>OX596227.1:5433226-6033226 GCA_951394215.1 Glyphodes perspectalis
GAGTCTGGTAACATTGAAGCGACTGCCGATCTGACCTTCGTAACCCTAAGATGGGGAACCAGACAATTTTTGGATCATGGTAACAAATTTCATCACGATGTTTTCGTTCACCGCCGAGCTGGGGGTTCGCCGTCCTCTAGAGACTTTAATAGGGGTACGTGGAGCCATAAGTTTGAGAAACCCTGATCTAAATTATCATCAAAATTCATCAATTTAATCACCTCAGCTCTCAACTTATCCTGCTCCTGCATCTTCAAAACCTCCGGGTCCGGAGGCCTGATCGACTTCACGTTGGTGATCCGGACGCCGGTGTGGGCGCGCCCCCCTCGGGTCAGCATCCTGAAGTTGGGTAGATGGATCACTTTGCGAGCCTGCGGATCGGACATGACTTGACTTGGAGACGACGGATTAACTGGAACAGAGAGGGGTTGATGTTAATCAAATAGCTCTAGTTTAGTTATATCACGTAGTAAAATAAAAAACCCTCTGTTGTACGTAGTAAAAATATACTACGTACAACAGAGGGTCACTGCTCATACTTGAAAAGTTACTGCTATAACTCGCGCAAGAACAGCGACAGTGGTGAGTAATTGGAACTACCGCAAAGTTTAGTCTGTTTGTCAGAAATAACACAAGATGCCGCTACAAGCACAGGTTAGTTATTTCTTAGTAATAATACGCCATCTGTGTAAAATTCATGGTTTTAAAACCAATATTATTTTGGTTTGTTTCTGAAGAAAATATTTTATATTCATGTTTTTTACCTAATTTAATAAATTATCTAAGAAATTACGTAAATAACTTATTTTATGAAAAAAGTATTTTTTTAAGTGAAATAATAACGCTTTTATTCGGTTTTATCTCTCAATCGGTCTAAATGATGCCTGTAGCGATATCTGTCTGTAGGAAATCAAATCTATACGAAATCTAAAATGTATGTGACTGACCAGACATGGTTATATTGAATATTGTGGCGTATTTATCGTAACAGTTAAAAATAATAGATATTTAAATATGTAAAATAACAGTTGTTCTTTCCGCTGTTCCACGTTAATTAACTGTTATGAAATATAACAGTTTTTATCTGGAACTGTTATGAATGTTGTGAGTATTTGGGTTATAAGCAGTTGCGATAAATTATCAAATAGGAGACACGGACTAGTAAAAAAAGAAGGACTCCACGCTGTCATACTATATCGTGAAGCCACGTTTATGCATGTGCGAGTGAGATACATATGGATACCAGATATCGGATAGCTGTCATTTGGAGCACTTATTATGTCAATGTGTGACGTAAGTTGCGTGTCAAAGTGGAGCACCTGAGGAGCTTCAATGTCTAGTTAGTGGCGCGGAGTCCTTCTTTTTTTACTAGTCCGTGATAGCAGATAACTATTATTATCCGCCTCGTAACTGTTAAATACTATTCCCCTCTAATTCCCGAGTAAATAACAAGATTCTGGAGCTGGAAGGTGGCCATAGGAACTCCACAATAAAACGACACAACCTCATCGCGTTCAGTCTCGTTTGAATTGTATTGACGAAATAAATAAAAGATAATAGCCGTAAGCAACCCCATTTTTAAACAAATATATCTATCTTTATCTCTTTCACGAAACGAACGAAATTGCTTCGTGTATATAATGAAATGAAATGATCTTTATTTATTTAGGCTTACAAAAAGCACTTATAAATCGTCAGAACAAAATAAATATAAATATAAACCGGTTCAAACAGCAGATTCTACCGAGAAGAAACCGGCAAGAAACTCGATAGTTACTAAGAGTAAGTATTTGCTTATATATATTTAGGATTAATTGCAATGTTTAATAAAATAAAGAAATACGATACAACATAAAAAAAATAATACAGAAAGTACATTAATTTAAAAATATTGAATCAAATATAATCAATATTTTTATGCCTAATAGCAGCGCCCGGCGGTTTACCCGCGTAGCTCCCATTCCTGTGGGAATGTGGGGATAAATAAAAGATAAACTAGGTTACTCGCTAATAATATAACTTTCATTGGTACACGGACGAGAAAAAAAGAAGGACTCCACCCCTCTAACTAGACTTTGTGCCCTTCCGATGCTCCACATGACATTTCACTTACAGCACACATAGACAACGACGACGACATTAGTATCGTGTCGTGTATATGTGTGCTGTAAGTGAAATGTCATGTGGAGCATCGGAAAGGCACAAAGTCTAGTTAGAGGGACGGAGTCCTTCTTTTTTTTCTCGTCCGTGCATTGGTAAAAGATTGTTTCAAATAGGTCTAATAGTTTAGGAACCTTTTTTAATAAAATAGCATTAAGTGTAGAAATAAATAAATAAAATATTATGCAGGTACGTTGGCTAGCCCAAACTGTTATAAACTTATTTATTAGGCACATACATTAAAATATTCTGGCGATTAAGCGATAATGTAAAATAATGAGGTTGCGAAATGTTTAGAACAGGGCTATTAAAAAAAACTTTTGTAGATATCATCCAGAGATAATATTTATAATGCCAAGGCCACATTATCGGTTCACCCAATGATCGTCTTTTATCCTGCTCTAAATAAAGTAAATGAAAGAGATGGTAACACCACCACTGTTCTGTGTAGAGTTAATGTACCTGGTCTCACTACACTTAAAACTTAAAAAATTACAAAAGATTAACAGGAGGAATAATTATGTATAAATAAAGATAATAATTAGGTATTCACAATAATATATACGAAAATAAAGGAATTGAAGTATATATAGAAGTATGTATGTATATCAATAATATTATGTACCTACATCACCACATATCCAAAAGTTTTAAAAACAAATATTAAAAAACAGACACCAGAGATAGAACATAGGCAGAATTGTGTGTGTGAGAAAGAAAAAAACAATTATTACATAAGTAGTATTAAGTAGACACTTATTCTTAATTATTCAACTAATAAATAATATTCCAGATACACAAATTAGCTTTCATAATTCAACAAAAAAACTAATCAATTTAATTGTTATGCCACGGTAATAAATAAGTAAAGTATTGTGAGGGTATTAGGTGTTTACATTATAATTTTCATTTATTTCAAGGTAAAAGATTAACAAAGTTCAAATAAGTAGTAAAAAATATTAGACAAAAACTATCCCTATGGTAGCACTTACGCTCTGAAATCCGAATGTTATGCGCATTTAAATGCGAAAAATTTTCACTTTTGAACCGAAACATATTTTTCTAAAAACTTTGAAACAAATTAAAAAGTTACTTTCAGTAAGTAATTAAATACTTTAAACTAACTAGTAAAGACGAAAATGATCTATGCGTGGCAATTACGCAATTCAAACTAAAGTAGATATTTCAACAAGATTTCCAATTTTCTTCGATCGCGGAAAACCACGTAGGTACCTATATCTAGCCGCGTAAAATTCATTACCTCATTCACCTTGCAGTCAAACATATTTCTTATTAATTCATTACTTATTTTAACTATCACATTCGTTTTTTCAATTACACCACACAGTTTTTAAAAATCATTAACTAATTAATCCATTAGAAATGGTCACTTAAGTGATAAATTAACAGTTTTCAATGTAACAAATAATAACGTGTATTGTAAACAGTGGTGGGTCGGCCATTTGCACGGTGTCACAGAGTTTTTAAGGTCCGTAATTTTAAAGTCGGATAAATGATGTAAAAACAAATGATTCATTACAAAAATATGTACAAAAGAAAGATAATTAGCTAAAGTACATTATTAAACATAGTGATAAAGTGAAACGTACCTGTGCTTGTTGCAGATCAACATTCTGTCACCGGAGATCTCACTACGTTCACCATCAAATTTTACAATGGCGTCCGTCTGAGAATACCTATCAACATTTCAAGTAGTGACGACTTTTTTTTTCAATTACTTTCACGTTATTGTAACTTAACAAAAATCTATTTTTTTTAGTTTATTAGGTAACGAACAGTTTTAGTGTTTTATATTCGAAATGTTACGTTATTAGTTTGTAAATTTCTCAAATGTTAACGTGGTCTGTATCCGGTCGCCGCTGTCATAGCGCTGTCCCTCTCCCACTCACGCACGTAGACGGAGCGCTGCTCTCCGTCGTGCTTTTCCCCGCGCAGTCATTGCAACATCCGTTCAATGGCTGGTGGACAAGAAAAATGGTATTTTACAAAAGATCAACTACAGAATTCACCAAGCAGAAAATGCGGTTTAGATGCAGATAAGGAGTTAGCTTACCGGCAGCAGGCCGCAAACCTTATCCAGGATATGGGCCAGAGGCTTCAAGTGTATCCTTTTCAAAATGTGGTGATTTCCAGTGCAATGTTTTTGTCGAGTCATGTGTTCGAAACGCGTATTTCGCGTGCTGAAAGTTTGTTTTCATTTATGAAATGTGCATTAAATCAGTTGTTCAAGTGCGTGAAACAGTTAAATCAGTGTTGTGAGCTATTTGGTTGGGGAAAAAAGATGACGAAACAGAGTTGCTACGGCAGCGTCACATCAAGAGTACTTTCGCTTGGATTACTGGGATTTCCCGCTCGCCCCGTGAGTAATAAGACGATTTCTATACATAACAATGCTGTATGCTCTCTCTGTGTGGGCGTAAATAGGTTTTTAGTGCAATTGTATAGGTTAGGGTCATACTGATGGCGTGGTTCGGAAATTGTAGGTCACTGATCCCCGACAGCTGTGTATTAAACGCACGCCTGCGCTCGACGTTGACTCAGGGTGGTGATCGACCTGTCTGCCCGCGCTAAAATTACCACGTAGAACCGCCTTTTTGCGTATATTTCGCGCCACAAATTAACACGTGCGCGCCACTGGTAGATTTCCGCACAGCGCTTTCTCGGAATAAACATGATACTGAAATTCTGCATATTCGACTGAACGCCTAAATTTTGCAAACTATTTGTGCCCTTAGGATGATAGTGGTAGAGGTCAATATCCGTTGTTAGGTCGTCATCGTTGCAAATGGCGTTTTTGAGTTGTTTATTTTGGGAGGCTTGCAGGTGTTTCGTTTAAATACCGCCAGCGTATTGTTCTTTCTTTCTTCTAGAAATGTTGTGAATTTCTATAGTGCCAATAACACTTGATAAGGCGTCTTGTAGGACGATTAATTTAAATTATCACAAAATACTTAACTTTTTTTAAACTGAAACAAAACAAGGATAAGAAATCAGCTCAAAAATGCCTAATCTAGCAAAGCCAAACAATCTAATTAGCTGCCACAAATACTTCTCTTGATATAGAGAGCCATATATTCAACTTATTCATAATGTAGCTAGAACCAGGATAAATTAGTTATTAAACATTTATCAAAGTATACAAAGCCAACTGACATGTCCATATGAATACTTTACAATACATACATCACTTTGTTATTAATTATACAGACTGTCTCACTTGTGTAGAGTCAGTCTGGTAACGAAAGTTTGAGTCAGCACCTAAGATCTGTACCTAATTTTGTCTGGATGGATGTCCGAATTATGCGAAAGAGGAAAGAATATTGTCAGTGGTTGTTGCTGTCCTTATTAAACAGTAATCATAGTAGGAAAATATTTTGTAACAAATCTATACTACATTTACTATTGCAAAGGTATAGAGTTTGTTTGTTTGAGCGCCTTATTTCAGGAATTAGTATAGGGGTGAGAGCTTCCCGCTTCCACTCCAGCCTGGTAGGTAGTATAGGCCGCCTTCGGCCAACTACCGGTAGTCCTCTAAAAGAAAAAAAGAAATTCGAAAATAGGTTAACAATTCTCAGAGATATCAAGTAACATACATACAAAAAAATAAGAAAAAATTCAGTTGAATTGAGAACCTCCTCCTTTTTTTTGAAGTCAGTTAAAAAAAGAAACTACTGGTCCGATTTGAATAATTCTTTCAGTGTTAGAAAACCTATTTACCTTGGAAGGCTATAGGTTATAAAACATTAATGCCGGTGAAACCACAGGCACAGCTAGTTATTTTCATACTTAAGGTCTTACAAAAAGGATACTCTCATACCAGACTGACTTAAATGTTATTTTATATAAAATCTCCAAAGAGGTAGGCAGAGCCTAGAGGCAGAGAGCAATAAGTATGTTAGTTTAAAGCTCTCAAAAGCAATAATTTTCCCATATACAGGTCACATAAAGAGAATATCATAAAAGAAAAACTTTCATTGTTTCTCTACTGTCTCAGTACAGACAGGTCTTTGTTGTTGCACTAATTAGCACTATCTGACAATATTATTATGCAAGAAAACAAAATGTGTATGTTAGCGATTTCACTAAACTAAAGTTCCTTTTTATTTTGTTTTCTTTGACTTAACATTGAATGATATTGAATATTCACATATTCACTACATTACTTAAATTTAATCTTAGACAGATAGTTTATATGTAACATACAAGGCTGTTGTATTTGTTATGCCCTAAAAACCTAGTCTATAATGTAGGTAGGCATTTTATTGTAGTCTTTGTTTATAACAAGCTGTCCTCGCGCACTTGGTGACGCCCCATTCTCGGATTTTCTTTTATTATTTTCCTCGCATTGTTTCCATATTTTCCTACCGTACAAACCTTCCCTAAAAGATTTCAAATATTTTAAAACCAAAATCAGATTAACAATCAGCAATTAATTTTTATATATAAGAAGATTTTCATTTTAACTAACATCAGATATATAAAGATGTATTCAAAATTTTCTTTTTAACCAACTTCAATATAATTCTGTAATACTGTCCACCAAATATACTATACTTGTATAAGTACTTCATACTCTAATATTTTATATATTAGCACATACCTATACAAAGTTGATTAGTTTATCTTTACTAAAGATTCATTAATTTGTGGCAGAAATAAATCATTTCAGTAAATTAGGTTCAAATTAAAAAATAGTTAGGTACCTATATGTCTTTATAACATGACAGATGTACATAAAAATCTTTATCAAGAACTTATTGAACATTTTACATTACAATTAAAGAGGATTTTTTTTTTTTTTTCGTTCCCTTCTGTATCATGCGATCAGTCATGTTAACTATAAGCAGATGCGGTGAAGTCATAAAGGTTTTTAAGGTGTTACTCCCAGCAGAGTCACCTCTTCATTTTTATAGTCAGACTTCAAAGTGACTATTATTGGTCAAAGATATCTCGCCGCTTCTTCAGTCGGCGAATAGTTTCCGGAATTGTCAGCTGTCCTGCAAGCTGGTTAGGGTGTCCCTGCAAGCGTGACTTGTACCTGCCAGTGTGGCTGGTAATCACGTCTTTAATCATAGGCAGGTTAAGAATCTCATGGATTTCTTTTGTTTTGATAAACCATGGCGCATTCGAAATTTGTTTAAGGATGTGATTTTGCGCCCTCTGAATCATCATAATATTGGAGTTACATGCTGAGCCCCACAGCTCGATTCCATAGGTCCAAATTTAGTAAAGAAAAAAGAGGATTTTAATTTTTATTCCATAATATCCAGTTTTAAACAAAATAGAAAAAGCGATTGTTTTGTATCATATGATATAGAAGAAAGGTTAAAAATATCTCAATAATATATTATTATAAATGATTGAGATATGATACAGCACAGGGTAAGGGTTTAAAGTATCTCATTGTAAAGCTTGAACTTTCACTGAGCTTATGAAAGTTGCTTGGTATTACTCTATAGAAGATGTATGTCTCAGAAGAAAGTTGTAAGTAGTGTAAGTTTATCAATCACTTCTTCGGGCCATTAAACCAAATGTAGTAGACCAAAACATTTGGCTTTTAATTTTTTGTTAATGTTATATAACCTTCCTCGATAAATGGGCTATCTAACACTTATAATTTTTCAAATCGAACCAGTAGTTCCTGAGATTAGCGTGTTCAAACATACAAACTCTTCAGCTTTATCATATTAGTATAGTATAGATAATAATTAATATCATTAAAGTCATTTCTGCTGTCTAAGAGAATAAAATCACACAATTTATGATTATCTTAGGACTAGTTAGATGTGGAAGAGTAACAAAAATATTAAGTCACATTTGCATTTGAAATATTAATTAATATTTCTGGTCATTTCCCTATCAAAATAACAATGATACAGAAAACCTTTAGATAATTACATAAAATTGGTATGATGATGTCATATCAGGGAAAGTAAAGAGAAAATTCTGCAAAATTCTGTAGAAGGCAACCTTATACTGTTTCTTTAGAGATCTGGGTGGCAACAGCTCTTTGTGTTCAAAAAGCCATTACCAATGCCTATGGAGTTGGCCAAGTTGGCATTTTTAAAAAGTGGCACACTTTTTGTATACTCTCCATTTTACTGGGTCGCGACCCAGATTAATACAATTTTGCCAGTTACCTTGGTAACACGTCATGTGATCGGTTATCAATACTGATAGTTTGTGCGAAATTTATTACTTTTTGTTACTGTTATTTTGTGGGAATTTTGTAGTACTACCTATATAATAATAATATAAAAAATATTAGGAACAATTCACCCTAATCTATAACAGTTAGCTGAAAACCATATTAAAATGAGACATGTGTTTCGGAATTGTTACTTAACTAGATAGTACTTCCCGGGTGGAAAGGTAGTGTTAGGGTGGGGGAATGGAATGGGGTTGAAGGGGTAAAAAGGGGGTGGGTTTAAAGTTTGTATTATTTGAGCTAAGGATTTGAATGAAAATATTTGAGTACCTACCTAGATTGCACTAAAGAGGTATTGAGCGTAATTGTGGAAAGAGGGGTTGACTATGCCTACCCCTTGGGGATTATGGGCACAATGTTATGTATGTATGTATGTAGGGGTTAGAAAATTGGTGTTTTATTAAGTTTGGATACTTTTTCATAAAAAATATGGGGTTACATCTTAAGTTACGTATTCTTCAAGCAAGGTATTCTAATATATCGATTATTTCTTTGGTGATTTGTGTGGCAATTTTCAAACTTAATATATTTTTTAAATTGACATTAGAATTTGAAAATATATTTTTAAGTTATATTTTTTTTGTACCTACAAGAGGCCTTCAATAAAAAAATAACTTAAAACATATATTTCAAAATTCCTTGCCCATTTAAAAAAAATATTAATCACTTAAGAATGCCTTGCTTGAAGAATCACCTGTAAACAGTAACTTGCAAGTCCTTAATAATATTTACAAGTCTTACCTAATAATAATTAAAATTGACTACCACCTCTCCAAATGTGTTATCTGTAGTCTAGTCTTAATTGTTAAAGTTGCCTAACTTTAACAAATAACCACTGTCTCTACTTTTTCGCAACATTCCGTCTAACTCAACTCCTATTGGCAAAAGGTGTTAGAAGACACTGCTCAATAGCTCACTGCTCCTTGGGCCCAGCCTATCCCATAGGGTTATACACCCGTGACATTTCTATGTATGGTTTCATATCAAAAGTTACAACCAACGTCAAATAATTGCTCCCAATGCAACGCAATAGACATTACATAATGTTACATCACAAACAGTAACTTAGATGCAACCACAACAGATTTTCCTGCTCTAATTATTAACAAAAAACAGACCCGCGATAGTACAAGTGAAATGTTTTGCTAACCTATGACTCACTCATTCAAAGAACGCATGACTCAGGTTCGCGTCGGTTGCTATATTTTCCTCCTAGTATCGCTGATAATGGTTTTGTTATTTAATAAGTTGTCTACGTTCTTAGCATCTGTTAACGTCAGTGTTTATCAATGTTATTATAAATAAATAATGCGCAGATATGCCATAAGCGTTCGCGGTTTGAATTTTAGAAAGGCCTTAATTTGGTGTCTTTGTTAATAGTCATTATGCAGCTTGTCCGGTTGACCAAGCGTCACACGGATGTGATTTAGGGCCGATTTGTATTAGATAAGCATTAACCGACTGATAAAGTATAAAAACACCAATTTGCGAATGTCATACGGTATTTCACATATGAAACAGGCAATGAGATTTTAAAATCATCCGGATTGTAATTTATTCGAATTATCTTTTATCTGACTGTTGAGAATTCAGCCTTAGCCATCTTTGTTTAATGTACATACTGTTTACTTAAATCATGTCAATTTTTTTTCAAAGTATATTTGTCAATAGTGAAATAAGTATATTAATGAACGAAATAAGTGATTATGGTTCGCGGCTGGGATCGGCACATTTTTTTTGCAGTTGAAATGTTAGCGTATCACACATATAATTAACTATCTATAGTAATTCATGTAGTTAATAATTGACAATAATAAGTAGTGTTCAGGTCGTGTATAGAAAGTCGTGTTTAGTTGAGAGTCGTAACTTTAAAGGACTACTATATTAGCGTTGCTTATTGTAATAAGACCCCTTTCTTAAGAACGGGTTAATTAAACGTCTCTACCTCACTTAATAGAATAGAAATAAGCAGTTTTTTTTTATTATATCGTATCGAGCACCCTTAACTGACGAGCGAGTATGTAAAGACTTATGAATCGTCTTTTCATACTCGCTGTAGTTCATACACGTTTGTTTCGAAGAAGCGAAAGATGTATGTCAGGATCGTAGCAAATGGAAGTACGTGATCTCTGCCTACACCCATGGGAAAAAGGCGTGACATTATGTATGTATGTATCGAGCTAACCACTTGTCACAATTTTTTTTACAATTCGCCATCTAACCCAGCCCTTTGTCCCGTTTTGGTCCGGGACTTAAAAATAATGTGCCAACTGTGGTTCTTGCTAGCATGTCGTAAAGGCGACAAATTGTATATCGGGTTTTGGGTATATGGTTGTGTAGGCGACAAGCTAGCCACTTGTCACTACTTTTTCAGTTTTCCATCTAACTCAGCCCAGTTTTATTTTTAGCTGAATGTGGTTAAAGGGACCTGCTGCCTCTTTGACTCTGCCTACTCCTTCGGAAATTATGGACGTGATGTTATGTTAGTAAGAGCTACGTCTTTAGTTCCTGAGTTGACGCCACGGACTAGCAAAAAAAGAAGGACTCCACGCTCTCATACTAAGCGTGAAGCCACGTTTATGCATGTGTGAGTGAGATACTTACGGATAACAGATATCGATTATCTGTCATTTGAAGCACTTATTATGTCAATGTGTGACGTAAGTTGCGTGTCAAGGTGGAGCACCTGAAGAGATTCAATGGCTCGTTAGTGGCGCGGAGTCCTTCTTTTTTTTACTAGTCCGTGGTTGACGCAAAGATATTTGAGTTCACCATTTCAAACCAATGTTATCCTGTAGTTTTGTTTTATTTGATACCTACTCACAATAATAATTCTCAAGAGTATTTTTGTCTATATCGTTTGTTTTGCTGCCACAATTAATTGCGTTCTTTGTGAAATTGTTGTGCAATGTTGTGTTTTTGTTGTAAAAACTTTATTTATAATTCATGCAACAACATTAGTGATCTATTTATACTTACTGACTAACTGCGTCGATGGTTTAATGGTGATATACTGTGACATGCAATAAATAAATTTGAATTTGAATAGTTGAATGCGCCGAAAACCAAGCGGTTCAGTGTTCAAATCCCAGGTTGGGCCTATAATTTGTAGTTATGAACATTGACTTGTCGGAAGAAAAAAGGTGATTTTCCACCAGAGGGGCGAGACGAGACGAGGCGTGAAGAGAATTGAAATATGTATGGCAAAATTTATTAAATTATGGGGGGGGGGGGCATGGTATTTGTTAACAAATGTCTCGTCGGTTGTGACGGTCGTGGGCTGGGTATATAAAGATATTGCCGCTGTGACCGAAATCGGTTAGGAGGATATTATTATCCCTACTAATATTACAAACGCGAAAGTTTAAGTATGGATGGATGTTTGTTACTATTTAACGCAAAAACTACTGAATGGATTTTAATAAAACTTTACAATAATATCGCTTAAACATCCGAATAACATATAAGCTATGTTTCATAGATGTACCACGCGAGCAAAGCCGCGGGCAGAAGCTATTATCTACTCGTGCGTCGGGCGGTTAGTCGGTCGGTGGTTAGAGATCTTAGCTGTGCAATCAAATGCCTCGGGTTCTAATTCCATGCAAAATTAGATAGGTTGATGAAGTATTATCCAGTTAGTAACAATCGTATTAAGGAGCAAATTCCTTATCAATTTAAAGTGTATGGCTTAAACCAAAACGTCTTTATCATCTTCCTGGCGTTATGTCCCGTTCTTATTCCGACTGCTTAGAACAAGATCATGGATTAAGCGAGTCTAATTACGTAATAATCCGAGAAAGGAGATATTATTAGATTTAAATAAAAAAAAAGGCTATTTTACGAACAACAGTTCATTTTCAACCTAATGGTCCCTGATAACAGTAATGAAAGTCTTCCTCAGTTGCTAAAAGATGGAAAGTTGTGAAAGAGTAGTGATAAGTGGCTAGTTCGTCGCCTACCCAATTACAAACCAACAACTATGGTCTTTTTTATTCGACTGGCTCGTTTGTCGAGTGGTGTGTGAGTGGAGTGGAGACCCTGGCCACGTAACCGAGGGTCGCGGGTTCGAATTCCGCTAGGGGCAAATGAAATGAAATGAAATTGTCTTTATTTACTTAGGCTTAAAAAATCACTTATAAATTGACAGAATAAGATCAATATCTACCGGTTTAAAAAGTAGATTCTACCGATAAAAAACCGGCAAGAAACTCGATAAGTACACTTTAGTACCAGATGCCAAGTCTTAATAACTATTAGTTACAATTTATTAGTGAATGTAAATTTAGCAGTGCAGGCGGACAGCCTATTCTGGGTCTAACTATATATTCTTATTATTTAAATAGTCTTCTATCTTGTAGTAGCCCTTTTTGACCAAACAATTTTTAATATATAATTTAAACTTATGTACAGGTAAATCAATGAGACTGAGGAAATGTTTCGTGTGATGAACATCGACATTTGTACTCGAGTCATGGATGCTTATAAACATATTTAACTATGTCTATCCGTTCACCTAGTATCCATAGCACAAGCATAAGCTTAGTTTGGAACTAGGGAATTGGTGTGTCAATCAGTAGAATTTATTTATTTTACGACGCCAGACATGGAATACAATTCAAGGCCCAGACCGACATAGGACTTCAATATGCTAAATATATATAATTGACTTATCTTTATCAGCGTCTATATATTCGTGTATACAAGTTTATCACTGTTCGATGCGTGCTTGATATCGTCCGATATTGTTAATCTTTGATAATTTAACGGTTACCTATAGGGTTGCCAACCGTACTTTATTATAAAGTATTATACGTTATTTTGTGCAATTGTACTCTATACTATATGAAGAGAATAAAGTACGCGAAAGTACTTTATTTCGCATGATTTGATTTCTCTGGTATACGGTTTGATTATACTCATTATTCAAAAAAAGTTGTTGGTTTTGATTGTTGGAATATTGCTGAATAATTGAACGACAGTTACTGGGGTTGATTAGCGATGATAATTACCTGTTAAAAGTTTCTAAAAGTAATACAAAAATGTTTTAAGCAAGACGACAAAGTAAAATATATCGTGCTTTATTTGGCCAGTATGTACTTTTTTTTCATGCCTTAAATAGCCAATATGCTTTATTTGCCCAAAAAAAAGTTCAAAGTCAAAGTCAAAATATTCTTTTTTTATATAGGTTTCAAAGAAACACTCATAAATAGTCACAAACAGTTGAAAGAGATATGATTGTACAATTTCTACAAATTCTACAGTTGGCAACCCTAGTTACCTATAAGGATGCTACGTGATCACAACTTGTTGCCGGTCCGTTTAGTTTAGGTATTTGGTAATAACAATAACACGGGTCGAGTTTGAAGTCCAAACTAATACAAGTATTTATCCTTGTATGTCATCATCTTCCTAGCTTTATATCCCGTGCTTAGACGGGGTCCGCTTAGACCATGATCCAGGATTTAGCGAGTCTGGTAATTACATTGAAGCGGCTGCCGATCTGACCTTCGTAACCCTAAGATAGGGGACCCAGACAATTTTTGGATCATGGTTACAAATACAAAGTTGTTTGAATTTGCAGGTTTCATCACGATGTTTTCCCTCACCGTCGAGCTAGTGGTATAAATACGTACATAGATTTGAAAAATCCAGAGGTACGTGCCCGGGTTTGAACCCGCACTCCTCGGTTATGAGGCGCGCGTCCTTACCATTGAGCTACCACCGCTAAGGATAAGTATTTATCCTTGTATGTGTAACATAAAAATGTATATGAGGTTATTTTTAGTGAGTACATATTATATGCGAAATCTTTTACCTACTTACTTTATTTTATTTTGTGCCGTATGGCGTTCGTTTCTCTCTGCCTACTCCTCTAGGGAAGTGGCGTGAAGTTTAGTTAGTTAGTTAGTATTCTATAGTAGTTAAAGATTCTAGGGAATGAGCAACATTTTTTACATTTCATACAAAAGAGCCCATCATCTGATCAATGTTTGTACGGAAAGTAAAAAGAATTTTTGCTCTTTTTTTTTTTTCAACATTATTTTTAATCCATTATAATAGAAAAATAAAAATTGCGTCTCAGCACTTGAACAATTTGATAATCGAAGAAGCGAATGAGATCAATGTATGTGATGTAGTCTGATGTTTATATAAATGTAAATAGAGTTCAAAATCGCTTGCAACAACCGAATATGTTCCTTAACAGCCCCCAACAGGTCTCAGCTATGCATCAACACGGCAATAGTGTACATGCACAGATTCTACGCGTTCCACTCGTTCACACAGTTCCACAGGAACGCGATAGCTGCTGCGGCGTTGTTCCTCGCCGCGAAGGTATGTACTCCATTCATTCGTTCATTCAATCGTTGTAGCGTCAGCATTCGTAAGTGCTTTTGTATCACCTACATGAATAAAGATATTTCTATTTCTATTTCTATTTCATAGACTTCGCTCAGTACAGGCGATACATCCCCTCTTAAAATTTCACTCCAGGTCAGAAAAATGCGTGTTCATATCACGCCAGAACGTGACGAACATGGTCAAGGGAGTGATAGAAACAATAATGAGAGTCGGGAATAGCGGTGGAGTATAAGAGTCCTAAGGACTCGCAATATACGAAGATGGTTGAAGTGGCCATAGAGGTGGCCCTCTTATTTAAGTGCACACATCTCCACACAATCCCTAAAAATAGGCAAGATAACTAAAAAATTCTGTTTAGTCCGTCAGTTAGATCATAAAAAAATATTGGACACGTATTTTTTTATTAATTTGTCAAACAAATATTGACGAAGATACAACGCATTTGCAAGTTGCACGTGACGTCACACACTCGTAAAATTTTGACTAAATAGTGACGTCGCAAGCCCCCACTCCGTAACTTTGATGCTCTTTATCTTTGTAATTTTTTGTTAATTTGCTAAAGTGAAAAATATGTGTCTAGTATTTTTTATAATTTAACTGACGGACTAAATAGAATTTTAGTTTTGAATTTTTAATAAAAACATAATCAAGGATTATCTTACTTAACTTCCTTGGTAGTTCAAAACAATTGTCCTTTACTCTTTCCTTGTGTGTACTATTATACTTAATAATCAACAGGATAATTTGCGCATTTACTAACTGTATAAGAATATCTTTATTCATGTAGGCTTTATAAAACACTAATGAATCGTCATAATGCATATGCATTTACACGATTCTACCGCCAGGTTAGGAACGTTGATTCTACCGAGAAGAACCGGCAATAAACAATGATAGATAAACCAGTACAATTTTAGTTGTGCTGGTTGAATTTCTATAGATTTCCTAACTTCAAGAGTTTGGAATACTGGATCAAGCAATCCACCTGGGTCCAGAAGTTTTTGCTCAGCTGGATCCGGCAAAAAAAAAAAAAAAATCTAAATTTGCTGCTGAACAAAGGCCTCTCCCTGTGACCGGCACTCCTCTCTGCACTGTGCCTTCTTCTTTATTTATTTATTTAGGAAGGTACACCTACAGTTTACATATCAACATTATTGTAAACAGTACTTATATATAAATGAGATCTTATATGTATGTATACCAATTTAAAGTATTCTTCTTCAATAGCTAAAAAAAAAAATTTAATCATCCAAATTCAAATTCAAAATATCTTTATTTATATAGGCTTCAAGAAAGCACTTATAAATAGTCAATATACAAAATTAAAAAAAAAACAAATAATACTACCACCGGTTCGGAAGGTAGAATCTATCGAGAAGAAACCGGCAAGAAACTCGATAGTTACTCTTTTAAATGCCAATTATACAATTTTGTAAACTTAATTAATCCACACTTAAGACTAGATATCACTGCAGATGAACAATTCATTATGAAGTTAACCATAAATCTTTGTCATTGAGGAATTCTTCGAACTTGTAATAGCCCTTACTCATTAAAAATGATTTAATGCATAATTTGAATCTATGTAAGGGTAATGTTAAAATACTTTGTGGTAGTTTATCCGGATTGCGAGATTGCCCCTACTCGGTAGTTACTCTTATGTATCGCCTTATTTATATAATTAACATGTTATTTACTTTCAGGTGGAGGAACAGCCAAGGAAATTAGAATATGTAATAAAAGTGGCCCACGTCTGCCTCCACAGAGGTGAGGGTGTCAACCAGCTCTCATCGGAACAGTACCAAGAACAGGTGAGGATTGTTCGTTGGCATACAAATTATAATTTGATAAGTTTTTCAATCGGGAGGATATTATGTATTTTTTTTATAACATGACGGCCGTATTATCCTTTAAGTCGTTGGCAGAGTCAAAGGGACAGCTAGCCCTCTTAACCACATTCAGCCGAGATTCTGTTGTTGGCTCGCAGACTATTTAGATGACAAAAAATACGACACAATAGGCTATATTCCTCAAAAAAAAAAATTACAGTCCACTATTAAAATTACAAAAAAATATTGCATACGTATTTTTTAATTTCTTCAACAAACTATAAATTATGAAGATACAGCTCGTTAAAGTACCGCGTGACGTCACTAGGTGTGTAAAATTTTACCGTCCAAGTGACGTAAATTTCAGATCTTTGCAGCGCTTCAATCTATTTCAATTCGATATACTTATCTTTGTAATTTTTCGAGTATCAGATACAAAAAAAAAATACTTATTCAATATTTACAATACACAAATTACAATATTTTTTTAAATCTAACTTACGGACTAAAAAAAATTTCTTGAGGATAATACCCCATTAGTCTAAAATTAAAATAAGTCAGCTAGAAAAAAAAGATTAAAATTTTTCATTTATTTTTTTAATTTTTTAATCGTTTTTTTTTCAGCTTTTATGTGATATGCAAGCCTATATATTTATTTATTTAGTACAGGGATCATCATCTCAAGTCATGGATTTTTATAAACGTATTTAAGTATTCTGCCTACCCCTTTGGGGATTATGGGCGTCATGTTATGTATGTATGTATGTATGTATATCTATCCGTTCACCTAGTATCTATAGCACATGCGTAAGCTTAATTTGCAATAAGGGAATTGGTGTGTGTCTGGAGTATTTATTTATATTATGTACATATCCAGTACTAAACAAACCAATCTTCTTTCCAGGCGCAAGACCTAGTATTCAACGAGAATGTCCTTCTACAAACGTTAGGGTTCGATGTCGCGATAGACCACCCGCACACGCACGTGGTACGAACGTGTCACCTTGTGAAAGGTGAGGCACGCGTGCGTCCCGTGGTACCCGTAGCGGCGTGACTCGGTCGCCGTACCGGCGTGGCGCGTAGCCGTACCGTACCGGCGTGGCGTGGTCGCCGTACCGGCGTGGCGCGGTAGCCGCGGTGTGATGGCGGGAGCGCGTCACGCGGGTTGTCGGGTTGTCTAGCTAGCGTGCGGCGGTTCGTTTAACGGATGCGGTGGTTGCTGGAGGGCGGTCTGTGGTTTGGGGGGTGGTGATTGCGTCATGCGTTAGGTTAGGGGTTGACTTCACGTCGTAGGGGGGTAGTGGCGGGTGTGGGGTCGACGTCATATCTTATTAGTATTAGCGGGTCGGGGGGCGCTATGATATGAGGGGGGAAGGGGGTTTTAGGGGTATGTCACATGCTATTGAAGGACAAGCTTTTCGTTTTCGTTTGAAATCGTTGTACGAAAAGTGTGCGCTTTAATTGAACACGTGAACCTTGTGACGTCACATTAAGGGGAGGGGTACTGTTTGTGAGAAGGAGGGGGTAGGGGGGTGTCTACAAAGCATGCAGTTCCGGTGACTACAGCTTTCAAATTGGTTTTACAAGTAATGTTATGTTTTGCAAATTAAATGAAAGTAATTTGACTGTTCTATTTAAATTACTTAAATCAGCTGCTTAGCCTTTTTGAACAGACAGATTGATGATAAGACCACAAAAAATGTGCTATAGTAATAATTTACCACTTTAGTTAATTATAACTATCTTAGTAATAAACAATAATCATTAAAAACTAAAAATAAAAACAAGATCAAAATTATCATGCATGGATGCATGTATGCATAATGCATGCTACTAAAAAGTAAAAGAAATGCTTGGTGATGGTATAATTTTTGTCTATTAAATAATAAAGCAATTTTTTTTTTACTTAATTTCATTGTTGTAAACCAATTTACGGAAACCAAACAGTCTCAATATTTAATTTAAAAATCGAACACGAAAAAGCCACAGCCGCCTTCCATACTGCATAGAACTTAGCCGTAAGCGAAAAAAAAAATAGCTGCCACCGACAGGCAATGTATACGCTGAGAGACAAGGTATGTGCAACATCACGAAGTAATGTGTGTCACCCCCAACACTTCACTGTCACATCCCTACGCATCGCTTTGTGTTCGTCGGCGCGAAAAGTCTACGTCCATTTAGTCTTAGTCTATGGATTCGTGCGCGGGAAATTTGACGTTTTATCTTTTTTTTACGTTTCAATATTTTTCAGTAGGACATGTTATTTAAGTACATATATCAATTATCCCTAATTTTAAAAAACTTATTTTATATCGGCTTACAGACTTTGGCATACTATTTTATTTCGATTGCGAACATACATTTGATGTTGAAATTTTCTAAAGGGATTGGTGACTGCTTACAATCGGGCAGATTCTGTTTATTAGCCTCCTTTAGTTGTATAAAATTTCAGCGTATTTTAAATAAAAAATTGTTTAAATTGCATTTTGAGTATTATTATAATCAATATTTCATAGCAATAGGGATGATGACTGCATTAAAAATCTATAATTTTATTTAGTCCGTTAGTTTATACAAAAATACTAGACATATTGATAAAGCGAAAACGCTTTATCAAATTAACAAAAAATTAAAGAGCATCAAAGTTTTGGAGTGGGGGGGCTTGCGACGTCACTATTTAGTAAAAATTGTACGAAAGCGTGACGTCAAGCGCAACTTAAATGCATTATATCCTCGTCACTGTTAGTTTGACAAATAAATAAAAAAATACGTGTTCAATATTTTTTTTATAATCTAACTGACGGACTAAACAGATTTTTTTAGTCATCTTGTGTGTCATAGGGTCTTGTCATTAATGACAGTCACATTGAATTGTTATTTTGTGTAATGTCTAATATTCGGAAGGTCAAGTACCATAACAGTCATTAAATTGACACGACAGTAAATTAGAATACTTTTTTTATGTCATGACAGCAAATTTATTTTATTTTATGAAATCGTAACTAAAGTTGATTAGTTAAACTACATACATACTTGAAAATGTATTTCAGTTTAAAATATAATGTGTGTATTCCGCTTAAGTGTGACGTCACAAACTAGTTACTCAATACATTCTATATACAAGTAAAACATTTTGTAAAGCTAGTCAAAGCTAAATTAGGTACTAATTGAAGTCTAGAAACCACTGAAATATCTCATATCGCAGAAAACCCTCATTCTAATCTCACATACCCCATATACCTCCCTAACAAAACAACCACACATTTATATCCTCTTGAATACTTTCCATATAATAGCCTACTTGACTCAAATATTTATTTTTAGTCCATTAGTGAGATTACAAAAAAATATTGCTTACGTATTTTTTATTTTGTTCAACAAACCAAAAATGACGAAGATAATAGAACGCGTTAAAGTTTCGCTTGACGTCACTAGTTCCGTAAAGTTTTAGGAACAAGTGACGTCATAGCGCCCCACTCCAGATTTTGAAATCTTTGTAATTTTTCGAGTATTTAGATGAAGTAAAAAATACATATTATTATTTTTTTTCTAAACTAATAATCTCACTAATGGACTAAAGGAGATATTTGAGTCAAGTAGCCAATTCTCACCGGCTCTTTGGTTGCAGCGCCGAAGGACCTAGCGCAGACCTCGTACTTCATGGCATCGAACAGCCTCCATCTGACCACGATGTGTCTCCAATACCGGCCGACGGTGGTCGCGTGCTTCTGCATACACCTCGCGTCTAAATGGAGCAACTGGGCGGTGAGTTGACACAAACGGAGCAATGTACTGTAAAGGGCAAGTCGCCGTTCGAGTATGACGTAAGCACAGATGGGGCGAGGGAGTCTGAATGGAGATTACGTCAGCAAGAAACGTGAACAGGTTTTGCAAAAGCCAATGCTTACGTAAGTTTGGTGAGTTCTGCATACACCTCGCGTCTAAATGGAGCAACTGGGCGGTGAGTTGACACAAACGGAGCAATGTACTGTGAAGGGCACGAGGGTCGCGTCACCTTATACATATCCTACTTAATCATTTATCTTCTTTTACTACATAAAATTCTCGTGACGCGGTGTTTGTTAACAAACTCTTCCGAAACGGCTTGGACGATTTTTATGAAATTTTTTATGTATATTCGGTAGGTCTGAGAATCGATCGTAATCTATTTTTCATACCCCAATAAGGGTGGTGCATCCCAAACCTATAGCTTGAGAACGGCTTTACTTTACTTTACGATTTCGCTAATTCTTTTTTAGTTGTGTTTGTTATTGTCAAGTGAAGGTTCTTTTGAAAGAAAAAAGTTGCCCTTGTTTTAAAAAAAATGGGTATTGTAAATCCGAGAACGGGGCGTTACGAAGTGCGCCGGGTCAGCTAGTTTATTTTATGAACGCGAAAGTTGGTGTACGTGGTTGGATCGGTGTATGGATGTTTGTTAATCTGACGCAAAAACTACTAAACTGATTTTAATAAAACTTTGCAATAACACAGCTCATACATCAGAATAACACATAGGCTATGTATTATCGATGTACCACGCGAGCGAAACCGCGCGCACAAGCTAGTATATTACATGTACCTCTGTCCACAGATACCACAATCCAACGAGGGCCGGCACTGGTTCTCGTACGTGGACCGCAGCGTCAGCACCGACCTGCTGGAGAAGCTCACCGCCGAGTTCCTGCACATATTCGATAAGTGCCCCTCGCGGCTCAAGCGCAAGATGATGTCCATGACCAACACCAGTGAGTACATTCATACATACATACATACATACACACACTTATTCGACAAGTGCCCCTCGCACTTCAAGCGCAAGATTATGTCCATGACCTGATGTGACTGGCTCGATGGATCATTCGGTAGTATCCTTGCCCCATGCGTCAAGAGTTGTGGGTTCAATTTCCACCCAGGACAAACGTTCGTGTGATGAATACTTGTGTTTGTTGTGTGTCTGGGCGTTAATATTGAATATTTAAGTATATTTGTAATACTACTGTTGGTTCTAATATCCGTAACACTAGTGCTTAAGCTACTTACCTTAGATCAATGTATGTGATGAAGTCTGATATTTATTTATTCTTTATTTATGACGAACACCAGTGAGTACTTACATACATACACATATTTGATAAGTGCCCCTCGCGGCTCCGTAGGCTCGCTGGAAGTACTTTCACTAATACTACTTTCGGTAACACCAAGCTTGGGCTACATTGTTGCGTGTGCGCAGGCGGCGGGTCCCCGCACTCGGGCGCGGCGCACGCGGCGGCGTCGTCCAGCGGCGACAAGAAGCACGCGCCGCCCCCCACAGACGAGTTCGACAAGTCCTCCTTCGATAAGGGTGAGTTTTAATTAAGGGAGATTTCTCTTTTGACGTGTGGATATATTACGCACTGTTGTGTTGTTCAGGATGATGATGTGGGGTTTTTTTTTAGAATTCTCGATTTTTTAATAAATTAAATTTAATTGTAAAAAAAATTAAAAGAGTCTGAAGAGTCTTCTCTAGCTGAACATAGGGGGTGACTGCCCGTGGTTATGTATAATCACTAAACCCTACGATTTTTTATTATTACACGATTGGTGGTGGGGATTTTTTGGAAAGTTTTCATAAGGTATCAGGTTCAAGATGTTAATCGGTCCAAAGCAAGTTTATGTGACCTTTAATATGTAAGTTTAAGACGATGGATATAACTTTAGACTGGAACGAAATGGACGACGTTATTTAATAACGTGATTCTTTTATGAGGTACATATACTATAATATCATGCGCTTCGCTACGTGCAAAGCTACTTGGTACTTACTTCATATGTGTCTGTCAGAATACGAGCGCGAGCGGCGACGGCAGCCCGCGCCCGGCGGCTACGTGCCCGCCAACGCGCCCGCGCCGGCGCCCGCGCAGCCGCAGAAGATCGACTACAACGTGTACCGCGAGAAGCGCGAGCGGGAGGAGCGCGAGCGGCGCGAGGAGCGCGAGCGGCGCGCGCTCGTCGCGCTGCAGCAGCGGCCCCCGCGCGCCGCGCCGCCGCGCGCGCCGCCCGCCGCCGCCGCGCCGCACCACCGCGCCCCGCCGCACCACAAGCCGCACCACGCCTGGCCGCCGCACAAGCCGCACCACAAGCCGCACGAGCACCGCGCGCACCGCCCGCCCGCCGCGCCCGCGCCGCCCGCCGCGCCGCCCGCGCCCGCGCCGCCCGCCGCGCCGCCCGCGCACGCGCCCGACGCGCCGCCGCCGCGCACGCGCCCGCCGTCGCTCTTCTCGCCCGAGAACGCGACCACGCCCAGCGCGGCCGCGGCCGCCGCGCCCCGCCGCGCGCCCGCCCCGGCGCCGCGCCCCAAGTGCGACCCGCGCCCCGCGCCGCCCGCGCACCCCGCGCCGCCCGCGCACCCCGCGCACCCCGCGCACCCCGCGCCGCCCGAGCCGCGCGCGCCCAGCCCGCGCCGCCGCCCCGACCCCGCGCTCGCCGTCCGGGACATGCAGCCGCCGGCGATCCTGTCGCCCTTCTCCTCGCCGCCGGCGAAGGAGCAGCGCTCGCGCCAGAGAGCGCCCTCCGGCTCGGAGCCCGAACTGATCCCGGTGGTGAAGAAACTCGACGAGACCCCCGGCTACGAGAACGTGATCCGGGACTCGCAGCGCGGCACCGCGATCCGGGCCAAACAGCCGGAGCGCAAGCCGGAGCCGGGCCGGTCGATGAACGGCATCGAGACGGACCCCACTCTAGTGTCGAACCTGCTCAAGGAGAGCCTGGCGAAGCCGGCGCCGATCACGGTCCCCACCGAGAGGAGGAGTCCGGAGGTGAAGAAGGAGCCGGCGGAGCCGCCCGCGCCGCCGCCAGCGCCCCCGCAGCCGGACCCGGCGCCGCCGCCGCCCCAGGCGGTCGAGGTGGAGCACAAGCCCAAGAAGGAGAAGAAGAAGAAGGACAAACACAAACACAAGGACAAGGACAAGTCGAAGGAGGAGAGGAAGAAGCACAAGAAGGACAAAGACAGGAAGAGGGAGAGCCCGCAGCCCCAGCCGGAGGCGCCGACGGACGGCACGCTCCGGATAACGATACCCCGGGACAAGCTGTCGACGAGCCCGGGGCTCAAGATCAAGATCCCGAAGGAGAGGCTCGCCGCGCCGCCGCCGCCGCCCCAGACGTCGGGGCTGAAGATCAAGATATCGAAGGAGGTGCTGGAGACATCGCGCAAGAGGAGCGGCGCCGGGGACCCGGGGCCCCCGCCCAAGGTCGCCCGGCAGAACGGCGGCCACCCCCCCAAGGTAGGCAACTGGAACGTCCCCCCTCCCTACAGGGCCCCGCTGCCGTACTTTATGGTGCAGCCGCCCCCGCCGCTGTACTACGGAATGGGGATGGACGGGGGCTACTACTACGGGGGGGGCATGGACTACATGTACCCCCCGATGCAGCCGCAGCCGCAGCCGCGCGCGCAGTCGCAGCCCCCCCTGCCTGCGATGCCACCCCCGCCCGTTCCGCCCCCGCCGCCCGAGTGAAGATCAATATATCATAAGGGATTGGTTTACCATTTTTGCGTACGCTATGAACAGTACGTCCATTCTATTGGGCTAATCCGAAACTCTAATCTTGCTAAAAAAATAGCTAATCTAGAGCGCAGAGACTGCGGCTTCGTTTTGGCTAAATTATCTTCGAAACAAAGTCTATTGGTTTAATTATTGATGAGAGTTTTACCTTATCAAAGAGAGCTTTAAAAAAACAGTCTTAATTATTACTATATCTTTTTCTAGTACTTTTGTATCTTGATTTTCTTGTGGTATTCCCTTTTTTCAAATTATTAACAAATATAAGCAGATTTTGCTTTGTAAACATAATGTTGACAAAATTCATTGATACATTTAACATTAAAATGTTCAAATATCACAGTCTTATGTTGAGGAAAATATTTATTATATAACCATTTTAATGTGACGCTCTAGTATGATTGTCATTATATTTTTCTTCCATTATATAATGTTGCATTAAAATATATTGTCAAATTTGGTAAACCATTTTCTTTCCAATATTTATGTTTTACACTGGAAGATCTCTTGTTGGTTGTATTGATCTCTCATTTGTGTCAATTTGAGGGTTTTTCGGAGTAAAATATTTACTAAATCAGACTTTACGAATATATACCAGAGTGTAAGAAATCCATAAATAGGAAGCTATACATTTCTGCCTAATATTTAAATGGTAATATTGTGTAGATTATTTATTTTAATTGCGGTCAAATCATATGAAAATTAAATATATTATCAATATATCAAGTTACCGCATTTACAAATATGGAATATTTTGCTTTATATGTAATAGATTATTTACGGTTATTTTTATACAAATTATATTAGAAAATATTGTGTTTAAAAGAAGCTGGTCTTCCAGCTTTTATTTACTATTTACATTTAAGCAAGATTTTAATAAATATAGAATAATAAAACTTTTTGAAATATTTTTTTTTACTTTGGATTTGGGATCAAAATCATGAGAGTCCTTTTAGTAAATATTTTATTCCGGAAAATCTAGTAAAATTTGTGTTTTTTTTTTTTTTCGTATCAGTTGTAGTTGTCATATGGATATACCAAGTAGAGATCATGACCGTAGTTAGAACATTAGATTTTATACAGGGTTTTGATATTAGAGAAATATTAGATTTATTTGTTGGAAAATGTAAGTCTGTTGTGGAATTTAGATTTTTTTTTTTTAGAAAAATTTAGAATAACTTTAAAAATCCCTTTATAATTTCCTCTTGTGTGCTACTAAAATGACAGTTCTAGGATACTTTTATGGGACTTGTAAATATATTAAATTAAATCATGAAAATTTATTGAGGAACTGTCGTGATAAGACCCTTCGTCACTGTTATGCCATCTGGTGGATATTTTATTTAAACTGACATTAAAAAAAAAATAGCTTAGGCTGTAACGCCATACAAGCTGGCTTATAAGGCAGTTAAATAGGTTTTCTATATGTGGCAATAATGCAGAAGGGCTTACTAATGATAGACTGCGACTGTAGTCTTAATTTATATTGAAAAAACTTTAGACAAATCTAGTTATGGTTGTGGTGTCATACTACACTACTAGATAGAAGTAGTTTAGTATGACACCACAACCACTTACATTATTAATATATGAAATAAACGTATCAATCTGTCTATCCGTCCGTCACGTTAACTGATATGCAAATAAAAATATATCACTTTTTGGTTTATTAATTTTTTTTTACATAGGTATATAACTACGCTCATGAATCGCTACTGCAATTTAAATGTATATGAAATAATTTTATATCAAGTGATATTCATTTGAAATATCTACGGACTTTATTTATCTGTCATGTAAATTCTTTAAAAAATATAAACATTTGACTTTTTGATATTTTTTTAGATTTATAAATTAATCTATATATGTATATCATGTATTTTAATTATTATGGACGGGATTTATACTCGTCTAGATAAATAGCTTTACGAAAATTTATACAAAATATTTAATATTTTTTAAAATATAAAATTATTTCACATGCTGTCTGTACAATAAGTTAAATTACTATTGCCAAGATGTAATTTCTTCGTTTTTAAGTAAAGTAAGTCGTAAGAATAAATAAAACGCTACGTTAACTTGCAGATCCGTCCTGTCTATTTATAATATGTTTTAAACATTTATTTATTCTTTATACTAGCTGACCCGGCGCACTTCGTAACGCCCCGTTCTCTGATTTTCAATACCCTTTTTTTTTTTCGTGCAACTATTTAATTTTTTTTTCATAACAACCTTCACCTGATAATATCAAACACAACTAAAAAAGAATTAGCGAAATCAGTTTCATTGTTCTCGAGATTTGAGCTTAGCAACACATTCAGAGATTCATTTTTATATTATAAATATGTGTTGTCCAAAAGTGGTTAGATAATGTGTATATGATATAGTCCAAAATATCTTTAGACGTGAGCATATATATAAAAAAATATCCGGTTTTTGTAAACTTGAATCGACCACATAGGTATGTCAATTGTCAATACCTGTGTGCAAAATTTTATTAGAATCCTTTCTTATTATTACAGTACATAAACACTCCAATTCTACATAATTTATGTAGCCTTGACGCCTATTTTTAACTTAGTTCTTATTTATTCTTACGCTTGTTGATAAAACTGTTGTCATGTGATTGCTACATGTGGTTTCTTGTGACTGTTTACACTATTTATATATATATAATATAGTATAATTTTAAATGTGCCTTTTACGTAGCAGAGTTTAATTTTAGCAAAATATTTGCAGAGCTGTTTAATGTTGCTATTAAATACACCGGCCTTTTAGCCAGATGAGTGCATATTCATTTTTATATATACTTTATGTATACTTGATCTTTACATAATCATATAACATATATTGAAAGATTTCTATGTACAAATTTTACATTATACAAATATATATATATCACATATTATATTATACGTATTTAGTAATTGTTGTATGTCTTGATATACAGTTTTATATTATAATTATATATTGGCATGATAGGTATATAATGTAGATAATGTTTTTTTTTTTTCAGAATATAAAACTATTTTCTGAATATATTAGACATTTCAAATTGATTAAAAAACTGTTTTTATCAATGTCTATATTAACCCCTTTATATTAATCAGTAAAGCCAATATATTAACATTCTGTATACTTAGAAGTGCCAAATTTTAAATGTAACAATAATGTAAAAATTATTATACATATATTGACTTAGTATATTAGTGATTTATAAACAGAGGCTTGAACAATATTTGACTTATTTCGAAATATATTTTGAGCAATTAAACATTTACAAAATATGAATAAATTTATATTCTCATAATTTCTGAATAAAATTTTTTTAATAACATTTGTTAACAATATATTGTGAGAGATTTAATTGTAAGGTTTTCCTTAAAGAATTTTATATATATTTATCATCCATAGTATCTTATATTTATCTTCTATTGCTACTGTGCCGTTTTATCTATTGTCTAATTGCCTATATTTAATAATTATAATTGTATGTTATATACACAATATATGTTACATATACATCAAACTTTATACTTATTGTCTATATATTGTTGTGTGTTTTAGGAGTTTAAATATATTTTATATATTTATCTAAATATATAGTATCTAATATAGTAAAATAAAGCTTCCAATATTTACGAAATGACCGTCATACATTCCATTTCATAAATTTATATTTTTATAATATTTTATATATGGGGAATTTACTTTGCGTAGGTTGTTGGTAGCTATAAAATTTTATAAAAAATACATTCAATTCGTTTTCCATACCAACTCGAGACTTAGTTCCTTAACATACATTTTTATGTTTATCAATTTCATTATACATAATGCTATTTTGGCACTTTTTTTTTATTCGTGAGCATGCGGGTGAAGACTAGTTTGATTTAAAACACATTACCATGTCAGCTTTAACAATTAATTTATATTTAATATTAAATTAATTGCTTATATTATGATTATTATATAGTGTATACTATACTACTATATATGAAATATTTTACTACCGCGGACCTGTTAACAAATGTTCAATTTAATAATTTAAGCATATGTATAAATAATAAATAAATTTAAATTTATTATATAAGGCTTGCTCAAAAAAAAGTATAAAAATATAAAAAAATAAATACAGGGTTTTTATACATGTTCCTTAATTTCGGAGCTTTTCAAGTCCAATCTAGATTTAGAAGATTTAGGCCTTCAGGACACAACTGTTTTTGTAGAAAATATCGTTACACTTTTTTAGTTAGATAGATTTTTCTAAATATAATTTATAAATGAATATATTGCAATTTAACCCATCACCCAATATAAAAAAAAAATATAAATGCAGTTGTATATATTTTTGTAAATACATTTTGTAAATAAAATTAATTAAAGGAATTAATTGTTTAGTGGTGCCATTGTTGTTACCATTTTAACCTAGAAGAGAATATAAACTATATTATATAAACAATGTTAATGCTAGTAGATATTTTTTGATATATTTATTTAGTGATTGATGTACTTAAAAAAAAATAATTATATCATAGTAATTTAATTCTTGAATAAATTTTATACTTCCGCATTACTGTGTAATACGTGTTATATTTTAGACTAGATATATAACATTTAATGTATTTTTCCTTCTGTTTTTTTACCTTTTGCATTGCATTTACATAAAATCTATCGAGTAATTTAGCTAAAAAGCTATTAACCTAATTATATTTCTAATGCAGTTAATGTTCTTACTTATTTTTTTTTATTTAATTAAATGTTATATAACTAGTATATTGCAATATTTGTACATTTTAACACATTAAGTTTGAGATTATTGTTACGAATTTCATATATTTTAAGTTATGATAAGATGTATTTTTATTTTTATTAGTATTTTCAGATTGTTTTTTCGTATAAGACACACTTCGATGTTGATTAAACTGATGACTTTCGTAATGTTTTCGAGTTTGAATTTTCTTTTCTTTTTTTCTATGATACTCATGTTTTATAGTTTTTTTAATATGATTTTTTTTACCGTTTTTATCGTATACACATGTGCTTTAAACCGTTTTTTTTATGTGACGGACGGCGGCGGTTTTTTTTTTGTTCTTTTGTTAATTTTTTAACATCTAAGTACTCGTGTCTATGAAGTTGACTCAAAGGTACGCGTATTTAGTGTAAAAATTTAAGGTTACAAGAGTTGTTTATTGTTTTTATATAATCATTTGTATATGTAGAAAGTCACACTATTTTATATTGAGTAAATTTATATGTATATTATTTTTTAGTCATCTATAGATAAATTGTGTGGTTTAATTTTATGATGATGTATGAAAGTGGACTTTTTTAAACTCTTGTAATTTTATATGACAAAATTTCAAATAATATCTCATTATGCATGACAATTAAACAGCTTATTATGACTCACTACCTACGTCTGTGCGTCGGTACACTGTTTATTTCACATTTTTATTTGGCTGTTATATTTAAGATTTGCAATTTTTTTTATTTTAGTTTTATTTTTACATTTTATATGATTTTTTTTTAATTGCTTGTCTTTAGGCAAATTTCGTAGAATATTTATTTCACAACAGCGCTTAGTCATTTCATGTAGTTGATTTACTAAATTTTTATTTGGTTCAAGGTTTTTCGAGTTAATATTTGTTTTTTCCAACTTGAATTTTAATATTTCGTGGTTTTAAGAAAACTAACGAAAATAAGATTTTTTTTTATATACAGCTTTACCACAAAAAAAGTTAGTCTCTGAACACAGTTCAAAAATTACCGAACAGTTTTAAATGTTGTCACTGGTATTAATAAAAATAAAAACATTCAAATTCAAAATCTCTTTATTTATATAGGCTTCAAGATTCAAAAAAGCACTTAATAATAGTCAATATACAAAAAAAAGGAAAGAAACAATACTTCCACCGGTTCGAAAAGTAGATTCTATCAAGAAGAAACCGGCAAGATTGACAATTATCAAGAAATTTGGTTATTTATTTAATCTGTGTTTTACTTGCCTAACTTTTTTTTTCTGAAGTTTTTTGTTATCATTTTTTATATTACATTATTATTCTGACTTTTTTTTTAATTTGCCTTGGACGAGCAGTTACAATGTCTTGTTCTATTTTTAAATTTCTCTTTGGCTGTCAACGTGTTTTTAAATGTGTATGACATGTAAATGTACTTGAATGTAACAGCTAAAAAGCTTGCGCGCAGCTGTGTTCATCGTGACCTGTGGGCGCATATGTTCCAAATAGTATTAACAGTGCCCTTATTATTTGGAACGGGGCGCTCTATACAAACGCTGGGTCTATCGCTTAAAATACCCTGGTGGCGGGTGGGAATGTTTGCTACTCCGATCGTAGTGAAAAAAAATCAATTTTTTTTTGTAAATGTCAAGTAGAAGCTAAAGAATTGGGTGTGATTTTCCTATGAAAACCTGCTGGAATATAATCAAAAAAGAATAATTCTAAAAAAGTACCAAATAGTACCAAATTATCGTTTTCAAACTTAAGCAATGATTTTAGAGTATGAAATTAGTTTTAAAATTTAAATTGAATTACTAAGCGATCTGAATAGCAAACGCATCAAACGTGTGGCGGTGGTGTCCCAATAAAACGATAAGCTCGAATTTCAATCTCATTCCCGATGGTCCTTCGAGCCGGATACGTTGGTCCTTCGAGCGGGATTTTCTCTTTACACTTAAACCACCGCCTAACGCCAGCCCTTGCAGCGTCATAGGAACGACGACACACTGCGCGCGCGCTCACGAGACGCTCGCTTTGCAGGTGGCCGAGCCAACGCCGGAGAAGTGACATCACAACGGCGGCCCACTAAGCGCCTGGTGTGTCGACGTTCCTCCACATACGGACCTCACTAGTGTAATAACGGTTTATACCGACCTTTTTATTTCACTTTTTTCTGTTTTTTTTTGGGTCACCCTCATCGGTGGTACTGGACAGAGGCAGACGAAAAATATACGCATAGAGGTTTTATTACTTCAGTTATTACTTCTTTTTAGGTATTGAAGGATTTCTGTCCATTAGTACTGGTGAGAATGGCCGGTATCTAATTTTTTTCCTCATCTGAACGGTTTTGGCTCTATGGTTGCACCACTAACGACACACTATGTAAATAGAGTAACGTGATTTTTCAATCATAGATCAATGTTTGAAATGTGTGGCGAAATTATATATTTGACGAAAAAAAGTTTGTTGTATATATTATCTATGGTAGAGTTTAAATCAATATTTTAGCGAGGCGACGTGTAATGGAATTTGGAAATTGCTGTTTTTTATATATATTATATCTAAATTGGAAATGTTTAATCATTATTTAATTTATGTGCAATAATTCCAGATGAATGTTTATTGTGTAAATTAAAGGTTGCTAATCGCTTTCAAAAAAAAAATACAAAAACTATTAAGCAATAATAAAAATTAGAACTTATGAAAATTTTTGATTATATTCTATTTAAGGGGTATGCTTTGACTGAATAAGGGAGTGCAATTTTAAATGTTTTGGAAAATCAAATATTAATTTTGTACATAGTCTGTGTCGCCTTAACATTGTTAGGCTTAGATAATATATGATGGTGGTGCAAATATAACATATATCCTATTCTGAAATATCCAAGTCTGGGCTACTTTGTGCTTTATGTTAATAAAGATAGAGCACAAATTGTCTTCAATTGATTGGAACTTGACTATTTTGAGAAGTGGTTCGGTATTGTTATATCACGGAGAGATGGAAAGTTTGTGAATGAATGCTAAATATATATAGATATTTGGTTAAAATTTTTATTTAAAATATCGATCAATCTATCTATCTATTATTATGGATAGTGAAAATGTGACTGCAGTTATATATGCAAGATTAATAAATTATTTCACAAGTGTGTCCTATATCAGTGGTCATATACAGCACCTTACAAGTAAGGGGTGCTGATTTGAATCTGAGCATGTACCTCTTAATTAAAATATAAGTATATGCTCATTCAAGACCACTAGTCTTGTGAAATTTGATAATAGTCGACCGAGTATTGAAGACGAGAAAAGGCTACAATATTTACATTATCTTATATTTATATTATTACCTGTCTTCATCAAAAAAGTCTCCTATTTAAAGCTATGTAACATTTTGCAATCATTCACAATACTTTCAAGTATAATATTCATTTGAATGTTATTCGGAGTGTTGGACTCCAATATTTTAGAGCCAAAACCGTGATTTGTGAACGAAACGCCGTGTGGTGCAGGACGCTAGCTCTAACTAAACGGCTATTGACGCCTAGAACCGTACCGCCTTGTTAAAATAATGTTAGACAACGTATTAACCACATAACTGAAGATATGAAGTCCAAATATTATATATGTGAAGCAAAAACTTTATACTCCTTTTTAAAGTTAACGTTTTAATAGATAATTCACTAGAAATACATACATTAAATTAATAAAATATTAAAAGAATTTATGGTCCTTCGACCAGTGGGCGACTACTAGTATATATAGAAACGTGAGTCGCTCATCATGTTCCTGGCGTCATACCCTGTGCTTAGTCGGGCGCCGATCTAACCATGAAACCAGTTTGAGCTAGTCTGGTTATTACAAAGCAACTGCCCATTTGACTTTCATAACCTTTGGGGAACTGGATCACCATCAGAAAAAAGTTCACAAGTTTCTTTTGGTGAATCAATTGGTGATCGTTTTGGTGATAAATACGACTCATATATTTATTTGTCTTATCATCAATTATGTGGTCTTTATCCAATCTAAATGATAACCAACCATTTAAAATGTAAGTGAACAATACATTCTCTAGGTATACAGTAACTACATTTTTAGTGTTGGTATATTATTAGACTGAATTTTTAAATAAGTGCTAACTGTTTTTTTAATAAGGCTGGTTGCGTTTATATTCTTAGTCGCGCGCCATCGCAAATATAAATAAATATTTTTTTCAATTACCTTGAACAATATTGATGACGATGTCCTTTATTTACTAGGTAATGGATATAAATACTTGAAAACACTTTATACGTCCATGACTCTATTTAAAATGGCCGTATTTATGAAAGACAAAATTGTGATTTTTGAAATCAACAAAAATCAGTAAGTGACGTCATAGTTTGCTTGTCATACAAAAATAATGGAACCATTTGCAAACTGATAAGGGAGAAATTATAACAACGAAGTTTCCAAGATTAGCCGGAACAAACAAAAACTTTTTAGTCAAAAACTGTTATATTGATACGACAAAAATACACTTTTATTTATTATATTTGCGGTGCAAAGCGACAAAGTGTATAAAAGCCCTTATGGTTTGCTTGTTTAATAATGTCGAATATATCAATGATATATTTGAAAGTTCACGAACCTCTACACTTTCATTAGGAAATTATTCTCTATTAACATACGGGTCAACACTAAAATTGAGAAATATTATAAGATTATAAGATTGGTTAATATGTATGTTGGTTCAGTTCCATTCTGACTATTTATTGTTGCGACAAATCTCACAACATATGCAATATCCTGCTTGCATTAATATATAAGCTATATATAATATACATTATTGCAAGTATCTAACAAAAATTACTGAACAGATTTTTATTTCGAGCCAAAAACATGGAATGTGAAGAAATTTGTTCCAAAATGCCATAGTATTACGACTTACACTAATTTGACACAAATATGCCTACACCATATTATTTATACAAGAAAAAAATAGATATGAAATATTTTTTTAGATCAAATTATCAAATCTACTTACACTTAACAACGAAACCATGATGATATATCGTTGGTATATTTTCCTTCCATGACTGATGGTGAATCAAAGGGAACGATTAACAAAAAAAACGTATTAGTAAATAGTTAAAAATATAAAAAGTCTGCATCTTTTGATTCATCCCCGGTCACACTGTCGTGTGGTGGTGAGATTTTCTTAAGTTATTATTAAGTAAGTTAAATGGTCAGCATAGATTTTAATAGTATTTTTTTCTCAGGTCTTGCTGACTAGCCAGAAAGTTGGCTTAAACTTAGATACTAGATAGCATTTTGATTTTGAAAATAAATGAGCAAAAGCTTAAATCCTCGTCAGTTTTATCATTATAATTGGTAGTTTAGAATTGTGGCAAGTTCCAAGGATCACTGACAAATTTGGACTTGTTAACTAAGTTTCTATACGATTTATGATATTTTAAGACAGTTAGTTATTTTTGTACGTTATAAATTAAAGATGTCTACACTATCCAATCCCGGTTTGGTTTTGTTTTAATCTTAGGTTTGACGAAATGCGAATTAGGTGGTATGATGAAATGTGAAATGAGAGAAAAGTAGGGATCTAGCGCAGTGATTTATTTTAAAAGTAACGTAAAAGATTAAGAGGTTATTTTTAATTTTAGATGTAGGGTTTTATTATAATGAAAGTCTGTTATGTTCATTTTAAGGTAGTGCTGTATATATTTTGTATAAACGGAGGGTTCGGTCCGCGCATTGTGTCTGCTAGCGTTCTTAAGCACCGAAACACCTGAAATGGACATTATTCGCGGTTAGCAATCCATTTCAGTATTTCCGCCGCCGAACAAAACGACAATGTAAAATTATTAGTCAATATATTATGTATTTATTGATGAAAGAAACTTTGTATGATACTATTCTAATAGATGGCCAGGTTTCTTAATGAAAAAAAAATGTGATATAATATTTCGACTCAGGTATGTAACGGTTGTAAACTAATGTTGTTGTATATGTGTATACGTAATATTTAATTTCGGAAATAAGCTAAATGCAAACCAATTTAACAGAACTAGGCATTGTATGGAATTCAAGTTTACTAAGTACTACAGCTTCTTACAAGCATTGGTAAATGGTAAAATATCATGCAATGCTTTAGTCGTAACTTGAAAAATAAAAACTGTAATTTTGTCCACAGAAGTTCATTCTAAAATAGTTATAGCTCTTGACAATGCAATATGTAGTTAGAAGTTTTACATAAATAGTTAACGGTGATTTATGAATATACATTACTGAAATATCGAAAGGATCACATTTACCTGTGGATAAAATTATGGACATTCTAGTTGGATTTAAGTAAAGGGTTTCACCAAATGGAAATGTAAACTGGCTGTGATTAAATTAGTCCAAATTACATTATATGTAACGATATATTGGTCAGCAATAGTACATTTTGCGTTTCCATTTGGGGTAATACAAGACAATTATCCACAATGCCACGCCAACTCGCCAGTTTTCGATTTACCTCTCAGTTTCCTATTTAGATGATTGTGTGGTATATGTGAATGATTTGGGCGAACTCTTGGTATAGTTTCGTTTGCAGTGTAATTATTATAATATTTAAAACAATAGTCAAATTTAAAACTGCCCTATTGGTACCAAAATCGAAGCATTTATGTATGATCGTATAATTTCTAGTTAGAAATTGACTGTTTTAAATATTGGAATTTATTACATTGCATCTGTCTAGAAAATATGAAATATGTTTTGCATTTTCCACTTATTGGCTGATTAAAACAGCAATAGTGGTGTAATATCTAATTTTAATGAAATCTTGGCGAGAATTTAATTTAAAAATAAAAAAAAAACTTGATGCGTGTATGAATCAAAATTAAACTATTTAGTTCTTTAGTTTGAATTCCTTGATGCGATTATTAAGCGTTCAAATGTACGTCTTGCGAGTTAAATCTTATCGTTATTATTAAGAATTTTAGTCAATTACGTTAAGTTCGTTTTAGGTAACTATTTGTCCTAATTTAAGTCGTCGTCGACGTAAAAATAAGTTTGTAGCGTATTTTAAAGTTTTATTTAAAATATAACTTGCCAATGAGTTCGCCCATACTTTTAACCGTTATTAGCTAACGATAATATGTCTGCGATGCTAAATGAAAAACTTACATGTTTAAATTAAGTTACATTTATCATTATTAAGTGCTGTCGTTAGTCAATAAGTGTGTAAGTGAAGAAGACTTAAAGCGTTTTTTTAAATAATTAAACAAAATTATAAACGATATATAAAAAAAATACAATATTTATATGCATTAGATAGGTTTGTCGTGTTCGCCTCACCCCCTGTAGGCGTTACAAGTTTGTTACTTTAAACACGCTGTAAGAGATTCGGGGTTACATTCTACATTGGACATACATATTTCTACCTAACCAAGAAAGCATACTTATATGCACCCATATATAGATTTTGTTTGATCATTAATATTATAGTAGATAGAAAATGAAAGTAATTACCTCATTAGCCCATTCACAAACCCTTAGGCCATTCTTCGAATGTACGAAGTGTAACGGCCTACTCGTCCATTGGTAGACACAGACTCTCCCTGGTAGCGCCATAACATGCATTTTATTCCAGCCAACACAATCCTTCGGCCTTTGTCGGGTTTCTAATCATTTTAGGGGTCCCATCTTAGTAGCGTTAGGTCGATATGGATTAATCTTTTTAAATCGTCTACTTTTGTATTGACGATATAATATTCCTAATATGAAAACGGTTATTATAATTACCAAATCGACATAAATAACAAGAATCCGATAGTTTTTATTAAAATGACACATTACCAGAAATACATATATCAAAGTTGTTACATTTTTAAAATATAAAGGTATAGACGCTTTCGGCATATCTTTCAGTAAGAGAGAACAGGCTTTGGAGCCATTAGGAATCATATAGAAATGTCTACATCCTCGCCTTAAAATACTATTTGAGTTTATCACGAAAAATGTATGTATTTTTTACTCGGGACATTTTTGTTACACATGTATTGTACAACAATGCTTATGATGCTATTATTTGAATTGTAACATTGGCTTATGAAAGACTGATTAATAAACTTATTAAGAACAATATAATATTGTGTTGTTATTATTAAAAATGTTTCTATGTATACATATAACATTGCCTACTTGTTTTCAGTAACAGAGCATTTAATGAATTTATTAAATGCCATGCAATTTCTATGCAGCGACACTTATTTACTTACGAACGTATAGTGGAGATACAAAAATCTAGCTAGTTATATATTATGTTGCTAGACTTATGATTATGATTTTAAATTAGGATTTTGACCTACTTGACCGAAGCTTCATAACTTGTATTTTTAAATTTAAATGAGTACTGTGTACGGACTGCACTTTATATTTTTTAATATCGTCGCATCTTTATATTTTTTTTACTTAATATACCTCAAATGAACAGTTCTGCTTCAATAATAAAGTGAAGATATAGTCTTTCATGAGTCAATTCGTTCAATTGATAGATAGATAATCATGTAAATTCACTGTTAGGTACGAACTAGCTGGACTGCCTTGTATATAAGACGTATCTTTCGCGAATACCAACTAGGCTATTTTCACGGATACTTATGGATGCAAACTGCCATGTGTGTTGTTGCTAGGAAATAGTTAAGGTAATTTTCCCCCTAAAATTCTGTAAACGTTCACATTTTTTTTAAATTCGACAGCGCTGAACTGGGCTATAGGAATTATACCTATGCTTTTCAACTGAAGAGAATAGACTTGTTTCGTGATTCTGTCCAATTAAGTAATGTTTGGTTTACAGAATTACGCCTAAAGACAAAATACCTGAGCCCCATTACCCGTAAATGTTTGTTCTTTTCTGACATATTTTGAAGTAGCAGTAGGTAAAAGAGACGGCTGCGTTGTATTATTTTTATGATTTAAGATTAAGGAATAAATATTTACGGGTGAATACTTCAGATGCTAGAGGCATCTGCATATGCTCAGAAGATTGGGTTACAGTACCGAGAGTATTTCAGTTCCCTCTTTTGGTCGTATTATTAGGCTTGAGTATAAGCTTACGACTATTTTGTACACAATTATTTGTGTCTATACAGATTACGAGATATCATTTTTGAATGAATCGCAATCCACGGCATACACCGGGAGGCGCCGCCGCCCGCGCGTCATAAGCGATTGGATTCGACATCGCGCTCACAAAATCACTATGTAACTTGAAAATTGTTCTACGTTTTTCCAAAGATGTACTTTCTGAATTTATTTTTTTAGAAAAACGTCTGGAGGGATGCTGCAAATGATTGTATATATAGCTGTATTGAAAATAAAGGCATTCTTTCTGGAATTTGAGTTTTAATATAGCTCTTATACCTGGATCCTAGTCCTACATCCTTCCTCTTGTAGGTACCTGACAGACCTGACTTTGGAAATAATACGTTTGGGTTCGAATCCCAAGCCTAATAAAATAATAGTAGCTTATGTTTTATACCTAATAACTAACTAGCCGAATAGCAATATTCAAATTTTAAGACATTCATTTGTAATTTTGGGTGTCGTATAGACTGGATATGGAAACTAAATGAAACAGATAATACAAATGTATCCGTAAAGGTACGCGCAGACGAGGGACTTATCTGCCGAGGACAAAACCCACCCAATCATAGAAAAAGGTCCGCCGAGTACTCGACGCACAAGTGTGCGGTCATATGGTCCGCTGGAACGGACATCTCTATCGAGCGCGTAATGAGGACCAAAATATCCCGTGTGCGTTGATGTTCCTTGGCACGTTAGTTCTATTATTCTCTTGGACTCACCCGTACTTTTGTACGGTCCGGACTATGGTCGGGGGGGATTCCCTCGATTACGTTGGCTGATTCAGTTGTAAACGATCTATTTCCACGGACAAACAGTCCCTCGTCGCATGAAGATACTCAAAAATTATAATATGAGTACATACCATCAAATTCGTAGGGGTAGGCAGAGTCCAAGTAGTAAAAAAAAGCGAGTTGGAAAATTTTTAAAGTTTCTAATCACACCCCAAACCTATTAAATACAGTTGGTATATTATTTTTGAGAACCAATCACCATAGGATGAAAATCTAACTAGGTATACTACTAGCACAGAGTAATAATATACTACGTACACTACTAGGTACCTATATTGGTAAATTAATAACTTGCATAGAGATAATTTTATTAATTGTGTTAATATCCCATATAATATACTTACGTAAACTGAGGCACATCGTTTACCTAAATTCTAAAATGAAACAAACTTATGAAACAGAATCGTCGCTTTATTCAGCAATTTCCGGTTGAAAAAAATAATCAACAAAACTACACTTGAAATCCCGAACATGACTATTTTTACAAACAATTTACAGCGATTTTTATTTATTAATCAACGGGCATTTTGAACGCTCCCCCATGTACCCGAAGAAGCGTGATTCGTCGACCGACGCCGTAAAAAAACTAAATGATAAAAAATTAATATTTACAAGAAAAACAAAGGTACTCTTTGCCAACGCGTTATAGATAGCCCAAGTGTAAGCTAAGAAAAAAAAATACGTCGCGTTAATATTCTGGAGTGCGTTCAAAATACCCGCGCCAGCCTAAACTACAAATCAGAAACTTATGAGGTACACATCCTATTCACTTTACTAAGCGTATGTTAACGACCCCAAAAAAATGAGGCCAATTTTTTTTTACATTTTTTTCCCAAATTTGCAGCCTTTTTGTACAGTATATGATACTTACTAATTATAATATGTATAGACATAGTTAAAACCGTTACATTTTTTTGTTGCAAATTATTTTCCTCAGCAGGCCACTGTATGGGCTGCTGTGAAAAGTAACTCGCAGTTTTTTTAAACGTTGAAACAACAGGACACTTGCGTAAACACGACTCAATATATTTCGCATAGCTGGGTTCACGACTAATTTTAAAAAACGTCACGAAACCATTTCTCCGACCAGTGCAAATTTGATGTTTATAAAATGAAACGTTCTCATTGTAGAAACGTCAAATTTACTATTGAAACGAGGTGTGAAGAAAAGATTTATCGTAACAGAATGCAATCAAAGAAAGTCGCAAACCCCAATGAATTAGTTACATTTAAAATACATAATCACGATATTTTTAAACATTTTTTTTTTCTGCAAAATTTCTAATAAGAAGTGAGTTGAACGGACAAATTTGAATGTTTGAATTGGAACCCGAAAAAGAAACTACAGTTTAACATTGTTTTAGTCGGCGAATTCAGGGATTGACCATTGAAAACATAAAGATTTTTTATATTAATTTGTCAGCTTGGAGACAAAAGAAGAAGCAATAACGTAGGAATTATATAAATAGAAAAAAAATGTCTTACATCTAATTTTTAAACTACAAGATTAACGAATAAAAACAAATTACTTTCAATGGAAAATCCCCAAGTCCACCCAGTCCCATTAGATTTATGATATAATTATACAAATAATTGTTTAACTACCTACATGGCGTCTACGCTATCATTTTATGGACACACTCCCTAATCGCTACGTGTTAGGTATATACCAATTATATAGTTATATATTAGTTTTTTTCTTTCTGCGGGATGCGGGAATTTACTTAAAATTAAAAAAGAATCTCTTGCAGCGTTATAAAAAGGAACAATGTTTTAGAAAACTTCAGCCAATGTCTAATAGAGCATATTTCCTTTTGGTATACGTTTAAAATACTCGACAATCAAAACAACAAAAATGCTCTATTCATTGTTAAAATAAGGAGGCGTGTTTAACAATCATTCTTTCCCAAATTTGTAACCTAAAAATACCAATTTTAAAGTTCAGTAATCTAAACTTAATTGATTTTACAACGGATTACAATTAATCATTATTGCCCGTATAATGTTACTGACTATTTCATCAAACAATTACTTCTCAGTAAGTCGTTAAATGGACTTACTAAATATTTTTCAATTTACAAGACAAAGTTTTCGCTATATATAATATATATAGGTGACGATAGAGTAACAACTAGAATTAAGATCGGAACATAATACAAAACGCTTCTAAAAATATTCAGTATCAATTATATGTTTCTCACTTCATGTCATTATCAACAAGTAGTCCGCTTATAATTTTAAACATTAATATTATGACATTGAAACAACTAGGTTTATATTGGATCGATAGTTAATTGTAGTTTCTTTGTCAGATGATTTAGATGTTAACAGGTCGAGCTAGCCTCCGCTCACGGGTCTCGCTTCGACAACAACCATCGCTTTCATTCACAAGCTTCCAAGCACATTGGAATATATGATAATATGCATATGCAATTTCCTTCATTTATAAGATACTTTTGGAAAAAAAGAGCTTAAAACTTCGTTTACATTCCGTATTTCATAAAGTATTGTTGTACACATAATCATCGTAATTTATAGTCTACTGTGGCATATTTATGAATTTAAAAGTTTCAATTGAAACCTTGGTTGATTTTTAGGAAATATATTCAACGTAAACAATGTAACATTCAATAGCAGGCGAAACAGGGGATATTGAGAAGCAAAATCCAAAAACTGTATATCACTAGCACAAATAACTTATTACATATTGTCTCGAATGTTCAAGCGTATACATATTTTTGCTCTATTTCTTACATTTCAAGCGACTTCGTTAAAGACAATTTTGACCGATTACAGAAAGACAGTCTATAATATAATCTGTCAGACTGGTTAAATTGACAATAACGAGATAAATGATGAAATATTCTGACACACTGGCGAGAGAAGGATTGATGTGTACAATTTCTTGCGATCAGTATTACACATTGATTAGGAAAAAAGAGACAATACTTTCATATTTCGATTATGTATGTGAAATTGTTAGCAATATATGACTGAGATTATATGTTTTGACTTTTTCTATAGCTCTATATGTATATTAACCAATGAAAATTCGTTTTCTATTGAAACGAGAAGTCAAATTACCTTAATCCTTAATAAATGACCGTCGAAATATGCAACAATGTGTAATACCGTTAATTTTTAATATGCAGAACGCGATTTGAATACAAGATTACTTAGACCATATTAAATTAAATTTTGGTGCTGTTAACTTCTCATCCCCTTTAAAAATGACCATAACATTATACCATGGAGTATATACGACAGATGCAGATATAGTTATAAAAATTATAGTGTCACACAGTACACGAAGACTTTGAGTTTATATTCTATTCCGAGTAAAGCATTTGTGTGTGTTACATCTCCAACGTTTCACTTTATTCATCGCAGCGGGGTACACATTGGTAAACACAGAAAATTTTGTGATTCAAAACTAGCACTAATGGAACACATTGCAGAGTTGTGTTTCGCGTGTTTATACTATGTCGAAATTATTGAATAATTGGTTAAATTTGTTTGTATTACATACAATGTTCATTCTCAGGTCCGGCCAGATATTGGTGCCTGAATTGCGACACGGAGAAACTTTTTTAAAATGTCCATGTAATGACGTTTTATAAAATTCAGCAAGCTTTACTTTTGTAACATGTTAAACTTTATAATTAAATGTAATGTACACATATTCATGACTGTTGAATCATAGGAACGCTTCAAAGACCAAGCATGCGTTTATAAAAAAACATGCATCCTTTTAAAGCTTTTAAGAAGATTACATTAACGGTTGCAAATATCTTTCATATCGTAGTCCAGGTTAAATAATTAAGTAAATAATCAATTAATATACACATAAAACTATATAATACACATAATGCGGTTGTATTTTACACGTCCCATCATAGATACACACCCACGAGAGTTTTCCACTAAAAATCATGTGAGATATAACTAAAGAATGTTTGCTAGGTGAACCTGGTAGCGAATGCCAGACATTTGTGAGAATTCAAGATTCATTAAGACGGTGGACGGTAAAACAAGAAAGTTACATTTAAAAAAACTTCTAATATTGCAGTATCCCATTTTTCCTAATGGCGAATGTCTGTGGTAAGCTAACTATGCTCCAGACTTATATATACAGCAGAGAGTGGGTAAGCAATAGTTAATAATATCTACATAAGTAAAAACAAATATTTCACTATATTAGTAGCCTTTTCACTGTGACCGTTATATATGAAGGTTTAATTTTAAGACTAACAGACTATTCAACAAAAATTCTGTCGAATTGAGAACCTCCTCCTTTTTTTTTAAGTCGGATAAAAAGAAGAATGCGTGTTTTACTTTTACCTTTAAATCATTTTGATAATAAAGGCAATCTTAAAAGAAACAAAACACTGTGTTCATATGGATGCCAGTCATAACAGACGATTGCTTACTGCGTAATTGTTGATTGAAGCTACAACATATAAATTGTCAAATTCTGACAGTTGTCCACACTCAACTATTCTAGGCCATGCGATTGTCATAATTACATCATCACTGTCTGACATTTGCCTTCCAAGGTTGTACATGTATTAACTATGTCACAGCCACTTAAATTAACCTTTAATGAAGCATGTTTACACTAAATGGACCATAACTTTGAAGGGCGACGGAATATTGGTAATTTTGCTGCTGTAGGAAATTTTGACAGTGTATTTATAGTACTATCAAATTGACAATTACAAGATGACTAATAGTCATTGTATTTTGATACAATGCAAATAATAGTATTGAGGCCTTGGCGATATTATTTTGAAAATTTTTCGTCAAAACTTATATAGGTAGATTTTTGTGATCCCGAAAGTGAACTAGTATATGAAAAAAGTATGTTATCGACACGAACAACAACAGATACTTACAATTATATTCATACATAAATAAAATACCCAATTTATTTCAAGTTATACTCAAGGTCAGATTATTTAAACAATTTTAAGAACTGATACTATGTCGGTTGGTTAACAACATACATCACAAGTCATTAAAAGATACCATGGAAAATATTTTCAAACTTTACAAGACAATTGACGCTCTTCGTGTCCCACTGACAAATCATTTATAAAGTGTCAATTGTTTTGTTAAATTAGGTAATAAAAGGACAAAACTAAATGTTGATGTCATCTTCACAAAAGTCTACCTACACTCTGGAAAGTTCTCATTTAGATGATATATATATATTTTTTTTAAAAACGTGAAATCGTGAGCCCCACTTCAACATACGAAGATACAGTATTTAATAATCATTTTATATGCTGTTTCAAGCATTTAATAACTCGATATTATAACTGTCACACACAACACAGTTGAAAGTAATATCTAAATATTTCATCACAATCATCTTCGTCTAAGTAAAACGTAACATTTAAATATTATTAGAGCATTTTAGTACATTTCCGAAAGTGATTTATATATCATATATATTTCTCATGGCAAATTCTCCTCATTTGAATATGAGCCAAAATACAGTAATTATTAAAAAAAATTTGCAAACCTACTGCTCTAAATTTAGCAAACATATTCTTGCACTTAAATTAATGTAATAAGATTTATATTTATACACATATTGTTGATACTACTGTACCATTACATAAGCGCAGTTATTTGTTTTAGACATTATATTATTTAGACATACATTATACAAGTAGTCGAATAGGTATTTGACGTAATTTTATAAAGATTAAGAGGTTATATATTTGTGATTTAAGCCTAAAATAACTACGATGCCCATATACAATGTATATAATAAGACAAATCAATATGTTTTACTAAAACTGTGTAGTGTGATTCAGTGGTAATATCACGAAATGGGCAGACAAGAAGGCATAGAGTAGATACAAATGTAACGTTTAATAGATAGATCAAATATTCGTTCTTTTATCTATACAAAATAAAATGACTAATGATTTTCAAAGCATTTTAGAGCTTTGAAAATCCTTAGTCATTTTAATTAACTATAACGTGACGTCATAATGTGATTTAACCTAATTGGAAGCATGGAGTGTTTTACATACGTTACATCACCTACATACATATAACATCACGCCATCCCCGAAGAGATAGGTAGCCAAAGGGGCAGATAGCCCCTTTAACCGCATTCACCCAAAAATAAAACTGGGCTGGGTTAGATGGAAAACTGTGAAAAAGTAGTGACAAGTGGCTAACTCGCCAGACAATCACAATTTTTACAGTAGCAGTTATAAAAAAAATTATATGTAAATTATTATGTAGTGTCAATTATATCAGGTATTTATATCGTTGATAGTTATAAGATGTATATATTTAATAGATTTCTAGTTGTCATATTTCTGCCTTCTGTTCTACCAATTTCGTGCTAATATTCCGGCCCTTACATACAGAAATCGTTAAAAAACTAACACTACAAATAAACATAGCTTACAGTAATTCCTTGTAATTTCATTTCATTTCTTTATTAAATTAAAATATTAATTTAAGCCCCGAACAGAAATTGGCGGTTAAACTAAGTAACAAAATTCGATTATCCGTGTATGTATCGTCGATTTTCATAATTTCCTACAATGGCGGTGTTTCCCGCGGAAGTCCGCCATTTCGCGTTCACAACACAAGATGGCGGATTGCTTAGAAAGGAAAACGCGTGTGAAAAAATTAAAAGTAAAATCAATGTGGTTTTCAACTTCTTTAATATCACATTTTGCAATTTAAGCAACTCATTCCTTTCAATTACAATAATAGGTACATACAATTGATTGTAACATATCTGGATGTGATCGCTCGGTGTGTGATATTAACGCGACAACTTTACATTGTTGATAAATTAGAAATAGTGACATGATAATCAAATATGGCTTGGACTAATCAATCCATAGTGTCATCTATAGTTGTAGAGGAGTTATGTGACTCACATTGCTGTTGTCTATGGTTATTGTTGGTTTGTTATTATTCTTGATACACTAAAGACCAATGTTATATGTCTCCAATCCTGAACTGGACAGATATGCAGAAAATTACTTATTTATAGTCTATACATATTGAACTTACTTCATTGTTGTTTTTAATTTATTTAATGAATTTTAGCATGACTCTATGCTCTTAAAGGTTTAACCAATATTTCCACCCTCGAAGTATTCCCTCGAAAAAAAAATCATAAATAATAAAACCCCTTTTACATAATTATAAAGATGAAATACTCTGACCATATGTAAAGCAAGGTCTAGTTAATTTATTTAAAACATCTATTCATAGACAATACCACTGACATACATATAGACGAAAGTCCGTGTATGGCAAGATATGAATCTTCTACATCAAAAATAAATTTAAAGGCAAATAATCTGGTGGTGACTTGTTGTCACTTGACAAAAGAGAATGTACATAGCTAATAACGTCACTGTATATACTAACTTGAGTCAATTAACTCTCTTTTATATAAGTGCAAAACACTTGGATGAAGTTACATAATATTAATATGAACTCAAAAGACTATTTGATTGTATTTTAAAATCGAATTTAAATCCAACTGCGAGACAAATATATTATTCGGCCATGGTGTGTTGTGAATAGTTACAATATTTAGCAACTACGGTTCAATAATTTGTATATTTATCCCCCAAATTTACGCATCTACAATAACATAAAAAAGCAGTAAAATTGCAATTACTTTCTAGTACTACAAAATTGTATTTATTTGCATAATATTTGGTCTGATTTCAAAGTAAGTAATTTATATACTTATATTATGGAAATCGAAATAGAGTTCCTAAAACCTGATTCTAATACAACTTTGTGCTTATGAGAACATTATATTCCTTTCTATTAATCTTCAATATGGTGAAACATTACCCTTTATACATAGCAATGCAGACAAGTGAGAAGTGATATTATCTCCAGGTTATGTTTGGTTCCTGTAGGAAGCTTCCCAATGGTTGAAGGGCTTGTCCAACAATTATTTACTTACGAGTGTATATAAATGACACACAATACTACTTTAGTGTACAATTCCTGTAGGAATCTTTACTATGTTGAAACAGATAGTCCAACAACAGCATTTAACTTAATAATGCCTTATAAGAACACATATTACTTCCAAGAGAAATGGTTTCTTTAGGAGACAATGCATAGTCCCTGTGGGAACCTTTACTATATTGAAACAATCCAACAATAACCATAAACTTAGTGCCTAATAAACGACACACAATACTTTGGAACATTCAACTCCTGTTAGAACCTTTACATATTACCAACATATAATCATTACTCGCCTACCCCGCTAGGAAAAGCGAGTAAAGCAAGTTTAGTTCAATCATTACTCCTCAGGAAACACCAAGTTCTTCTAATTTCCACTTAGTAACAACTTAATAGTCCAACACATCGATCAAAATCACACACCGAGCGGGCACTGGTGTCCATAATCTTCCGCGGCACTACCGTTCGCGTATACAGTCCCTCGGGACAACTAGCGTCAACATTAGTATGTCACTGTTCGCGGGCGGCGATGTTTGCTAAAATCGCCCGATAGCGTAAAAGTTGCGTTTGCAATGTTCCGTTTATTAGGAGTTGTAGAAGTTAGTCACATGTGCAATTAATTATATTTCTCAAGTTCTAGAGATGGAAGTGCCTTTTCCCTTTTTTTTTTACACATTTTTTAGCTCAAGTAGCATCTTTTCAATGTAACTTTGAACGGTCTCCACTTCTACATAGCTGACGTGTATAAGAGATATTTATCAAGGCTCTCAGGAAGACAAAAATGATTGAGATTAGATGGTTCTATGGAAATATTAATTCAATTCATCACCAAGGAACTTCTTTATCGAAGCACACACTAGGGCTTACGGAACCTCCATACTTGACAAACACAACCTCTACCACTATGTGAGTAACTCCGCAACATGGTCGGCGCGCACTGCAGGCTCTATTCCGCGATCGAATCCGTAGCGTGTGGGCGCGGGCGGGCGCGTCACTGCAGGTCGCTGCAGGCGAGCGCGCGCGCCAGCAGCACGGCGGGTCGTCACGTGACCTCCATGGGCAGCGTGTCGGCGGCGCGCCGCCGCACGGCGCCCGCCCCGGCGCCCGCGCCGCCCTCCGCCTCGCCCAGCGCCTCGCCCGCGCCGCCCGCCGGCGCCGCGTTGTTCACTGACTCGGTCATCTCGCTGCAACGCGACATCACATCGAATAAAATACTTGACATTACCTCATCGTTAGATATTTACCAACGAAATCTGTTTAGACCGTTGATCGATGCGAAAGTATAATCCAGATACAAGCGATGCTTTTAAAATCAAATGCTAATAAAATAAATTTGATGTCAAAATATGTCCCATCACCACAGCTACTATTAAATATTAAAAATAAATTAATAGAAAGATTACTAAAAATGATCAAATAATGCTGCCTAAAATCCTAAATATTTAGCACAAATCCGGCTTGAAGGACCATGTACATAATAAAATCTTGTAAACTAAATCCAATACGAACTAATCCTCCGAAATGCAGAATTTTACATAAGCTAGAAGTAGGTAAAGATAGTAACCTGGTTGACGCGTGCCGGGCCTCAGGCAGCAGGCGCGGGCGGCGCAGCGGATGCGTGGCGAAGGCGATGGCCTGCACGTTGGCGGCCAGCGCCGGCGCCGCCGACAGCGCCACCTTCTGCGCGCCCTTCGGCAGCGACACGCCCTTCTGCAGCAGGCCCACCACGCCCGGCGGCAGCGCCGCGCCCGGCAGGCACGCGAACGACGACGACGCCTCGCCCGCGCCGCCCGCCGCCCCCGCGCCCCGCAGCGGCGCCGTCACCTGCAGCATGCGGTTCTTGACCTGGATCTGCGGACAGGGGCAAGCGTGAGACTGATGCCGAGCGATGGCAGCGACGCGCACGTTAGCGCGCATGCGAGTGCGCACCCACCTGGTGGCGCACGTGCGGCGTGCGCACGGTGGGCAGCGCGGCGCGCACCAGCTGCCGCCCGTCCAGGCTGAGGCTGACGCGCTGCGGGCGCGCGGCGGCCGCCAGGTTCCCCTTGAGCGCGGCGCCGTCGAGCGCGACCACCTGCCGCTTCTTGGCGTCGTTCAGATCGAGCCGCGAGACGGTCGTCTTGCCCGGCTGCGGCTGCCGCACCACGTTCACTAAGTGTGGACCTGCAAATGAGAAAGACATGATTATTCGCATGTCCAATTCAGAGATACATCTTTGGCCACAGCGTGAGTCGTCAATTGAAGACCCTTTACCAATCCTTCCCCCACCCTTTCCTCCTTCCCCCTTTGACCAGAGCAGCAACCAAGACCTTCGCTCGACTTTCGAGCAGTAACCATTCCCACATTCACCCCTCCCCACCTGTTGGCTCCAGACCCTGCGGAGGCGTCCCGTTGCGTTACTAATCCTTTAACCTTTTGACCTGTGCAGACACCAAATCCTTAACTCGCATATTGTAGAATTTTCTCTCTCCCCATTGGCATACTTCATACTTTCCCCCCTCCCATCTGGTCGTTCCTCGACCTTGCACGATAGACGCACTCTCCGGCTGCTATCTCCAGACGCTGCTTCACCCATACAACCGCGAGACGTTACGGCACTAACCCTTGCCCAGCTGTCCGCTCTTGATCTCGAAGAACTGCGCGACGCCCGGCGGCGCCTTGAGCAGCGCGCCCGCCTTGGCGTCGGCGAGCGGCGAGAGCGACACGACCGCCGGCAGCTGCGCCAGCCCCCTGTTCTGCGCGAGCAGCTGGGTGCGCTGCGTCGGGGTGAGCGGGTGCGCGTGGAGGACCTTCAGTTTGTTGGGCGCGACGTGGTGGATCGTGTGCGACTGGGCGACCACAAGGGGGGTGTGCGTCTGTAAATTTAATACTAGATCGTTATGAATCTGTATAGTTTTTGGTTGAATAGCGGTAAACCGGCGTTTTTACCCTCAGGACGCGAATGAACTTCATAACGATATATCACATGAAATATTTTTTGAGTCAACGCCTTGCTTCCTCGCGGTAGCCTTTAACATTTCACCGGTTTTGCCTCGCTGTTTGATTGCCTCGTCGTTTACATCTTAAGCCGTTACGTCACAGTAAGATAGTGATGTCAGCAGGTCATCAGCTGGTCACGTCACATGCGCGTGACGACGACAGCAGCAGCTTGGTGTGCAGCGCGCCCGGCGCCAGCTGCACGAGCGGCGCGCGACACATAACACAAGCGGTCACGTCACCTGCGCGTGGTGATGGTGCGCGCTGGCGGGCGGCGCGTGCGCGTGCAGCAGCTTGGTGTGCAGCGCGCCCGGCGCCAGCTGCACGAGCGGCGCGCGACACATAACACAAGCGGTCACGTCACCTGCGCGTGGTGATGGTGCGCGCTGGCGGGCGGCGCGTGCGCGTGCAGCAGCTTGGTGTGCAGCGCGCCCGGCGCCAGCTGCACGAGCGGCGCGCGACACATAACACAAGCGGTCACGTCACCTGCGCGTGGTGATGGTGCGCGCTGGCGGGCGGCGCGTGCGCGTGCAGCAGCTTGGTGTGCAGCGCGCCCGGCGCCAGCTGCACGAGCGGCGCGCGACACATAACACAAGCGGTCACGTCACCTGCGCGTGGTGATGGTGCGCGCTGGCGGGCGGCGCGTGCGCGTGCAGCAGCTTGGTGTGCAGCGCGCCCGGCGCCAGCTGCACGAGCGGCGCGCGACACATAACACAAGCGGTCACGTCACCTGCGCGTGGTGATGGTGCGCGCTGGCGGGCGGCGCGTGCGCGTGCAGCAGCTTGGTGTGCAGCGCGCCCGGCGCCAGCTGCACGAGCGGCGCGCGACACATAACACAAGCGGTCACGTCACCTGCGCGTGGTGATGGTGCGCGCTGGCGGGCGGCGCGTGCGCGTGCAGCAGCTTGGTGTGCAGCGCGCCCGGCGCCAGCTGCACGAGCGGCGCGCGACACATAACACAAGCGGTCACGTCACCTGCGCGTGGTGATGGTGCGCGCTGGCGGGCGGCGCGTGCGCGTGCAGCAGCTTGGTGTGCAGCGCGCCCGGCGCCAGCTGCACGAGCGGCGCGCGACACATAACACAAGCGGTCACGTCACCTGCGCGTGGTGATGGTGCGCGCTGGCGGGCGGCGCGTGCGCGTGCAGCAGCTTGGTGTGCAGCGCGCCCGGCGCCAGCTGCACGAGCGGCGCGCGACACATAACACAAGCGGTCACGTCACCTGCGCGTGGTGATGGTGCGCGCTGGCGGGCGGCGCGTGCGCGTGCAGCAGCTTGGTGTGCAGCGCGCCCGGCGCCAGCTGCACGAGCGGCGCGCGACACATAACACAAGCGGTCACGTCACCTGCGCGTGGTGATGGTGCGCGCTGGCGGGCGGCGCGTGCGCGTGCAGCAGCTTGGTGTGCAGCGCGCCCGGCGCCAGCTGCACGAGCGGCGCGCGACACATAACACAAGCGGTCACGTCACCTGCGCGTGGTGATGGTGCGCGCTGGCGGGCGGCGCGTGCGCGTGCAGCAGCTTGGTGTGCAGCGCGCCCGGCGCCAGCTGCACGAGCGGCGCGCGACACATAACACAAGCGGTCACGTCACCTGCGCGTGGTGATGGTGCGCGCTGGCGGGCGGCGCGTGCGCGTGCAGCAGCTTGGTGTGCAGCGCGCCCGGCGCCAGCTGCACGAGCGGCGCGCGACACATAACACAAGCGGTCACGTCACCTGCGCGTGGTGATGGTGCGCGCTGGCGGGCGGCGCGTGCGCGTGCAGCAGCTTGGTGTGCAGCGCGCCCGGCGCCAGCTGCACGAGCGGCGCGCGACACATAACACAAGCGGTCACGTCACCTGCGCGTGGTGATGGTGCGCGCTGGCGGGCGGCGCGTGCGCGTGCAGCAGCTTGGTGTGCAGCGCGCCCGGCGCCAGCTGCACGAGCGGCGCGCGACACATAACACAAGCGGTCACGTCACCTGCGCGTGGTGATGGTGCGCGCTGGCGGGCGGCGCGTGCGCGTGCAGCAGCTTGGTGTGCAGCGCGCCCGGCGCCAGCTGCACGAGCGGCGCGCGACACATAACACAAGCGGTCACGTCACCTGCGCGTGGTGATGGTGCGCGCTGGCGGGCGGCGCGTGCGCGTGCAGCAGCTTGGTGTGCAGCGCGCCCGGCGCCAGCTGCACGAGCGGCGCGCCGCGCCTGCCACCCGCCGCCGTGGACACCGAAACGGACGCCGCGCCTGACGCGCCTGCTGGCGTAACGCGATCTATTGAGATTAAACATCAAAACTTAGTCAACATGTATCAAACAAGGGATAAAAAAAAAACAACTTTCGTCAGAAAATGGTAGCAACGGTAGAGAGACGAAGACGTCCCCGAGCGAGCCCTAACTACCTCGGCAAGGGAACGTTATTAGATGACAACCAATCCATTTTACCACCACCCACTCTGACCATCCATAGTTTACGCTAAGAAAGATACCCTTACACTATATCAAAGAACCGTAACGAACCGTAACCGTCTGTTGACGGGAGAAGGTACGCTCCCTACCCCCGGTTGGTATACTCAATATACTCAGTATACTCACTGGTCTCTCTACCCTGTTGCACTGGTACGGCCACTGCGAGGGGCGGGAACGGCCCATTCTGCACCAGCACGCCGGCCTGGCTCGACAGCAGGTGGTTTTGTAGCCGCACCTGATAATACAGACCACGAGATGTTAAAACTACCAATTAAAAATAATCAATAAAAAAATTTCAGACCACCTATTTTGTACCATTACTGACTGCTTAACAGTGCTTCCCCAATTTGAGTCATCTATAATAAATTACCTAAAAATTACCTGAAATACCACTACCAGCTACGGATCCGCAGTCAGTACTCTACAAAATAGGTGAGTCAAACAAGAGCATTTGAAGGGCGCCGCGACCACGCTCAGGGACAATTGACCGGCCCCCGACTGTGGTCGCGGGATTGGCGCTGTTTAACTGCTCCTTAGCTGTTCGGAAGGGGCCACTCGGGGCGCACTGAACCTTCTTGAGGCGTGCAGAGGGGGCAGGGGGCAGGGGGCAGGGGGCAGGGGGCAGGGGGGTGGGGGCACCTTCAGGCTGTCGGAGACGGCGACGGTGAGGATCTGCGGCGCGGGCGCGTCTGGCTCGCGCCGGTGCGCCGTGATGATGTGCTTCTTGAGCGGCGAGTGCCGCGTCTGGACAGTCTTCAACTGGACACCGTGCGCCAACTGCGATGCACACCAAGGTTCAATAGCTTTTTCATCAACAAGTATTTGTCTAACAATTATCTGCGCCCCTTACGTTTAATTTGAAGGCGGTACCATCAATAGTTAACGGCTATGGTAGCATACAGGTATACTGCGTACTGGATACAGGTTATCATTATTATCATTACCATTCACAACGGTCATACATCACTACCTTTAATCATCATTCGCCATCATGATAATGATCATTCATCATCATCATCACCCCCTTACCTGCACCTTCTTGACGCTGTCCGACTTGCGCTTCGTTTCCAGCTTGTCGTGCGGCACCTCATTCACCACTTTAACCATCCGTGCGGCAATCCAGCACAACCACCTCGACGATGATGCTCCGGCCTGCCCTCCATGACCTACGGCGTGTCGACGACCTCCGGCGGCGAGCGCACCGCCATCATCATCCATCATCATCCATCATCATTCAACATCATTCAGCATCGTCCTTCACCATAATCATCATCACACCCTCACCTGCACCTCCTCGACGCTGTCCTCCTTGCGCTTCTTCTCCAGCTTGACGTGCGGCACCTCGTTGACCTCCTCGACGATGATGCGCGAGGTGGGCACCGGCGCCGGCTCCGGCTTCTCCTCCTTGACCTTGGGCGTTTCGATGACCTTCGGCGGCGTGCGCACCGTCTCCACGTACATGGTCTCCCTAGCCAGCGGCGACACCTGTGCCGGGGTTGATACGATTAATTTAATATTCAGGATAGCGCATCACATGTGGGTCTTCATTTTTAGGATTTTACATTTTCAATAAACTTGAACCCTGCACCTGCGCAATTACGGTGGCAGAGCCTTAAATCCGTCTCTTTAAGCGTTTTGAAGCATAAACACCAATAAATAAATAAATAAATATTCACAGAACAGTAAAAACTAGTAGAAATGGCATGTCACGGAATTAGTATGAGAACCAATAAAGCCAAACTCCACTAATCACATATTACACTACAGATAAGCAATGAGTTGGGTCGGCCGTTCTTATTTTAGTTAATAACAGTTTAACTTACTAGTCATACAACAGACAACATACTTTTATTGTTTTGAAACACGGTTTAATTTTTCTATACACCTAAAAGTAGTTAAGATCTTTTGTAATCCAAGTTTACGCTAACTATGATCGAGCAGATTTTTTTTTTTACAATCAATTATAAACCTCATGTGGTGGTGGGCGGGGTATACCGACTAAACCCCTGGGATGTACCGTCTACGCCTTTATGTAAGGTGCCCACGGGATCGCGCAACGCTGAACCACCGTGAACCACTGTTACCCTACCTCTATACCCCCAAATCAACGTCAACAATCTCACCTGTACAGTCGTGGAGCCGAGCGCGTCCGCCTTGCGCTTCCGACAGCCAGGGCCGGCACGCCCGTCCGAGCCCTGGCCGCGGAATAAAAAAGGATCCTTCTCGTCCGCCACCAGCTCCAGCAGCGACTCCGACAGCCGCTTGTCGTCGCGCGTCAGGTCCACGTCCGCGAGCGCCTTCAGATCCGTCTCTGGAGATATGCAACATAGCACAGTTAGTATACATATTAGGATGTTCTGTACTATAAGACGGTAAAAACATTAAACATGTAAACCATTAGCTCGGTAGCGAGGAAACATCATCTGCATCTTCTTAAGTTTATGACCTTTGTCTAGTGGGGTTATCATGGGGTCTAAGCGCACACCGATTTTCTATAGACCATAATCTATATTTTAGCTAGTCTTCGTAATCCTAAAAAATTGGCAGGTTCCCCACCTGCCAATCATGATCCAGCACATGATCCTGGATCCAGCAGAACTAAAATTGTACTAGTCCCAGCTAGATTGGTCGACCCAGCATACAAGTAAGGATTGAAATCCAGCGGCATTGAATCAGACCGTGTCGCTGAATACAGCATTCCAATCTGGAGACAGGACGTAAGATGAGATGTACGCAAGAGAGGTCACCTGACAGGATGCTCTCGACCTGCGCCTCGGTGAGCCCCGTGAAGTTCTCGGGCAGCAGGTCGTCGGGGTGCGCGGGGTGCGCGGGGTGCGCGTCGGGCGCGGCGCGCAGCGCGCCCAGCGTGAACTCGCCCGTGGTGAACGCGCCCAGCTCGCCTGCCTGCGCGCGCAGCTCCACCGCCAGCAGCGTGTCCGGCTCGATGGGGAGCGCGTCCGAGTCGTCCGGCGTGGGGGACGGCGAGGAGGGCGGCGGCGTTTTCGGTCGGAAGTGTAACCTGCGGGTGGGGTGATTTTGACTCATTCGGAAGGTACTGTTTTGATATTTTATCAAATAATTAAGAATTTATTACCTATCCTTCGAAAAATCTCGTCTCACGTAATAAATATTAACACATTAACACAACAATACATATACAATCTCCCTAATATTTTTAGAGTTCATCACGAAAGTTAAATACCGAGAAAATTGATTGAAATTCACATCCCCCACATGGTTTCGAGAAAGAGATCATGTGGAGCGAGAGGGATTCACAACCCCCCACTCCACATCAGTCCCCAATGTACAGGCACAAAGCGCACTCACCACTTCTTATTGACCTCGTCGATGAACCTCTCGAACTCCCTCTCGGGCGGCTGCAGGCTGTCGTCGGAGTCGTAGTCGGCGTCGCTGCAGCCGCTCCAGGCGCGCTTGCGCAGGGCGCGGCGCAGACCGGCGTGCACGCCGCACTCTATAGTCCGCGCACTGTCACTCACTACGCGCGCGGGGGCGGGGCCGAGCGCGTCGTCGTCGCTCGAGTGGGCGGGGCTTGCGGCGGCAGGCGCGGAGTGGGCGGGGCCACACGCGTCGTCGTCCTCGCTCTTGACGCGAGGCCCCGCCCACGTGTCGGGGTGCCGCGCCAGGTGCTGGCGGAACGCGTGCCGCCACGGGTACTTGCCGCCCGTGTGGTAGTCGCGCGTCATCTCTTTGGGTGTGCGGTGAGCTTTTGTTTCCAGTTCCACCTGGGGATTAACAGTAATTATTATTGACCGGTTATTAAACGATGAATCTGGTTGATAGATAAGGGATATTAGTATGTATGTGGTGTTCAGTAAGTTTCCCATATTAAGCTATAATCGCATAAATATAAATGTCGACGACCCCTGGTCGGGGTGGAGGCACCAAATCTAGGCATCATGCGGCAAGCCTATTTTAATAACACATATATTTACATACAAACTCCCGCAGTGTCAAAGGGACAGTTAGTCCCTTTAACCACATTTAGCTAGAATAAAACTAGGCTGGGTTAGATGGAAAATTGTAAAAAAAATATATATATGTATTTATATATTGTTGTATATGGAACTGGAGAGGCTTTAACACAGGTATGTATTAATCGAAGCTAGCGGCACGCATCGCTCACCTCCTCGTCCCGCTGGCGCCGGTAGTGCGCCGAGTCGGGGAAGGCGAAGGGCAGGCGCGGCCACAGGTCGTCGAGCGGCGTGCGCACGCGGTCCAGCAGCGCGCGCCCGCCGCGCCCGCGCCGCCGCCGCGCGAACCCCACGCAGCGCGCGTACGGGTGCGACACCGACGTCAGTGTGAACCTGCACACAAACATTACATTTTATTACAATAAATATAGTCCATGCACCCTTTCTTGCATACAAGTCATTCTCCTTTTGCATACTCATCACTTTCTTTTTATCCATAGCCCGCGATCGCATACATCCGTTCTAGACGTTTGGACGCCATAAAATTAATCCTGTTATTTTTTTTAAGCCTTCTAAACACGAGACTCGTAACGGTACGCAACGAAGTTTCGCGCATATTAGCGGAGATACAAATGAGTCGATATCAAACACTCACCTATGCCGATCGTCAAGTTCATGGTCGAAGAGTGCGTCTTTCGTCGCCTTGTCCGGATCGAGAGGATCGCCACATAGTGTAGAAGTAGGCTGCAAATGTAAATAATTCGTTTTATTAGATGGCATATCATGGGCGTGCGCAATATGAGAAGATGGGAGAAAATTGGTTGGAAACGCATTCCCAGGAAAGGGTTCATGTAATATGTACGAGGCGACTGTAGTGTAGCGTGTAGTGTGTACGAGGCGACGGTAGTGTAGTATGTAGAATGTACGGAGTGACTGTAGTGTAACGAGTAGTGTGTACGAGGCGACGGTAGTGTAGTATGTAGAATGTACGGAGTGACAGTAGTGTAACGAGTAGTGTGTACGAGGCGACGGTAGTGTAGCGTGTAGAATGTACGGAGTGACTGTAGTGTAACGAGTAGTGTGTACGAGGCGACGGTAGTGTAGCGTGTAGAATGTACGGAGTGACTGTAGTGTAACGTGTAGTGTGTACGAGGCGATGGTAGTGTAGCGTGTAGAATGTACGGAGTAACAGTAGTGTAACGTGTAGTGTGTACGAGGCGACGGTAGTGTAGCGTGTAGAATGTACGGAGTAACAGTAGTGTAACGTGTAGTGTGTACAAGGCGACGGTAGTGTAGCGTGTAGTATGTTGTATGTCCGGAGTGACAGTTGTGTAGCGTGTAGTGTGTACGGGGGACTCACCATCTCGTAGTAGCAGCCGGGCTTGCGACGGAAGGCGAAGGGCCCGTCGTCGGGCGGCGGCGCGTCGGCGCGCGCGCTCTCCTCCTCCGACGACGTGCACGCGCCCGCCGCCGGCTCTGCAACATCGCGCGCGGTGACGCGTTACGCATCGGTGTAACAGTGCTTTGCGCCAGCGCACTAACTCAGGTTAACTTTAAATTGCGCCATGACGCAGCAGAATGAAACAAGCTGCGCCATTGCGCCGTGAGCCACCGATTCGATGAAGCGAGTCAACGCATCAGCTTACTGAGCTGAGTTAGCGCAATTAGACAGCGCAACACAGTGTCATAAAAGTCTACGTTACCATAGTCGTAGACAGGTGTAATAGAAGGCTATTCTCGCTAACATAGTACAGCGTGTCCGTGTAATAAAAAAAATACGATCGCACAGTTCAGCGGCCACCTATAGTTGGCTCGTTTACCCAATGGCAGCTGTCAATGGTGACATATCGCCGGGATTGCTACGTAAAGTAGCTTTTGATATAAGATTTAACATTGACTGAAATAATATAAGGTAATAAAACTTATAAAAAAAAAATTACGCGGTATCGCATTAGCCCTGACGATATGCGCAAAACACGATCTGCCACTACCATGAAATAAAAAAAAAAAACAAATTCTATGCGCGTTAATATTCTAATTTCGAAATTATATGGAATAAAAGTCCTTTTTAATGACTAGATATTTCATCTATACGCTTTTTAATATACCCTAACATTATATTATTACTATTACAGTTGATATAGGTTAAATTAACATACAGCCAGCGTCAAAAATATAGCAAATTATCTAACTTATTCATATTTTTGAAGCCAGCTCTACTATAAGGGTGCGTTCCAAATGTCACGAAGCGGAAAAGTATGGAGAAGAAACGTATTTAAATCGATCAAATTGGTTTATCGACATACCATCGCTCACTGCTTTCATAGACACAGTAATAGTGGAGCAATGAATAATTGTTAAGAAGTTACGTATTGATGTAGAGTTTAACATATCGAAGAAATTACTACCCAGTCTTCTCCACCCTTCCCCGCTCCGAATCAGTGGGAACGCCCCCAACTCATGAGTGGGGGGTGTCGGCTAGCGACTCCCCTTCCACCCCCGTCCCGGAGGCTCACAGACCCGCGACGTTGTATCCGTCCATGCCACGTGTAAGTGCTACAACGTCTCTCCATCAACATGAATACAGTAATACCCCGACGTACGTTGGCCAACGCGATCATTTGTAATCGAATTTAAAGTTTAAACTAAAAAAGGCGGACAATAATTGAAATACCCTTCTTTTCTAAATTTGCCTTGAACGTTTGAAGTTAACTAATTCTGTCCTAATTTAAGAACTAACGTTCTATCTAAACAGCGATATTCTTCGTATATATATTCTTCACATCATTACAAAGTTATTATTACGCATACAATCTGTATGAAAGATGTGCACAACCGACTATGACAGCATTTCTAAATAGTTCTCTGTATATATATTTGCGAAATAAATCACATCGATTGATAGCTCCAACCGCTTGGCTACTAACACATCTACAGCTCTGCAAAAGTCTTACAAATCATCGCGCCTTATCGAGCATTTATGAGGTCAATGCCCTCTCCTGCTTTACTAAACGTTGCGGGTCACTACGTGACATCGGACTATCACAGTACAAACCGAACTTAATTTATTAATACATACGGTCGCTTATGCCACGTACCCGGGGTACCACCACAACGGAATCGGTCTGTGCACTCACCTCGCAACCCCAGTACGGAGCCGACGGCGGTGAGTCGTTTCGTCTTTTGTCTCTTGTACGATCGCTTCTCGCGCTGTAAGGCAACCAATCACCTACATAATACTGGGCTTCGCAATGCTTACTAGATAGGTCTTAATATGGGGCCTATTCTAAAGCCGATTGTTGTAGGGCCGCGGCTTGTATCACAGCGGGGAGGAAGGAGCGGGCGGAAGCGAGATAAATGCGAAAGATTTATGTCAATTGCGCTTGTAATCGCAATCGTTCCCGCTGCGATGAGGCCACGGCCTTTAACAAAACCTAAACTTTCTTGTTTTCAATTCAATAAGGGTCTATTTATGTTTATGTAATTTAAATAGGGCGAAGCCATGCTGGATTTGGCTGACATGTATTTTAAAGGTTGGTGGTAAAACTGACCTAAAACGTCAATCCAACCCAAACAAGTGACAACTGGTTAACTTTTTACTTTTTATCCACATAAAAAGTTGTATTTGTCATATCGATATCGTACAATATATATACGAATTATCGTATATATATCGTACGATATCGACGTACGTGTACGATATCGATTTATAATATAGATACGATTTTGAGAAAATATTAATTATATTTATATTTTTTTGTCATATTCTCTCTTGAAAATTTAAAATTGATGTGGATGCCTATAATATTCATTTAAAATAAAAATCACGACAAAGAATCGGTCCCATTTTCAAATTTCTTCTGTTCCATTTTTATTCATTAGAAGTATATCTTTTGATATAATATTTTGTGTATTCGTGAATCGGTGATACTTAATGTATCTATCAAAATAAAAAATAAAAAATATCAGTGAATATTGAAAGGTCGGAAGTTTTACACTTACAAAGATGGTCTTCTTTTTTCCGTAATTTATTTGTGTTTATGTTGGTAGGTGTATATTTTTATAATATTTTTTATATGTTGTATTTAAAAGCCCAGCCTTCAAATACGAAAAATAAAATAAAATAAATAAAACGACTGGTTAACAAAGTTAATTCAAAAAATAGTTCGCGCCTAACAGCAAGGCTATAGCGGTCATTCACCCTTCCCCACCCTTTAATCAATGAACACTAACACTAACAATGACAAAATGTGGGTTTTTTGAATTAAAACATCCAAAAGATGGCGTAACTGTGAATTGCGGTCTTGTCATCCTCCTCATTGGTTAGTTGTCAGACCAAACTGACATGCTGTCAACAAGGAGCCAATAGTAGCTGTGATAAGACCACGAGACTCACTCGTGCCATCTGGGGGTTTTTGTATTTTTGAAAACCCTCATTGTTTCCAGTAGCGCAGGTAAAAGTCTTAACATCGTAACGTAATACAACAGACACTTTCGTCGCAGTAGGACACGTGGGGTGAATGACCGCTTCTGCCATGTGGACTGGCACATACGGTATTATACAGTTTGAAACCGTCCTATAAGAAGGGAGGTAAATTTTTCGGTGTAACCGATAATTTTTGCGTTAATTTATTGATTACTTTTCCATTTGAATAGTGTTGTCAAGATACTACTCAGTGAATAGCATTAAATAAGACTAGTCATACTAGTCTTCCGCAAACCAGTCGAAGTGTTTATAAACAAATAAAAAATAAAATACTTCCCCAATTATCAACCTATCCCCATTGGTAAACTTCTTTTGTATATGATGTATGTGGTACCTGTCTGGGGATGTCGACGGGGGTGGGCGGCGCGCGCGGGGGGTAGTGCGGCGCGCTGTACGCGCGGAAACTGCTCGGCGCGATCGGCACTGACGCGTACTGCGGCCTGCCGGCGAAAAGATGTATCTTTACAATACGATTAAGTAAATGGGATGGTATCTTTGTATAAGTTCCATGGTTGACTGCAAGGTCATATGAAAAGTGGGGTGCAGATAATCTCCACTTCAGTGCTGAAGCAGGGCTAATGCTAATGTATCTTGCCAGTTTTACCCTGATACACCCAATTCTCCTTGGTCTCGCCGAGATGGTGCGTAACACCATTCTCCTGGGTAAACAAAATAAAGGGGGCGGGGGGTCCAGCAGCAGCAAGTTGGCAAAGTCCTGACCAACACCCAGGTACCAGGTATCCTCCGACAGGGCGGTTAGTACCTTGCAAACAGCAGTTGTTTGGTAAAGTACCCAATGTAGACACTAGGTCTCCGCAGCTAGTGCGCTCAGTAAGACCCTAAGGCCAGGCTGGTCAGCTGGTTTGCGAAGTCCTGACCAACTCAGCCATCTCCAGCGACGTCAGCATCTCGTAGACACCAGCCAACGAGACAGTTCAATACTATCATAAGACCAGCTTGGTGGGTGCAACCGGGCGGCGGGTCAGACAGCAGCTGGTTGGCGATGTCCCAACAAGCTGAAGTAGCCTCTGAGTAACTTCAGCGTCTTCAGCGGAACCAGGCAGCCGCACTAGGCCAAGCATAGTTGGTTGGCAAAATCCCTGGGGCTGACACTAGGCAACTGCAACTAGGCACCCTACCAGCCAAACTTCAGCCATACTTCGTGGCGGTCGGTACCTGGGCGGCTGTTAGCGAAGCCCCGACCAGCTCTAGCAGCATCAGCGTCTCGCAGACACCAGGCAGTCGCAACTTCGCCGCTCAATAAGATGCTGAAACCAACCGGCTGGAGTCGGGGCTGTGTGTACCTAGGCGGCGGGTCCGGCAGCAGCTGGTTGGCGAAGTCCCCGGCGGCGTACCGCCGCTCGGCGAGCTGCGCCGTTAGCCGCACCAGCTCGCGTTTCGCGTTCTCGCGCCGCGCGACCAGCTCGAGGAGCGTCAGCGCGCGCGCCAGGTCCCTGCGCAGCTTTAGCATCTTCTCGTACGAGCTCTCGTCGTTTTTCCTGGAAGTTAAGAGTAGTCAAGTAAGAGACCGTTAACAACGGTGATCTGGACAGAAGAGGAGACCTCAGCAAGATTGATATCAGGGACGTAGCGTAGGTCTCGCCATTTTCCCGCCAGGGTGGAGGGGTACAAATACTTTGTTTACCGCCGATTCCCTAACACAGTACGCTGTCCACCAAACAGTGATATCTAAGGCTGATTTGCTAAAGACATGTTTAAAAATAACTCCCGTCCTTTAAATGTTCAGTAGATTACATTCATCACATTACATTTCTCACTAATGATCATTGAAGATTATAGTAAGGCTAAAAATGTCAGGTGGGTGGGCAGGTGTGAGCCGGCACAATCCGTTCTCATCTTATCTACTAGGCGCCGACTAGACCAAAGACCAAAATTAGTATAATATTTTTTATTTATTTAATGCAATTCTATTGCATTATTCATTGTTTATTAGATTTCTGCACTTTTCTCCATATTAACTTTAACTGTGCCAAATCGCATATTCCTCCGTCCGCGTAGTTTTCGAAAAAAGGGGTACAAAGTTTTTGCTTCACATATTAATATATAGATTAGCTTAGCTTATTTTAGCTAGGGTTCGAATGTACCTGTTCTTTCTGGTTTGCATCTTTTCAGTGCGCCGCCTGAACGCGAGGTAGGGGTTGTTGGACGACTGGCCCGGCCGGCTCTCCGTTTTGACGGACAGTATGAGCGGGTGTTGCTGGAACAACGGGGACAAATATTGTTAAATTCATGGTCGTCACTCTTTATTGTTGGCATGGATCTGCGCATAAAGTACATATCGCGGGCTTTATGCCAGAGGGGCGTATAAAAAAAAGTTTTTTTTCTATAAAGTAATTCCTTTCTAATTTTATCGATACACAACTTCTATTTTTTTCATGTTTACTTCACTTTTAAATGTATGACCGCAAATCAGTTATACTTTTCGTATCAAAATTAGGGATTTGTTTATACACCCCTTCGGCTTGAAGCCCACGATATCTATTCTATATGTATCTGATGATTAATAGACCACCAGACACAGTTTGCTGACAGTTGCTGATGGAAGGACCACGACGAAGCCGCATTAATTTCAGCATAACTTGACCGGAGGATAACCATCCTGTCAGAGACAAATAACGTGAAGTATTTATTGTTTTCCACGCCACTTCCCTAGCGGGGTAGGCAGAGAGAACCGAACGCCATATGGCACGATCCTTACACACCTCACTCGCCTCTTCAACATTCTGTATCTGAACTTTATGTCCATATATTATGGAAATCCGCAGCATTGGCAACAGGGTCCCTAAGTTTCTTTTGTTTCACGAGACACATTCTTGTCCATTAGGACACCAGCACAATAACTCCTTCACAAAACCCTTAAAGTGTGGGTCTGGTTAATCTATGCTTAAATTTTGTAAACATCGTTATTTTATATTCTGGTGTCTGACAAGCCGACTTCACCCTTGTAAAATATGTTGTTGAAAAGAGTAACTACCGAGTTTCTTGCCGGTTTCTTCTCGGTAATAGCAACATTCCGAACCGGTGGTAGATTCATATTATTGGTTTATTTTCTTGTTAAATTGAAGATTTATAAGTGTTTGTTTCAAACCTATATAAATAAAGAGTATTTTGACTTTGACTTTGAAAGGTGCGAGTGACACCACTTTTGTTGCAAGTACCTATACTATTTTTCCACCTAGCTAACGCTAACGCTATACTCGTCTGTTTGATTGCCACCTCATTGGTAAAGACACTCACAGTGTTGAGCCGCTTGTTGAGCCAGTAGTCGTAGACGGCGGTGACGAGGTCGTCGTGCCGCTCCAGCAGCAGCTTCGCCTCGTTCAGCGTCACCACCGTCTGTCCGGAGCTCTTCTCTAGCTTGTCCATCATCTGCTCGAACTTCCATTCTGTAACGGATAAGCAATATGGTTAGTTACAGGTTCATTGGTAACTCAAGATATAATTAATTGTGACTTGTGTCATACTGACATAATTAATTGTGACACAAGTGAAAACTTGTTACTTCGACGTCCCAAGGTCTAAATCAGTGCGATGTGTGACCGTTCAAGTATTATAGACCAGGGTCGATAATATAAAAAACCAAAAACTTGGTTATTTGAATTTTTCACATAAACTTTGAGGTTATGTGAATGAGGTTTTTTTACCCTTAAAAACTGACCCCCTTCCCCTTCCCGACTTCAGATCGCCCGTACATTATTTTTCCTTTCATTTTTGTAATTTTTTTTTTTTTTCACTTTTTACCATTTTCAAAATTATCGACCCTGGTCTATTACGTAAGCTATTTACCTAGCCTACCAAGCAAGTCACCCAGTTAAGGAACTGGTATTAGTAGGTGGACACCTACTAATACCGGTTCCTTAACTGGGTGACTTAGTACTTACTATACCTAAATATTGGTAACCCCTTCCAAATATGATTAAACTACCTGTGCCCGCGGTTTCACCCGCGTTTATGGTCAATGTTATAATATAGCCTTCCTCGATAAATGAACTATACAATACAAAAATATTTTTTTTTATTCTAACCAGTAGTTCCCGAGATTATCGCGTTCAACCAAACAAGCAAACTCTTGAGCTTTATATATCAGTAAGTATAGATATAGATGTACCTGTCAGCTCCACGTGCCTCTGTTGTCGGAGCCACCTCTCGTCCTCCGAGTCGATGTCGTACTCCGGCGCCTCTTGTTCCTCCCACAGCGCTGTCGACAAAACGATACACTGTTAATAAAGAGTATAGGGATGATGACAGCATTAAACAACTATAATTCTATTTAGTCCGTCAGGTAGATTATACAAAAATACTAGACACATATTGTTCGCTTTATCTAATTTGATAAAGCGAACAAAAAATCACAAGGATAAAGAGAATCAAAGTTTTGGAGTGGGGGCTTGCGACGTCACTATTTAGTAAAAATTGTACGATAGCGTGACGTCACGCGCAATTTGAATGCATTGTATCTTCGTCAATGTTTGTTTGACAAATAAATAAAATTGGCTATCGATGTACTACGCGAGGACCATTGTTTTATCGATGTACCACGCGAGCGAAGCCGCAAGCATAAGCTTGTTTCCAATATATACAAAACCGAAACCCTGATCAAATACTTTCATTTAATCTGTTCAAAAATAATAATAATGGTATCTTAAAAACTGACGAATTAACAAGCTTGTTTGTGATGCCGTTATTGTCGTGCGAGCATGGGCTAATGAATACAGATAAACACACACAGAGAGAGCGAAAGAGAGCGGCCAATAAAGAATGAGGAAATTATGATGATTAATTAGGTTCTCTCTGCCTACCCCGCTAGCGAAGTGGCGTGAAGTTTAGTTAGTTATGATGATAATCGTTTCTCTGTTCAATATTCTCAAACTCCCAATATAACGATTCTTAGAAAATCGATGTTAGAAGTTGCTGTAAGTTAAGTAACTCACACGAAGTTACTTAACTTACAGCAGTAGCAAGTGTAAACGAGCTTTTTAAATGCACACCAACTGGGGTTGTCACATAAGTTTCGATAAAAATGTTTCTATTTTGATATTGCGATTGTGTAGGCGACGAGCTAGCCACTTTTTCATAATATTCCATCTAACCCAGCCCGCTTTTATTTTTTGGCCGAATGTGGTTAAGTTTGGTTTAAATTTGTGGCTATTTCGATATTGAAATTACTCAATGGGCTGAGTTAAATAGCCTGGGACATGTTGGTCTGGGACAAACAATAGCCCCCCCGCCGGGGTCCTCGGTTTGTCGTACCGGGGGGGGGCTTAGTAGGCCCTGACGTGGCAGGGCTGAAGCGAAGAAGGACCCAGAGGTGAGCCGCAGCTGCACGACTTGCTACCGGGCAGTTGCGGCGGTCCGGCCGTATACAGGCCCATTGCGACCGGACCAGGGTTGCCGAGGAAGAGGAGGAGCTGAGTGTTGTCGTTGCTCGCCTCCCTATCCTCGGCAACCCGACAGGGGCGCGCTGGGTCGCGTCGTGGTGGGTCGCAGAGGGATCGAGCGTCTCGACGCTCTCCCTTTGCGACGACAGGGCTCTGCCCTCAATTTGGGTCGCCGGGCGGAAGGCGGCCCCTTTGGCGAGACGCTCTCCGCGTGCCCCTCTGGCTCAGCAGAAGGCACAGCGTGAGAGTGGGCCCACGACGCCGGTCACGGGGATGATCGGCGTCTGAATCCTGGGCGGAGTGGTTGAGACATGCTGGGCGGAGTGGTTGAGACATGCTGGGTGGTCTGGCATGTCTCGACGCGCGCGTGTGCTCGGTGCTGTGCATCCCACGACTGTGTCGTGGGCTGCACAGCATCGACCGCCGCCGCGCGAGGTGGGCCGCGTAGCGCGGCAAGCGCACTACCGGAGGAGCAGTCGTATAGTCCCGACAGTGGGGATACAGGCTCCTCCGGAACTGCGCCGCTGGAGGCCACCTTGGGGTTTAGTCGGTTCGAGTCCGACACACCGCCCTCTGGATCCCCGTCCGGAGGGTGACGGCTCTTGGGAGTTCCCCAAGTAAAAAAAAAAAAAAAAAGGGACAAACAATAACGTGCCAACTGTGGTTATTGCCTAGCATGTCGTAAGTAAAAGGCGACTAACTAATGGAATATCGAGTTTGGATATGTGATAGTGTAGGCGACAAGCTAGCCACTTGTCACTACTTTTTCACACTTTTCTGCTGTCCCTTTGACTCTGCCTACCCTTCAGGAATTACGGGCGTGATGTTATGTTATGTTATCTACAATTAACCTACAGTGTTCTACTGAATTAGTGGTATAAAAAATTATATTGTTCTTTAAAACGCAAAAACAAACAGCTGTTCAAAACATAATGGATGTTAATGTGTTTTTCGCATCTCGGAAAATGCACAAATGTGTCAATCAAACCTACTCAAATGTCGAATCTAGAAAGATTACCGAGGAGAATATGACGAAAATATAAATATATTAGTAGTTACATGACGACATTATTCCTAGGTCAAATATGTAAAAGATAAAGGGAATTACCTACACATACAAATAAACTATCGACTTAATAGTTACTCAGTACCTTGTGCACTATAATATCTCCTGCGTAGTTGGCTAATCCTCGTTGAGATTGGCCGCTTGGACCGAAATCGGTTAGGAGGATAATATTATATCATAATTAAGTACACCAACATGAAAAGAGGAGAACACTCTTCAGTAGCACCCCTACCGGTGGCCACTCATCTTCCTAGCGTTATGTCCTGTGCTTAGACGGGGTCCGCTTAGACCATGATCCAGGATTTAGGGAGTCTGGTAATTACATCGACTGCCGATCTGACCTTCATAACCCTAAAATAGGGGAACCAGACAATTTTTGGATCACGGTTACAAATCCAAAGTGGTTTGAATTTGCAGGTTTCAACACGATGTTTTCCCTCACCGTCGAGCTAGTGGTATGAATACGTACATAGATTTGAAAAATCCGTGCCCTTGTTAGAACCCGCACTCCTCGGTTAAGAGGCGCGTGTCCTTACCATTGAGCTACCACCGCTCGTTGGCCACTAATACAATAAATACGCGCACAATTATAAATATGACATACACAACAACAGAGCGCGCTGTTATCACACTTGGATGGAATCGTTTTCCTGTTGTGTCAACGCCGACAAGACCGGATTTAATATTTGATGAAATGAAAATGAAAAAAATAATTTATTTTGCACTAAAGTTTAACAATGTTTCACTTAAATTTAACAAATATTTGGATGGACTGGAGCTTAAGCTACGAAAAATGTTATCTCTAATGTTTATTTCTGAGTAAGTGTGTGCGTGTGTTTGTGTGTAATGAATGGAAAAAAAATTGTATTACCCTTGATATCGGATTTTGAGAGGCGACGAATGTGTACAGATGTGATGTATTGCAAATGGTAATCAGTGAAGTATCGCTTTCAGTCTTGTGTTTGTTTTAGTTTGAATATAAAGTATTGTGTTACTAGCACAGGATGTCGTGAAAAGCGAGTAATTGTGTAGTGAGTATCGAAATGTTGAATGTGAGCTAGCCACTTGTCACTACTTTTGCATAAATTTTCGCCTGATAAAAGGATTTTATTTTAACTAAAACTTAACCTCCGTTGCGTTTGGAAGTGATAGTGTATGTATGTTTGTTTTTTAAATTGGTTTGAAAACATTTACTTAAGCGTGTGTATACATTACGTAGGTGCAACGAATAATTTTAAATTTAGAAAATTATTTTTACTAAGAAAATAAGATACATGATCGAATTTAAAACGATAATGTCTTGGCTGTTACTACTCTTTCTCCATACGGCCTATGTCTATATGTATAATCTATAGAAAAAATTGAAAAATCCATATCCAGGTTTGAATCAGCACCGCTCGCAAGCTCGCAAACGCGTCGTTTACCACTGAGCCACCACCGCTCGCAGACGCATACATCGCAACGAGTGTCAGGCTCAATAAATAAAGTTAGCTTTTTTATCAATTTCTTTGGAACTCGTTCTAAATCATTTAAATTTAAGTCAAAGACAATAGAGGAGACCTCTAGCTTAAATAATATATTTAGTTTGGAAAAGACAGGAAAGCCTAATGTTTTGAATATTGTTCATCAAAATATACAGGGCTTTTCTGGCAAGGAATTAGAAATAGAATTATGCCTCAACCAAATGAATATACATGTTTTATGTTTAACTGAACACTGGTTGAGACAGAGTGAACTTTTATTTAACATTGATAATTATACAGTAGTTAGCTCGTTCACAAGAAAGTCTGCTATTAGAGGTGGGTCACTTATACTGTTAAACGATAAATTAAAATATAAAGAGCGTAAAGATATAGTTGCACTTTCAACTGAACGAACTATTGAAATATCATGTGCAGAGATTGAACAGTTCATTATTGTATGCATATATAGGCCTCCATCTGGAAATTACCACATTTTTGAGTCAATTATGGATGAAGTATTAAAAAAAGTATGTAATTGTGATAAAAATATAATTGTATGTGGAGATTTTAATGTGAATATTTTAGATGTCTCTCAAAATTCAATTATGTTTTTGAATATGTTTAAAAGTTATAATTTACATGAACAATTTAATCAGCCTACTAGAATCACACCTACATCTGCCACCTGTATCGACAACGTTTTTTGTAACTGTAATATAATTGATAGGGAAATCATCAATTTTATAAATTCGGACCATAGCGGACAGATTGTGTCCTTGGAGCACCATCATAAAACAGCTTCATCTTATTTGATTTGTAGACCAATTACAGCACATCGCATAGATAAATTTAGGGAAAATATAGCTAATAAAGTGTCGTTGTTGCAGCTCAGGGATGGGGAAATTAATGATTCGTATAGTATGTTATTTAATGTAATTGAAAATGAATTTGATACTATTTTTACTAAGAAAAAAGTCACTATAAATAATTCTAAAACTAAATTTAGTGACTGGGCCACCACAGGCATCTTCACGAGTAGAAGAAAGCTAATAATTTGAAAGCAAATTCAAATGATCCTAAATTAGTTGAATATGTAAGAAATTATTCTAAATTATTTAAAAAAGTATGTGCAATAGCAAAATCGAATTATCTCAAGCTGAAGATTTTAAATTCTAGTGATAAGATTAAAGCTACCTGGAATATTATTAACAAAGAGACTTGTAAAAACAAAATACAAAATCACAAGCTCTCTTTAAAAATTGATAGTAGATGTTTAGACTCAGATGATGAAGTGGCAAAAGCTTTCGAGTCATATTTTTCTAATATCCCGACTGCAGTAACTCGTTCATTAGATTCCAACCCACACTTAGCTAATTGTATCCTTAAATCAAATGTAGAGGAATGCAAAACTCCTTTTTATTTTCGCCATGTCAATGATAAGATAATTTTGAATACTTTCAAAGATTTAAATTTAAAGAAAACAGAGGATTTATGGGGAATTTCAATACATATACTAAAACATATAATTCAATGTATTGCCCCTATCCTATCAAATATTTTTAACAAATGTGTTGACATGGGTCAGTTTCCTAACTTGATGAAATATAGTAAAATAATTCCTTTGTTTAAATCAGGTGACAAAAGTGACCCGTCCAATTATAGACCAATATCTATACTACCTGCACTAAGTAAAGTCTTTGAAAAGATTATATTTAATCAAATAATATGTCACCTTAGAGTCCACAATTTACTACATACTAATCAATATGGATTTACTAAGGGGAAATCCACTACTGACGCAGGAGTAGCGCTTCTAAAACATATTTTTGAAGCTTGGGAAGGCAAACAGGATGCTATTGGCATATTCTGTGACTTGTCGAAAGCGTTCGATTGCGTCGACCATCAAACCTTACTAATGAAGCTACGCCACTATGGTGTTTCTGGTAACTCACTTAGTCTGCTAAAGTCGTACTTAACTGATAGGCTCCAAATAGTAAGTATTAATGGAACTAACTCTTCTGGTGCCCCATTATCGATGGGAGTTCCCCAGGGCTCAATATTGGGACCTTTGCTCTTCCTTCTGTATATAAATGATCTACCATATTTTACAAAGGACTTGTGTGAGATAGTATTATTTGCTGATGATACCTCACTAATTTTTAAAATTGATAGACATAATGAATCTCTTGACGACGTAAATAACGCTCTCTCTCAAGTCCTATATTGGTTTACTACTAATAACTTGCTGCTTAACGCAAAAAAAACTAAATGTGTTAAGTTCTCAATGCCAAACACAAGGCAAGTCAATACGCGGATTATTATGAATAATGAAGCAATAGATTTAGTTCAATCCACAGTATTTTTAGGAATTTCTATTGATGCTAAATTGCAATGGGGTCCCCATATTGCGGCTCTGGCAGGAAGACTTAGTTCAGCTGCATTTGCAGTTAGAAAAGTAAGGCAATTAACTGATGTAGAAACTGCAAGATTGGTGTACTTTAGTTACTTTCATAGCGTTATGTCATACGGTCTGCTGCTGTGGGGATCTGCGGCCAATATACAAACTATTTTTGTATTGCAGAAAAGGGCAGTCAGAGCCATATACGGCCTCAGTCCACGTGACTCGCTTAGAGAAAAGTTTAGAGAAATAAATATTTTAACAATAGCATCACAATTTATTCTGGATTGTATAATGTATATATTCAAAAATATTGAAGCATTTCCTAAAAAGTCAAACTCTCATAGTTTTAATACTAGAAATAAACACAAACTTGCTGTTCCTATTCAAAGACTCCAAAAGAGTGGTAATTCATTTATTGGTCTAAGTATTAAAATGTTTAATAAACTACCACAAAGTATTATAACATTACCCCTACATAAGTTCAAATTATATATTAAATCATTTTTAATGAGTAAGGGTTATTACAAGATACAAGATTACCTCAATGACAAGGATTCATGGTTAACTTCATAATGAAGTGTTCACCTGCAGTGATATCTACATAGTCTTAAGTATATAATAATTAAGTTTACTAATTTGTAAAATTTGGCATTTAAAAGAGTAACTATCGAGTTTCTTGCCGGATTCTTCTCGATAGAGTCTACCTTCCGAACCGGTGGTAGTACTAGTTCTTATCCTTATTTTTTTATGTATATTGACTATTTATAAGTGCTTTCTTGAAGCCCATATAAATAAAGATATTTTGATTTGATTTGATTTGATTCATCAAATCTGGGTTTGAACCAGCATCGCTCGTACATAGGGCACGTATTTTTACCACACATCCATCTCTCGTAGACGCACAGCACACATCGTAGCGAGTCCCAGACGGGTCCGCGGGCGTCGGGCGCCGCGGCCGCTCTGCGAAGGCCGCACGCACAGCTGACGCGCGAGTAACAGAATAGCCAGACTACGTACGGAGACGGGCCCACACGAGATCATGGCGGTGGGGCGCGATCCGGCGGACTTCTCCGCGCGCGAGGGAAGTTATTGACGGATTTATCCGCGCTTGGAAGTTAACCAGTTCCACATGATACATTGCGCTTAATAAATAATGGTAGCTAATGCACATGTTTTTTTTCAGTTTTTTAATCAAATCTAATCATCCGATAAAATTATATGAGAAACCAATACCGCAAAGAAACTAATTAAATCTTGTATTATATTAAAAGTAATGCGATTATTATAAACTAGCAGTGCCCGCTGTTTCACCTATGTTTAGGGTTAATTTTATATAGCCTAGCCTTCCTCTATAAATGGGCTATCTATTACTGAAATTATTTTTCAAATCGGACCAGTAGATCCTGGGATTAACGCGTTCAATCAAACAAACAAACTCTACAGCTTTATATAATATTAGTATAGATAAAGTATGTATGTTGAGAGACAAATTTTCGTATGCATGAAGAAGTAAGGTAGTCAGTCTTATTTCACTTCAAAGAAGAGCCTATTAAGAAATAACAAAGATAGCGTAGGCGCGATCTTATTAAAAAAAAAGTCATAGGAAATTAAGACAATTTCCTGTAATTTTTTGTGCACCTGGTCTCTTTTGAGTAGCTTATTTTCCTCTACCTGAAGGTTGTGTGTTGTCTGGAGGTGATTGCTTTTAGCAATAAGACTGCATACATTTTATTGTATTTTTCTGTATCTGTTTTAGTGCAATAAATAACACAAGGCAACAAAATTACACTTTATTTTTGTTGCGGAAACAATTCATTTCTTTTTTTACTGATCAGTACCAGCACAATACAATTTTGTTATTAAAATTGTCCAATCAGCTCACATTTTTTAGTTATTTGACTACAAACATTAAAAAATTAGCTATTTAAACGATTTTTTACGATTTATTTAACAGTTTATAAATTATGAATACATAATCTGAATACATCTGTTTGATAATAGGAATGATTAACATATTAATATACATCGAATTCGAATTCTAATAACCTTCTATGCAAAGATATGTCTAGTTAAGTTTTTTCATATTTTTTTCATATATTGCAAGCTGTGCCTTTTGTACGAACGAAATTTTTATACTTTTCTATTGCGAATATTTTCTGAGACATCAATTAAGCAATATAATTTATACTGGTAATCAATAATTTGGGATTATTCCATTCCAGAACAGATGATAAATTTTTAATATTTAATATTTATGAATTGATTTATCAATACTAAAGCCAGGTCTTATAGCCAATTTTAGTCACTTTCGTCCCAAATATAACAAAAATGAAAGCTGATTGAACAATTTCGATAACCGGGTCTGCATCAACTGTTACTACTTTATCAAAAATGCAGTGAATTGTTTGTGCCGCAAAAATACTGTTGACCTGTGTAATATATCTATCTATATCTATCTGATCCTAAAACCAGTTGAATATTAGTTTTGAGATTTAAAACATAAACGAACCTTAATAGAAATACTAAGAAGTACAAATATGTATGCTAGTACATTATAACATGCTCAAAGTTAAATAATTACACATTTCTCACTTACTTACAATATTATGAAACAGAAATAAAATGTTATTTTATGATGAACCTAGCTACTAACAACGAGTGCATTACCGATAGAATATAAACGTTAAAGTTTATACACATATTTGTTGTATGGTCTCTCGTCCATTTGCAATATAATATGACCTAGGCCATAAAGGCACATAATGTACTCGTTTATTTAATGAAACATCTGATTGTAACTCAATGAATGCATTCAATAAATACTTAAATTTGTGATGGTAAATGCGATGAGCTATACAATACAAGTATATACTTGTCATTCCTTTGTCAGAGTTGTTCATCTAACGCATCGCAATTAAATATTTGGCCAAAGTAATTAAAGGGGCAGGAATTAAGGACTAATAATTATACTTGATCTCAAGTCCCGATCCGTCGTCGGATCGGTTCCGAGGATCCGTCCTCTCATATGCGCCAGTCACACGAGACGTCAAAGCGGTTATGCTTCAACCGGCGGGCCGTGAGTAATGTACCGCCGTCGCATGCACTATGTCGCAGTGTGCTCCGCTAACAAATGTGTTTCATAACGATTACCTAAGACATTCTCGTTAGTAATAATACCATATATGTGTACGACAAAATTGTAACTGATCTTTGGTCTGTGGTAAATGTGTAATAAATCAATGATTTCTTTAAATATTTCGACATTTTTTTACTAATTGAAGTACAGTTTCATACACAATAACATATAGATAATTACATATGTAGGATGTTTCACTAATAAAATATCCAAAGATAAACAAATTGTAATATCAAAATAAAAGTTTATTGATAAATGCTTGTAAAAAAATTTAAGTACATTGTCTCTACAATAAAAGATGCAATTTTAAAGATTTGATCAATCTAACAGGCAGTACCGCCAATCTCCAAAACGGCTGAACCTATTATGATGAGACTTTCACTAACAGGTAGCTAATGTTGTAAGGAGAAACTAAAGGTACCTATTAAATTAAAAGCTCCAAAAAAAAAATCGTATTTTTTTAACGTCACAGGCAACTGCTTCACAATACAACACCCCCTTCATCACGCCATAATACACAAGCCACACTCACTATAAGTCACATCAGCCGAGCACACAATATTTGCATTATACCGAACGGTGTGTACAGCGCACGATATTACATCGACCACTCTCTATTTGGGTTCGGCTTTTAATCAAAATATCCGATTTACATCGGGGCGGCGTGTAGCACGTATCGAAATACGACGGCGTAAGTGGAATCGATGTTCGTCGACGATAACGAATCATCGACATCAGGTATAAATTGAACAGTCGAATACAAAACTACATTCTTATTCGAAATGAGTGGGGTAACTTGCCAAAAATCGGTAACTCACACTCGAGTTTGTTTAAGTTAACTATCGTACTCAGTTAGTTACGCGAATAATTCATATTAATGAACTATCCCCTCAAAACGCTGGCTTATAGAAGGGCCGACATTTTCAACGAATGCTCGTCGAACAGCCCCATTTTTACTACTAATATGTTTGAAAAAGCTATCAATGACAATTAGTACCATTCGTAATTTTTAAATGTCATATCAAAATCCAACTTCATTGAATTGCAACAACGCATTTCATACAAATAGATACAAATTTACTTTGATTCGCCTTAAAAACAATTCTATGTTAACGCAAAACATAGATTAATTCGAATGTATCGACATCAACATTCAAATCATTGATGTTTGCACACACCCCTAGTTCAACGAATTCGTAATACCTACACCGGTGAAATGTTTAATTTGCGTACAGTATTTCAATATCCAGGTAATATTATTCGCGGATTCGCCATATTGGACTCGGATATTTGTATAAATAATATGTTGTTTTAGGATGAAATAAAATGAAAACCTTGATGGAGGGTAAAAGGTAAAAACATTATGAGGATTGTAGTGTTTTTGTGTATATATTGCAACTATAAAAGTATTACATATATATAAATAGTATGGTATATCGATGGTACGAACACTGTCTAATGCGCATTGTATGGCGGGGCCCACGGGTTAGAACAGCGCGAGCCACGGGCGAGAGCTGACGTGCCGCTTGCGCATATAGTGTGTATAGTGTGTTGTCGAGCCAGTGACACGACTACAGGGAGGGAGGGTGCTTAAAAAACATGTAGCGACCGCGTTGCTTGCCTAGCAAAAACGTTTAAAGGTCTTATGGTATATCGGGTTTGTGATTGTGTAAGCGACGAGCTAGCCAATTGTCACAAATATTTTGCAGTTTTCCATCTAACAAAAATCAAATTTATTTTTGGCAAAATGTGGCATAATGGGCTTATTAGGCCGTGGACTCTGCTTACCCCTTCGGGGATTGCGGGCGTGATAATATGTGTACGTTAATGCATTTATGATAAGGTCGAGACGCTAAAAGGTTGTAGCACAATTTGTTTTTTTAAATTTATGTATTTTACAATGCGAATTAGAAATCACCATCACTCAACTGTTTAAAGAATTAATAGTAATGTACATCATGCATTATTTATCACGCAGTTATTCTTCGAAGGGGTTGACAAGTCTATGTATTACCCCTTAGTCTTGAGCTGCGATTAACCACTTACAGCCAAAAATATTACTTATTCGATTGATGAATATAGATTAGATGGGAAATTATGACAAATAGTGACCTAGGTGGCGATAGATAGAGAGATTCCCCTATAAAATAAACCCCATTTACTGTTAACTTTGCTAGGCAGTCAGGTAATTGTACGTTATATAATATGTGAGCGGTGGTAGCTCAATGGTAAGGACACGCGCCTCTTAACCGAGGAGTGCGGGTTCAAACCCGGGCACGCACCTCTGGATTTTTCAAATCTATGTACGTATTTTATACCACTAGCTCGACGGTGAAGGAAAACATCGTGATGAAACCTGCAAATTCAAACAACTTTGGATTTGTAACAATGATCCAAAAATTGTCTGGTTCCCCTATCATAGGGTTACGAAGGTCAGATCTGCAGTTGCTTCAATGTAATTACCAGACTCGCTTAATCCTGGATCATGGTCTAATCGGACCCCGTCTAAGCACGGGACATAACGCTAGGAAGATGATGATAATATGTGATATTGTCTTATATAAATGTATTTACCCAGTTCTAAACAAACTTTTCCTTGAGAACGATTGAAGCTAATAACACGAGAGTGGCACCGACAGATGCAAGTGGCCGGCACATTGATTTGACACCAATTTGATTCCCCATTCAGGCTATTGAGTGCGAGATGCCGCGACTAGGTATCACGGCCGAGCGTCCTGCCATTGTGACGGCAAGTTGGCGTTTTAAAATTGGCAATAACAATAGAATGACCAATGGTAGCTCAGTGGTATCGACACGCAAACCATATGCGAGGACTGCAGGTTCATGTACGAGCTCCTACCTCTGGATCTGGATTGATCAAATCTTTGCTAGGCGAGTCCAGAGCATTATTCCGAAACTATCTGACTGATCGTGAAAACTCCGAATAGTCTTTCGCCGATAATAATATTTACGAATAATCGTTTCACCACAAGGTGGTCCGACGACGTGGTCAAGGTCGCGGGAACCCGCTGTAGGCAAGCAGCGCAGGACTGGTCGTTTTGGCGATCTTTCGAGGAGGCCTATATCCAGCAGTGGACGTCTTTCGGCTGAGTTGATGATTCAATTTACCGCTAGTCGATTTGGCAATAGTATGATTCTACAGGCTATCTTTTAACCTATAGCAAATTTTCTTTTAAATCTATACTAATATTATAAAGCTGAAGAGTTTGTTTGTTTGCTTGAACGCGCTAATCTCAGGGACTACTGGTCCGATTTGATCTTTATTTTTATTGTTAGTTGATTATGTTTTCTTTTGCTTGGATTGGGCGATACTAATTGGGGTCTAAATTTTTACACTGTCATGGGATATTTAGTTGTTTTAAGAAACCTTGAGATTTATTTGTTACTACTACAAAGAAATCTCAAAGGTTTCTCGAAACGACTAAAAGACCCACGTTTTATCCCGAAAATGAATCACAACAAACTCCGAATTCACCGGCCCCTCCGAACCGCGTAATGGCGGCAACCGAAAAAAGTAATTGATTCATTTGACACAATAAAACTTTGCCGACGCCGTTTATGAGGGGCGAACCATAGATTTAGGATGTACAAGATACACAAAGACGGCTCGGAGACATGACCAAAGTAAATTTAAACATGTGTTGGTTGACGTCTATGTGTGGGTTAAAAATAGTGTTGTCAAAGACGCACTTTCACATTATCGACTGATTCAGTTGTATACTAATAATATAGGTATTTAAAACGCTTTTTTATACTTTTAAATAATTATTTATGGCATTGACTGAAATCAGTAGTTGTATATATTAGGTAAATTGGAATTAGTCGGTAAGAAATCTCATTCTAAGCAGTTCTATAAACAATGAGATGGTAAAATTCTTCGTATATTCAGCGTTTAAAAAAACTAAAAAAATAGATATATGTTCTATGATTTATACTAAGACAAAAAGATATGACTTTTGCTTTGATTGATGGAATGAAATGAAACAAATAATATATTAGCAACTTTTAATTTAGTGTCATTTAGTTATTTAAAAATAATATGTAGTGCAACAATTTTTTTGCTGCCGTCATTTGCCGTCAAAATGTTTGCTACAGATAGTGGAGTTCTTACTGGGAGTCCAATCTGGTCTGTCTATAGTTCGCATCCACTTTTTACACAATGCTGGGTTGCTTGGAAACCTAGAAAATTATCAGTTACTTAACTAACAAATTTACGGAGATAATGAGTTCCCAATGTAAATATAATTATATTTCAACATAACTTGGCTAAATAACTTTGTATTCATGTCATGATGTCGCTAAAAGACGATTAAGTTTTTATCGATACTCGTGACGTCACCGCTTTGTCAAGCACTAGCGTAACCAAACTATTTACTATTTTACACAATATTTTCTCCAATTCTGATTATAATCACGATGTTTACTTAGAAAGATAAATTATAATCAATATACTATTGTAAACATATTTTTCTAAACTGATTACTAGCAACAATTTGACAAAATATGGTTTGAAAAAATCTAATGACAAAATCGTATTTACCTGTGAAAAGTGTATTTATTCGGATTATTCCGTCGTGTAACCTCACAATCACGTACAGAACAAGTCACCTCAATTGCACATTTAATATTCTCGATTATAATCCAAGGTTTAATACATAAATGCACAAATTTCACTGCGACGTAGAATAAACCGGGACGCTAAGGCCTCTTACTCGCAAAAACATTGACATATAGGTACTTCATTCGCTGTCTCTTTTTCTCTCGGGCGGTTTGTATTTCAGCAGGATTTCTCGCTCCCACGCTTTATGTATCTTTTGCGTTGTCAAAAAATTCTAAATCTATGGGGCGAACAGTTAAATTAAATATTGATTGTTTGCGTACGGACTCGGTAGTTAATTACAGATGCTTAAGAGATCATCTTTGAGCCGAATATTGAGGAGTTTCTCTTAAACGGACAACGATCCGTACGAAATACTTTTTCAAATCGGACCAGTAGTCCCTGAGATTAGTTTAAGCAAACAAACTCTACAGCTTTATAATAATAGTATAGTAAGTATAGATTAATGAGCGGTGGTAGCTCAATGGTAAGGACACGCGCCTCTTAACCGAGGAGTGCGGGTTCAAACCCGGGCACGTACCTCTGGATTTTTCAAGTCTATGTACGTATTTATACCACTAGCTCGACGATGAGGGAAAACATCGTGATGAAACCTGCAAATTCAAACAACTTTGGATTTGTAACCATGATCCAAAAATTGTCTGGTTCCCCTATCTTAAGGTTACGGAGGTCAGATCGGCAGTCGCTTCAATGTTACCAGACTCGCTAAATCCTGGATCATGGTCTAAGCGGAACCCGTCTAAACACGGGACATAACGCTAGGAAGATGAGTAAGTATAGTTTAATATTACCTAATAATGATAATATAGGTACATTAAAATATGCACCAATGGTTACCATGTAATAGAATGCTAGTAAACTTGTGTTACATTAGTTTTAAGTTTACTCTCTTGCACATTTAGTTAGGATCTACGCACTGTCAAAACTTTTACTGACGACGACGTCTTTCTAAAAATAAATCAGACTTCTTGTGACAAACCACATTTAATTTTTTTAACGTGGTTATTTATGGAACCATCTACATTACTATGCTCAATCTAGACTTCTATCTTTCGCTACCATGCCCCCTCCCCCCTCCCCCCCTACCGGCTGTCTAGAGACCGTTTTCAATATTTTTAAGCGATGTTCACGGGCTGTCAGCGGTAAACTATGATCGACGGGGTAATTTGGCCCCGATATTTTTATACGGCAGGTTTTTTCCTGTTTTCGTTGTATCAGATTATAATATGGTAAGGTTGGTCCTATTAATACTGTGGAGGTCCGTAAATTTGACACCGCGTCAGCTGGTGAGCCATGCAGTAAATAACCTTTAAGTCAACCACGCACTTGTGGCATATAGTAGACAATTTAGTCGTACATTTATGAAAGAAGGATTTTAGACCAGGATTTGTTTCGTTGTATGCTTAGGTAGAAATCTGAGGTTTTGTACATTTGCCACAAAGTTAATTCGCCACAATGTAAAACAATCCATACATTGAAAGTGAATTCGTCACAAGTACCTACACGGTATTGTAAATTCGCCACAATTCTAAAGACGAATGCGGTAAATTTACTACATAAAAATAGAATTATGACGAATTAACACATGCATTTTTTTGTGACGAATTAACTTTGTGGCAAATGTACAATAACCCGAAATCTGTTCGAGACGCTAAAAGCCCCATTTAAACTCAAATGCCAATGCCTATATAACAGTTCTGTCAGATATTCGACGGGAAGACTGACCTAACGCACCATATGATCTAATAAACAGTGGCATGTGTATACTAAGACAGCTGTGCCTTGAGAATTCTCTCATGAAGACGTACTAATCTGGTCTCTAATACTATTTTATGGTTAAGAGAATAAGTTCCCACGTTACTTTGAAACATTAAAATAATGTACCAATTGTCTTCCTTTTCTGGCATGTCGTAAAAAGTGACTAATAGTGCATTGGTCAATGAGTTTTTTATTGTGTAGGCGATGAGCAAAGCAATTTATTATATTTATCATTTATTTAACCAAACTCAATTTTATTTCTTGCCAAAAATGGTAACAGTTGCCCACTGCTCTTTAGACTCTTACCTCTTTGGGGATTGCGAGCGTAGTTTAACAAAATTTTACGTTCCTTTTCAACCTTTTACTTTTACTTATTCAATTCATAATATACTTTATTTTCCAACATTTCCAACACTGCTTGAGCTGGTATTCTTAAAATTATTTTATGGTAAATGAGAGTGGCTCCTGCGATACAAGCTTGATGCTTAGTGCAGATGCCGCTAGAAATAAGCAACTATTGTAATTGTTTTTATGGAAATAAACATTTTATTATTATTATTATATTAATAGTACGAACACATGTACTATATCATTTCAGCCCTCTCAAAGAAAACCTCTTAACCCAAAAACGTTCCATGACCTTGTTATACACACAATAGCGTACCTGATTGAAAACCGCACGTATCAAGACGCGAATTACGGCATAGTACGCAATCAGATTGACACAATAAGCCGCTTTATCTTATCTCGGCACTATAATAAGCCCGATTGTCCTATCTAATCGCACTTATACAATACGACGCGGCCGCTATTCCCACGAGGACTCAACCTACTTACGCGCGTTCGCGTTGAAAACGGTTTTTCTTCATAATTTTACATTGTGCTCAAGCTATAAGGAACATTATTTTCGGTAATGGCTCAATAGAGTATAATGAGGTCACAAGTTGATGGATCGATGGCTTACATCGTTCTGGAGTTCTGGCATACATTTTTATTAATTCATTAGGCTAGATGACTCAAAAAATTCTGCTTAGTCCGTCAGTTAGATTATAATAAAATATTGAACACGTATTTTTTTCATTTATTTGTCAAACAAACATTGACGAAGATACAATGCTTACAAGTTGCGCGTGACGTCACACCTACGTACAATTTTTACAAAGTAGTGACGTCGCAAGCCCCCACTTCAAAACTTTGAGGCTCATTATCTTTGTGATTTTTTGTTAATTTGATAAAGCGAAAAATATGTGTTTAGTATTTTTGTATAATCTAACTGACGGACTAAATAGAATTATAGTTTTTTAATGCAGTCATCATCCCTATTCAACTCTTTGATATTTGGCATATGGAATAGTCATTGCGAGCAGGCAGCATGTCTGCCCCATTATGTGGCACATGTGCAAATCGTGTTCATGCCAAATAATTATAAATTAACTAACATAGTATAAGACATTGTTACTAACCAAAGTAGACATAAGTTGCCTGGATGAATAAAGAAAATTAATTAATTACTTAATAACATAAATACCACGCCCAAAATCACCAAAAGCATTTGCAAAGTCAAAAGAGAAATAAGATTCTCAAACTACATTAGCTATAAATAAAAATTCATTTGGGATAACTGGAAAATTTAAACAACAATTATGATGAAAATTTAAACAAAAAAGTGGCAATTATGTAGGCGGAAAGAATACCCCTTCATAATGACATACCCAATACTCAAATATTCCCTATTTACGACATGTTAGACAAGGAACACATCCTTTTTGAATCCCTGACCAAAATGGGACATGTCCCATGTCTTTTTTCAATTTGCACGACTTTCGACTATAAATTGCATTTGAAGAGTGTTCAACATAAATTTTACACACCTAAATTAATGAGCAGCATTAGTATCTTTATCTAGAATAGAACATCACGAGTAAGTGTATCGTCTAGTTCAGTCGTCCTAGGGAATAAATAAATAAATATCAGACGACATCACACACATAGATCTGACTCCGAGGTAAAGCACTTGTAAGCTTAAGCACTTGTGTTACGGATATCAGAATCAACAATGGTATTACAAATATATAGTTAAATATTATATAATAACACCTAGACACAGAACAGACGTATTCATCACGCGAATGTTTGTCCTGGGTGGGGATCGAACCCACAACTCGTAGCGCATGAGGCAGGATCACTGCTGAATGCGCCATCGAGCCAGTCAATAGAATAGATACAAGTTTCATATTTGACCTGTATAGTTTCTGATCGTTTCAAACTACTGTTGTATCAACATTAGCCCATCGATATCTGTATTTACCAATTGCAAGCATCGCACCACTAGGGGACGCCTGCGACAACGCTACCGTATAGTATATAAAAACATTACGTTATCTTCTCTAATCACGGGTTATTTCGATGTAAATATACTTACTTATTATTTATTAATATACTTATTTTTATTGAGCAATAAAGAACATTTTTATTTTATTTTATTTATATTATTACCACCTCAGAGTTACATCAAAGTTAACCAGTTTTTCAAAAGATAAAACTCGTCGATACATCCTCACGAACATTCGCAGTAGCAAATTATAATTCATTCTAATAAATTGTAATCATAAAGTGATTCAGTATGAAGAATTCTTGGTAGGGAAGCCCTTATCACTTGTGAGTGACAATCAGGTCTAAAGAATAACCAACATATTAAAAATGTATAAATTTATATCATCACAACTTTATTTCAATATATCCAAATTGTTCAACTAATTCAAAAACCCAGTCTAAGACAAATATAAATAAATGTATAGAACTACCATCTACCCGTGCACAAATCTGACGCCGTTTCACACATACATATTCAAAACGTCCAACGAACCAAGTTACACAAACCAGCGACGCGTGATGGTGAATGGAACCAATCTAGACGCGCGTAACACGCCAGGCGCGCTCGGCATTAACATACAGCTTTTATGAGCGACACGCTTCGCGCATACTGAATGTATTCGGGGGATAGTTAGCCGAATAGCGTGCTATATACTATCCCACCTACTGTTAAGTCCTAGACCGACATTAAACATAAAAACATTGTTTAAATCAATATTTGATAAAATTTACAATATCTACACTTAAATTGGCAAGTAGTTTAAATAAGACTGGATTTATAAACTAGTACCAAACTTTTTTGTCATAAACCTGATTGAATCTATGACTTTGATTATAAATCTTATAGTCGCTTCACACAAACGTATACAAAACTGCGAAGGGCGATGGTGAATGGAACCAATCTAGACGCGCGTACCACGCCAGGCGAGCACGGCATTAACATACAGGCTTTATGAGCGACACGCTTCGCGCATACCGAATGGATTCGGGGGATAGTTGGCGGAGAACGTGCTATCAAGGCTACAATCATCGAGAGGTATGTAGGCATAGTCCAAGGAGCTGAAGTAAGCTCCATTAATCGTACACGCATAAATACATACATACGCACTAACAGCTGCAATACCCAAGGGTAGGTAGAGTCTAAGGTATAGCATGCTCCAACCACTTTTAGTCAAAAAATTAAACGGAGCGGGATTGGATGGAAGATTGAGAGACAGTAGTGACAAGTAGCTAGCTCGTCGCCTTCATAATCACATAACCAACACCTATTACACCATTAGTATCCTTCTACAACATGCTAGTCAAGGAACACAGTTGGCAGTCCCTTTTCATATCCCAGACCAACATGGACAGGTTGTACATCAGTACTTATACATCAAATCACAGTGAGCAAGAGCCGGCACTAAAACCGTTTCACGATTTGACACATTAAAATTGCACTCTAGTTACATAATAATAGGACTCAATTTAGCGCAATAAACGCATACATTACCCCTGCCCATCATTCTACTCTATTAATTACGTTAAGTTTCAAATATATAGAAATTCACAAAAGGCAATCTCAATCTCGCAATTATCAACCTTTTTGGGCGGGAATACGGGTTAAAATGCGACATGCATTCGCACAGACAGTGGTACGCGGCATGGCAACACTGAAATGTTAATTTCCCGCAAAATTCGTCTATTGAACTCGACACGGCGCGTCTGCGGAATGCCTAAACACGTTGCGCCGACGTGGTGTCGACGGTGAGCCGTTTAAAATATTTGGTTTGACGGATCCGTTGGTGCGTTGGATCGGTGGAGTATGCGGAACTGTGACGTGGCATATTTAGATTTCTATACAAAAACTATGGAATCCCTTTTGGGGTCATTGGATAATGGTTTAGTAAGGCGCTTGCAACGTTCACAATTAGCATGTAACATCTATAATGAAGCAAATGTCCATAGGCAACTGCTTATCGTCCAGCCTTATACTGGTTTATTGATATAAGTAGTATAAAAAAATACATTACACTCTATAGAGCGAACTTGGAAAGTGTATAAAAGTATGTTAAATGTTTGATTATGTCATCTCCCTATTAAAGATTATGTATACATGTATGCCCTGCCTAAGACTATGCGCACGTGTAAAAAAAACATTGTCTGGCATGTCTATTTCTCCATCTCTCCGTTGTCAATGAAAACGCAGCCTTACTTAGGGCCCAAAAAGGGCTTTAAGTCAAACAACCGCTAGTTCCAAAACGAAGATCAATTTCTCTTTATCCGCTTTATACAAATATAATACGGGTCAGACTCGGCCGGCCTAAAGACAATATTGACGAATACACATCATCTTCCTAGCGTTATAATACACTGTGATCTGTGGATTTAGCGAGCCTGGTAATTAATTACATTGAAGCGACTGCCGATCTAATCTTCGTAACCATAAGATAGGGGACCAGACATTCTGGATCATTGTTACAGACCACTATGGTTTGAATGTGCAGTGTTCGTCACGATGTTTCTCCCTAAGAGCTAGTACCTAGATGGATTAAAAAAATACAGTAGTACGTAATCGGGTTTGAACCAGCACACCTCGGACAAGAGGCGCGGGTCCTCATCATTGAGTTACCACCGCTCCACATTGACACACACGTTGCCCGTAAAACATTTCACGTGTCGCATCGCATATGCCGCTGATCGACTATCCAACTCCAGATGAATTATCTCACCAATAACACACACACAGTATATATAGATAAGTTCAGTAGTTAAGGCATGAAATTGCAGACACAGCCTTACTTTCCCATTTACAAACAGGACATTAAATGAAGTATGCAGCCGACTGTACACGAACGACATTCCCCGTCACAACAACGTCTACCGGGTTTAATTTTCAACGGATCAATAATTAACAATCAGATACATATTCACTGAAATTAATTTGGACACAATGCGAAATGCGCAAATTAATTTATCAAAGCCGTACAGTCCGCCGGAGATAACTCTATTACGTTGCATCCGTATTAACATAGAGATATAACGACCGTCAAGGTTAGTCGCATTTCGAACTCTATTGTAACTGCATAGAGTACATTGTGCAGTGAACGCGGTGTTTGTGGGGAGGAAAATTGTAAGGATATTTTTGGCTGGCAATTGTTTTTGTGAATCACGGAGGAATCTATGTTATTTTATGCTTTGAAAACAAAAAAACAAGCGTATCTTTTCCGGTCCAATGCATAATTTTAAAACGAAAACAAATTATTTTCATTTTTATGACAAAAATAAATGCTATGTATGTATCAATTGAAAAACCTATTCGATTGATTGGGAAAAAAGAAAATGCAAACAGCACTATGGCGCCTACAAACGGCTAGTTTGATTTCTGACTTGACCAATCATTGAACATAAAATTAAATTGGGTTTGATGGAAAATTGTGAAAATTAATAACAAGCGGCTACCTCATCGCCCGTATTGTCACAAATCCAACACCAAATAAACGATTAGTCGATTTTACGACATGCTAGACAAAAGAGACAGTTTGGATAATATTCTTCAAGTCCTAGACCAACATGAGACGATAAAGTTTCTTAAAAGAAAAAAGGCTAAAGGAAATATACTGAAAGGAGTATTAATAACCATCATTGCTATTACTAATCTCCTTATATACATCTTCATACAATTTTCCTTAGTCAATTCACGTTGCACACAATCCGGTCACGGGCCGTAATCCTTTCGAATAACCAATATGCCTAATAAATCTCACACGGTCCGACGTCACAGCACCGTAAACAGTCCCCGGGCGAGCGAATTGCGCATTTATGACGTTATAAATAAGGACCGAGTTCGGTGCTAAAGTGCTAATTGTGTTTGCGCGACGTGTTGCGCTTGACCGAGAACCGAGCACGGATCTAGGGAATTGATAGTGACGTCAACGTACAGGGCCGCCTTCGGACTAATGGTTCTGGACATATATTAGCTTAATGGGACTTATACGAAGCCAAGTGGACGAGCGAAAAAAGGTCATTAATACAGTCGATAATATGAGACTTGAAAGTAATGTATCAAATATGTTCGTTGCATAGCATTCGTAAAAGGCAACTAATGGTGTATTGGGTATTAGGAATTTGATTGTGTAGTGTAGGCGACAAGCAAGCCAAGTGTCAATTCTACTACTGTTTCACAATCTCAAATCATACTTACATACATAACAACACGCACATAATCCCCGTAGGGGTAGGCAGAGACGACAACATTCATCCAAAAATAAAACTGGTCTGTGTTCGATGGAAAATTGTGAAAAAGTATAGACAAGTGACTAGCTTGTCGCCCACACAATCACATACCCACAACCCGATATACCAACAGTCGCCTTTTATGACATGCTAGGCAAGAACCACAAGTGACACATTATTTTTAAGTAAGTACTAGACTTTTTAAATACCAATATGGGACTAAAAAACCTTACTTAAGTTGAGCTTGCTGCTCCTTGACTATGCCTATCCCATAAGTCGCCTTTTTCAACATGCTAGACAAGGAATACAGTTGCTACATTAATTTTAGTCCCAGTCCAACATGGGACTTGTATTATGGAATCACCGAACTACGAGAGTAAAGGAATAGAGAGTGCACTTGTGTTTGCGCAGATAGTCGTGCACTATAATATCTCCTGCGAAGTTGGCTAATTAATGCTCATCGAGAGATGCCCGCCGTGACCGAAATCGGTCAGGAGGGTATTATCTTTACGGAATTCACAATTAAAGAAGGTACCTACCACAAACACCCAAACCCGACAAATCATCAAGTTCTTGTCCCTCCACGGGTATCGAACCCTATGATTCGATACAAAAGCTGAACCAAGCATCAAGCACAAATCTCGAATCTCAGCCGCTGCGCCGTCTCCATCGAACGCATACGATCGAGGGCGATTACGTCACGTTATTAGCAAACGACATTGACTCCACGGCTCGGAGGCACAACACGCCGCGCCGAGGTATTATTAGCGTGAATACGTATACCTGTTTTCTTTGCTAGGTTAGGTATATGATTTCAGAAACCTACATCATCTTCCTAGCGTTATGTCCCGTGCTTAGACGGAGTCCGCTTAGACCATGAGATCCAGGATTTAGCGAGTCTGGTAATTACATTGAAGCTACTGTTGGTCTGACCTTCGTGGTCCTAAGATAGGGAAACCAGACAATTTTTGGATCATATAGTTACAAATCCAACGTTGTTTGAATATGCAGGTTTCATCACGATGTTTTCCCTCACCGCTGAACAAGTAGTACATAGATTTGAAAAATACAGAGGTACATCATGCTCGGGTTTGAACCCGCGCCCCTCGGTAATGAGGCGCGTGTCCTTACCATTGAGCTACCACCGCTTCTTTCAGAAACCAACACGTATAGTCTTAATTTTGGCTGAATGTGGTTTTTGGAGCGATAAACTCGCGTTATGAATGTAAGTTAAAATCTATTTCATGTTGGTCTGGCACTCATAAATAATGAACTACTTTTTCCCAATTTACCAACAAAACAACACGAGGGTTTTCTAAATAAAAAAAATATTTTAATTTAATAACGTATCCACCAGACGCTGTTACTATGACAAAGGTTCTTACATAGATAACAACACGCCCGTAATCCCCGAGGAGGTAGACAGAGTCGCAGGGGTAGCAAGCCGCTTTTACCACATACAGCCAGAAATAAAATTAGGCTGGGTTAGATAGAAAATTGTTAAAAGTAGTGACAAGTGGCTAGCTCGTCGCCTTCACAATCACATACCCAAAACCCGATATACCATTAGTCGCCTTTTACGACATGCTAAGCAAGGAACACAGTTGGCAAATTCTTGTCAAGTCCCAGACCAACATGGGACGAAGGTTCTACGTAGAGAAATTATTATTTGTGTGAGTACATCGACCTTTTGTTTTCTTCGCTATATTCTCACCTAAACTTGTGATTAATCCTTGTCACATGAAAGCAGCGGATCATATTACCGGTATAGAGATAAGATAAATCCATTTACACAATTTAAGATCAATGTTGTTGTTGTACTCAGTTGATTCTGATTCTAAGCTGAAGAAGATATATTCCTCAAAAGGCTTCATTGCAATAAGATGTAACTGAATAAAATTATAGATTTCCAAATGACTTAACTGTGATGAAGGGAGATGATTTTTTTTTTGGGAAGATTAATTGTCTATCATGTCAAAAGAGCCGTAGAACAAATAAAAAAAATTGTCCCAGTTGTGCCTTATATCATATTTTATTTTTGACGGCCTCGTTGGTCTAGTTTTTGAGGCGGCGCGGGTTCGATTCCCGGGTCGGGCCAAAAATTTGTGGTTGGGTATTTCAATATTGAAATTATTCAGCAACAGTCCGGAGTCAGGAAGGTGGCGGTTTAATCACCCCCGTGCCTCAGAAAGCACGTTAAGCCGTTGGTCCTGCGCTTGACCTCTCTCCGGTCATGCCGAATTGCTGTCTCACCGGATTATGAGTGTGAAGGAACAGAGAGTGCACCTGTGTTTGCGCACACACTTGTGCACTACAATATCTCCTGCGCAGTTGGCTAATCCTCATTGTGGTTGGCCGCCGTGACCGATATCGGTTAGGAGGACATTATTATTATTTTATTTTTAACAAACCTTATTAGATATATGAAAGAACGTTGCCTAATTGTACTCGTATATGACAGAGCAATGGTAATTAAGAACGCGCTGATTCAATTCCGCGAACGAGGTAATAGATTTCCGAAAATTTTATCACGCTTATGTAGTTCAAATATTTGTCTAATGAACAACCATAACTACGTATTCGGGTAGTGTATGTTCATAAAGTTTTATTGAACTATGTTGGACACCTAATTTGCAACTAGGAAATTTCTGTTCCAGCTTATCCAATTTATTTATTCCACACAATAATTGTGCTAAACAAACAAATTAATTTAACTCACACACTCACACAAAACACATAACGAAATTCGAGCGCACTCTGATCGCGCCAATAAAATGAACCATGTGCATATATTCGGCCCATCCGTCCGCGACACGTGCCGGGGGGTGACCTAGATCGGTGCACAATAAAATATCCGCTACGCATCTTTTCCCTGTTTTGCGAACGTACAAATGTGTGAGTATTGAATTTACAAACGTACACAAATAGATAATAACTTACACACCAATTCGCTAGCTCCAAATTAAACATGTGTTTATGCAATAAACGGATAAAAGACAACGGATATACTTAGTGGTTCGGACATGTGGAGAGAATACATGACAAGAGTTTGACTTAACATATATACAACGCGAAAGTGGAAGAATGTAGGAGCCGCGGAAGGCCCAGGCTCACCTACCACGACCAGATCGGTCGATCGATCGATAAAAACTGCAGAGCTTGTATGAAAAGGATCATGAATGTTGAAGAGGCGAGTGAGGTGTATAAAGATCGTGCCATATGGCGTTCGGTTCTCTCTGGGTTAGGGAAGTCGCGTGAACTTTAGTTAGTTAGATACTTAATTAAATACGATTATAAACATCGATTTAATGCCGCTGGATTTCAATCCCTATTAGAATAGAATAGAATAGAATTATAGATTATAGATTGGAATGCTGGATCAAGCAACTCTGCTGGGTCCAGTACAATTTTAGCTCTGCTGGATCCAGCAGAAAATGGCGCTGGATTGCAATCTCCATCGATGACTTGAATTTATATACATGTTAAAAATATGTAACATTTGACCCCAGCGCGATTCGTACCCGCGACGTTTAGTTATAGCTTAGATCTCTGATCACTCGACCAACCGGCCCCGTCAATGGAATTCGAGAAACAATTACTGTTAGTCTAAAATACATTAAAGTAGATGAGATGGAAAATTGTGAAAGTAGCTAGCTCGTCGCCTACAATCACAAACCCAATATCCATTACAACATTAGTCCCTGTTACGACATGCTAGACAAGTCCAAAATTGGTCTATTATTTTCAACTAGCAGCGCCCCGCGGTTTCACCCGCATATATCCCGTTCCCGTGGGAATATGGGAATAAAATATAGCCTATGTTACTCACTGATAAAGTAGCTTTCCATTGGAGAAAGAATTTTTCAAATCAGTCCAGTAGTTGCGGATTCTATTCGATACAAACAAACAAACAATCAAATCTAACCTCTTTATAATATTAGTATAGATACGTATGAGGCCACCGCCAGGCGTAATGCAGTATAATTAAATAAATACATTAGACTTACATAAATACACCACAAAATAGAACAGCATTATATATCCAAAAATTGTCTGGTTCCCCTATCTTAGGATAACGAAAATCAGATCGACAGTAGCTTCAATGCAATTACCCGACTCGCAAAATCCTGGATCATGGTCAAAGCGGATCCCGTCTAAGCATGGGACATAACGTTAGGAAGATGATGAAAAGAAAACAGCATTAGTACATACTTTCCTGTGAATAACTACTTTTGATAATCCATGAGAATCCGTTACACACTGCCCCTTTGCTATCGGGGGAAAGTGTATCGGGCTCCCACTACCCTCAAGATAAGAAAAAGAAATGAGTTTGACCGACTAATCCCCCGGGATGTGCCGTCCACGCCTTTATGCAAGACGCCTGTGGGATCGCGAAACAACAACCACGATGGACGACTGTGATTACTCTTAAATTCTATTTTGTTTTAATCTTTATAAAAGACTTTTTGGAGAGCAGCTAAATTTTGCACACTAGTTGTACTCACTCATCAACCGACTTAAAAAAGGAGGAGGTTCTCAATTCGACCGTATATATTTTTTTGTTATTCGATTCTTTTAAAATATGCCTGTTAAAATAAACATACGAACAAAGGCCTATTGTTAAGGAATCCTAAGTAAATTAAACACTATTTAAAATTCGTTTTTAAAATCTAAAATTGCGCAGTAGAGTTGAAATGAAAAAGAAACATAAGACGGTCCCAAGGCCACCTTCCGTATCAACAATCACACCACCTCGGTGGTACCATAAATTGATGGTACATTGCATCATTACTATCACCTAACATACATAAGTGTGCCTAAAAGCTGAATCGAATATCACCAAGTAATTAAAGAATTGATTGCTAACCGACTGGCCCGTTGGACGAGTGGTCAGAGACCCTGGCCACGAAACCAAGAGTCGCGGGTTCGAATCCCGCTTGGTGCAAATGTTTCGTGTGATGAACATGGACATTTGTACTCGAGTCACGGATGTTTATAAACGTATTTAAGTATGTCTATCCGATCACCTAGTATCCATAGTACAAGCATAAGCTTAGTTTGGAACTAGGGATTTGGTGTGTCAGTCTGGAGAATTTATTATTATTATTATTATTATATTAAAATAATGCCCACATGTGAACATTGCAAGTTAAATAACAAGCTCATTCAAGCAAACAGTTTAAATATCCAGTCCTCTTCCTCTCTCTTAGTAAATATGGCAGTGCCCAACAGGGCCCGTAGTTAAGGTTTCATTTTTCAAAAGACGGACAAAATACAGCAGGACAAATTACAATACGGATGATTATAAAATGTCATCGCTCGTTTCCTAAGCAAAATACCGTATAACATACACAAATTGGTGACTAAATAATCATCCGTTATTGATACTGCCCTAAGTGTAATTATTACTAACAATAAGTAATGGAAATCAACTCTTTTGCTTACCATCAGGCTAAGCGGAGCCAATTTACTAAGCCAATATAAAAAAAGCTTGTAAAATCATCGTAATTGGCAAGAATCATTATTTGTTTGATGCATTATCGTAGTAAATATAGAAGATTTATTGTCACAGCTGTTCTTTTCTCTACTATTAAGACGGTATTTTGACACTGTCCCACACTGACACACTCAGGGAAGACTAGAAGATATATCTATTCTTTCTATTATTTTTTTTTCGAGCAAAATAAAAATAGCTTCAGGACGATTAAAGCGATAAATGATGATTTATTTGCGAATGAACACCAGTCGCGTGTCGTCACCGGCGCTAAACGACCCAAACAATACAGTACTCACGCTGCATGTGTATATGCTGCTTGGGCATCTTGTAGTCCGGCGGGTAGCATCTCTCGTAGAACTCGAGGTCGGTGACCTCGCACACCTCCGGCGTTGGTATAATGAGCCCCGTGCCTGATATCGCCCTCTGGAGGTGGTGCTCCTGTCGGCGAAAGAAAACGTCTAGATTAGCATTTTGCGGAGAATTTTTTTCGTATTCGCCCGGTTGTGGAATGTAGTAATTGCATTTTTATGCAGTGAGAGAAGAAAGGCGAAGAATTTAAAACGAAAATGGTTTAAAAATACAATCACTGTTGAAATGTAGAAAAATCGGCCATTATGTTTGTTATTAATTGGGTATTTAAACATCAATTCAAATAATACATATAATTATATCTATTCAATATAAAGATCTATACACGCCTACAGTATTCGCTCAAGTGTCTATAGTAACATTCGGTGAAATCGCATATACATACAAATTTGATTATTTTCATAATCTTACAAAGGACATAAAACAAGATAAATTTTTACCCTCGATAAAATGTAATGATCTTGAGATTTTGACTTGAATCTAATACCTATTTCTATGTAAATTAAATACCTATAAGTAATACATATATAAAGTTAAAGACTAACCACCTAATATCTAAAGTTTCGCAAAATACTTTTAATTAATAAGCACCAAAATTACTAAATCAAATATAGATATTGGTATTGGTAATATTGGTATATAAAAAAGTCCTTGTACACGCTCATTGGTAATTTAACCTTAGTTACTAATTGAACGAACCCGTGTTTACCTTATATAAACGCAAATGTGTAGTTTACAAAGACCACAATTGCAACAACGATTCCCGTAGGCAATTGTCATCGTTACGTTAAATAATTGGCGACGGATATGACGATAATAACGATAAATGTCAACGATTGCGCAGACATATCGCGGGTTATAAAGAAGATGGATTTACGCAAGATATTACTTATTGATACGTCATTAGGTACAAAGCCTTTTTTTAATACAAGGCTGGGTAAAAACCTGAATAAATTTTTACTTAAGCCGTTGAAAAAAATATTAACAATAAATGTAGGTATATTCCATATATACGGAATATATACAGGTAATTTTATTGTCATTATAATCAGTTAGTTTTGGAGTGGTACATAGTTAATTGTCTGAAAATTCTTGTTCTCGCGTATATTTATATACGTACTTTTATAAAATAAACCCGACATAATATGTGTTCGGTTTCGAACTAACATTCCTCGCATATTAGACCATTCTACTGCTCCCGCCTACTAGACAAAAGAGAACAAATCCAATTCAAATCTTAGCCACGTCATACTTGGCACTCTAAAGACAGTCTCTCAAATCGCACATCTTGGCACCCATTCCCACGCTATATCGTGGCTGCAAGAAGAAAATAAAAAAAAGACGCATTCGTTGCGTCACTGTTTCGAGTGGCGTGACGTCACTGCGGCAGCATTTATCTGAGCTGCGTGCTCAGTATCGATAAATTTCGCCCGCCGATAAGTACCGGTTCGAGATAGTAAACAATCGCTTAATAGGTGGGTACCAGCAAAATTGCTTGACAAAGTGCAAGGTCGACAACACATAGAATATTGTTGTCACCTGGCTGAAGAAGACACAAGTAACTAAGTAAATATATTCGCTTCAACAAAGTAACTCAGACGCAGCTATCGCAGCGGTACTCTGAGATAACGCAAAAAACAGTAATGCGCTGAGTGCACGGTAAGGTGCTAGCGTACTTTTCTAAATCTTCCAAGATCTTTACAACATGCTGTGCGCCTACAGATAGCGCGCGAGTTGAATGCAGTCGGGGCCTGAGACGAGACATACCTGAGCTCTGCATTCAACTCGCGCGCTATCTGTACATATTTCGAAGAAATGACTTGACTGTCGCTGACTGTTGATCTGTCGCATCGAATTGAGTTGGCTCAATAACGTAGCGCAGTGCTACATTCATCTAAGCACACAAGCATCAGTTTGTGCCTTTTGAAAAAATCTCAGGACACACTTTGCCTTTTTATCTGTGTATTTATCACTTGTATAGCGGGATATGTTTTAGACCAGCGTTTCTCAAAGGGGAGTACGCGAACCCCTAGGGCAGGGGTGGCAAACCTTATTATACAAACGTGCCCAAGTTTCATAAATATTAATATAATTGGTTCTTTAAGTGCCCGGAAAGTGGTTAATGAGAATGTTATTGTCAATCATTGTTGATAAATTTGTGATCTCAAAGAAAATACGTGCCAACCATTTTATATAACGGGCCTCCTATGGCACGCGTGCCAATGGTTCGCCATCCATACCCTAGGGGTTCGCCATTCGATCATAGGAGGTTCGTGGTCTAGGTGTTCGCCGTCTTTTGGAGACTTTGAAAGGGGTAGGTGGAGCCATAAGTTTTAGAAACCCTGTTCTAGACTATTCGACATAATACCCCACGTCTATCACCGCACAGCTCGCTATCGACAGGGAATTAATCATCACAGTTCGCTACCATATAAAGCGCATACCTACACACGACTACCTACGATTCGAGAGGAATTTCCTCCCACATACTCTCAAGCCGTGGAATGTGCTCCCTTTAAAGGGTTAACGAAGGTACGTGCAAGGTCAGCAACACATTTGCAATAGCTGTGGTGTTACAAATGTCCGTAGACTACGGTAACATTAGCCAGTCCATATACCTTTATTTTATCCAGCGGTGGTAGCTCAATAGTAAAGATGCGTGCCTCTTAACCGAGGAGAAGAGGAGAACGGGTTCGAACCCGGGTACGTGCCTCTGTATTTTTCAAATCTTTGTACGGATTTATACATCGTGATGGAACCTGCACATTCCATCGACTATGGCTGTGTAACCATGATCCAAATTTGTCTGGTTCCCAAATATAAAGGTTACCAGGCTCGCTAAATCCTGGATCATGGTCTAAGCGGTACCTGTCTAAGCACGAGACATATCGCTAGGAAGATGAAGATGATGATAGCTTTTTATCTACAAGTATTTGTCCCGTGTTGGTCTGGGACTGTCCCGGGTTGGTCTGGGACTGTCCCGTGTTGGTCTGGGGTTATAAAATAATTTGCCAACTGTGTTTCTTGCCTAGCATGCCGTAAAAGGCGACTAATGGTATATAGGATTTTGGGTATGTGACTGTGTAGGCGACGAGCTAGCCACTTGTCACTTGTCATTGACTCTGCCTGCCCTGTAATATTATGTTCTGTTATCTACAAGTAACCTACAGTGTTCTACTAAATTAAAAACTTAACTAAAATTCACTTTACTAGCGGGGTAGGCGGAGAACCGAATTAGTGGTATAAAAAATGCTATTGTTCTTTTAAACGCAGAGAAAAACAGCTGTTCAAAACATAATGGATGTTAATGTGTTTTTCGAATCTCGGAAAATGCACAAATGTGTCAATCAATCAATCAAACCTACTCAAATGTCGAATCTAGAACGATTACCGAGGAGAATATGACGAAAATAAAAATATATTAGTAGGTACATGACGACATTATTCCTAGGCCAAATATGTAAAAGATAAAGGGAATTACCTACACATACAAATAAACTATCGACATAGCAAAGATATATTATATTTCTAAGTATTCTTCGATAAAAGTCCTATCTTGTACAAAAGTATCTTTATATCCGGAGGGCAATTTCGGAGATAAGCGCATTTAAACATTTAAAAACGGCACGGCTTTCAGCTTAGCGAGTAGCCATTTCTATCTAAGTTTATGTTATACTACCGATCCTAAAAAGATCAACTTTCCTAAAATCACTTAAGTCTGGGGTGACTGGGATCTTGGACTAAAGGTTAAGATCAGTATGCTGCATATGTAAATAAAAATCAACAAAGCTCGATCATAACATCCACACCCGATATGCCCGTTTGCAAACATCTTTGTGAGGAATCTCAATATGCCATGAAAATATATATCATATTTCATCTCGAAAGCTACACGTCAAATTGACAGATGTCATATTGGTGTTCCGTTTACATAAAGTTTAACAAGTAATTATGTGAACAGCCCTCATTAGGCACCCCGTGGAATATGGACCGCCCAACATATGTAAATGTCAAGGTGGTGTCATTAGGATGTTTGTGAAATGGGGGTAGAACCACCACCTATATGTCAGTGTCGGGGCGCTGTCGTTATCAATCATTGGATGACATCATCTTTAGCTAATATTATAAACGCAAATGTTTGAGGTGACGGAGCGGTGGTAGCACAATGGTAAGGACACGCGCGGGGAGTATTGTTTCGAACCGGGGCACGTACCTTTACCAAGGAAGTATATATACCACTAGCTCACCTAGTGAGAAAAACCCCACTAGAGAATTACTTTTTTTAAATCGTTCTCAATAACAATTGAATTGACACCTCAAAATATCATTAGTACATGGCTTGGAATAAAATAATAAATGAAAAATACATAAGTAAGTACATATTTTCGTTTTCTGTATACATAACATTCATAATAATTAATTTTAATTAATTATGCAGGCGCTAAGTTTAACATAAGTTTAATTCTCAGTCCCTTATGAGTAAGAAATAAAATTTTACTGAAAAACACACGTAACCTCCACATCATCATAAAAAACGAACACCAGTTTTGCGCCAACGGGTGTCGTAAGCACATTTTTCTCAGTCCCACTCCGAGCAAGTAGCCAAAAAGCTCCATCATAAACCCACATCGGGCCGGTTACGTCACCGTCTCGAGACGAGTGACGTCACTGCGGTAATATTTTATCTATGCGTGTCGCGCATCGATTACGTACATCGATCGGCGATAAGGCCGGTTGTATAAAGTAGCGGATTTGTATTTTGAGGAATCGCGTTAAAAAATATTACGTGTGTGTACAATGCCTTATTGTTATCATTTGTTTTAATCGTGGCTAATTATAATTTTGACACACAAGCGGCCAGTCCCGGCTTCGCATTTATTTCTTTCTACATTTTGACATAAATATAGCCTATGTTACTCAGTGATAATGTTACGATTGGAAGTTTAATAAATAGTAAAGAAATCTTTAAGCCGACCAGTAACAAGTATTGTTGAACCACAATATCACACCTCTCATTCGCAGTTCCGGATAGCATAAAGCTGAATCATATCTCAAAAAATTTAAAAAATCACTCATTCACGGCCCATTGGCCATAGACGTATATAGTTACACCGAGTGAATAAAACAGAATATTTTGCCGTACACTTCTGAAAAACTTACATATCTTCACGTCCGTAATCCCCAAAGGGGTAGGCATGGTCCTAGGGCAGTAAGAGCCCATAACAACTTTTAGTTAAAAATACAATTGTTAAAAGTAAAATAGCTACTTCGTCACCTATACGGTCCTCGATCTAACACGCCACTAGTCGCATTGACGCCTTTTACGACATGCTTAGCAAGTACAATTTCTTGCTATGGCAAGGGCTGGAAAGAATGTGTACTATGTCAAGTTTATATTGCTTGGTTACAAGAAAAGTAATATAGGTAACTAGTACTAATTTAGCAGACTACAATATTTCTACTATGTACTAATAGTATAGTAGTAATAGTAAGTAAGTAGTAGAAATCTATTTATACATAATATATTTCAGTAGGCCTTTTTTAGGATACATTGTATCTCTTTAATTTCGTTCTCAGTACAACTCAACATCCCCCAGTTGCACCAGCCCCAGTCTCGGGTGTAACTAGAGCCCGGAGCCGACGCTTGCGGTGACTGTAGCGAGGCGAGCGGTGACCGCTCCGTGAAGCCTGTTCGGCTTTATTTACTTTAAGCCGGCGTTTGTTAAACTGGCGCCCGTGGACCCCCGAGGTCTGCCAGTGTAATGTAGGCGTTCCCTAGTTTAGTAAGTAACCTCTACTATTGTGTCTCTTAACAGTGTCTTAAGTAAAACCCAAAATCCCCCTGTTGCACCAGCCCCAGTCTAGTGTGTAACGAGAGCCGGCCCGGAGCCGAAGCTTGCGGTGACCGTAGCGAGCGAGCCGTGACCGCTCCGTGTAGCTTGCTCGGCTGTATTTACTTTAAGCCGGCGTTTGTTAAACTGAGGCCCGTTAACCCCTGGAGGACTACTAATTTATTATAGGAGTTCCTACTTTGGTAGGTCAACCACCCTAACGACTCTAACTGCGCTCCAAGTAAAACCCAAGAGATACTAGTAGCACCAGTACCAATCTTGGATGTAATGAGAACCTTTGATCTTTTCTACGTAATGTTAATGTAGGGGTAATCACGACAATATTTTATAATATTTTATCTCAGATTTTCGGTTCGGCTTATATGTGAATAATAACGCTTCTCTACGTTATGTCAGATAGATCATAGCTTCGCTATAGTTTTTTTACGTGCGCAATAAAGTATAAAAAGCTAATTACTTATTTTTTGCTTCAAAAAACCTCCTACAAATTATATAAGTAAATACTTAATTGTTTCTATTCGACACTAAAAACATCTATGGAAATAAAAACTAAAGCATTATCTCTTAACTAGTTTTGTCGTCAATTCATTAAAATCATCCGAGCTAGGGGGTCCGTTCACCTGTAAGTTTGAGAATCTTTGTTCTAGGCTGATCGAACCGGCGGGACGGATAAGTTGTTTTTTACGTAAGCACAGCGAGACGAGTACAAAAAGTTTGATAGCTCAGGAATAGGATACTGCGGAGGGTAGGGGGAAGCAAAGTATGGTTGATCTATACTGAACATAAGAAAATAAACCTTAATATTATTTATGGACGACGTACATGCTGTCATTTGTCAATAAAATATTATTTCTTTCTGTTCCACGATCAATCTGACGTCCATGACCTGTATGGTTAATTCTCATTTCGAAGTGACCCAGTCACTTCCATAGATAGCATAACCTAAACTCCTATAATTTTAGATATTAAGGGTAAACTCATTATTAAGAGTTACAGGTTCAATAGATAGTAAATATGCCATAAGGTGATACCTTTTCTGAAGCAGTTAATTGTAGGATTATATACAAATGTGGCCCGTGTAAATGACGTTTTTGAGAATTACCCGTATACACGAAATCACCAAATTGGATCATCGTAACACACCCATAATTACATGAATGGGCGAGTTTCGTGACAAAATTATTCTTTAAAAGGCGCAGCGGTACAAATTCGGATTTCAAAACTCCACAGGTCACATGTCCTTCCTCTTTTCTCATCACATATTCGTATCAATACAGTCATATCAGCTTAGATATGCAAACAAAAAGGACTGCACACAAAAAATCAAAAAAGGAAACATTGACGACACGAAATGCGACATCGCATGCCACAATCACATCACGCGCGGCCGTCGACGCGGTAAGAGGGAGACAGACGCATAATATTAAATCATGAAACAATTCGCTCGTGTGCGCGAGTAGATCCCCATTCGTCATCGTCGTTACGCGTCGTCGTAAAAGTTAAAACCTCTCCGACCTGACGGTAATCTTGCCGGGCCGCGGAAATTTCGTGATTTGGAAGACCCGTCGTAGCTCAATGGCAAGAACATTTGCCACATGTGAGGAATTCTAGTTCAAACCTTTGGATTTTTTTAATCTAACATACCATCAAGCCATACCAGCATCACTCAACTGGTCTACTACCAAGGAGCAATGACCTCTCAAAACTACATTGAGCTAGAAATAAAATTGAAAGTAACGACAGGCTACTAGCGCGTCGTCTACCATTTTTTTGTTACGAAGTCGCTTCAATGTAATAATAACCAAATTCACTATACCCAGGATCATGGTCCAAGCGGACTCCGACCAACACAGGTCATATCTACTAACCGTCAAGGAGACCCACACAGGATGCGTGAGGATAATCCTCATTCGTCATAGTCATTACGCATCGCCGTTAAAGTTAAAACCTCCGACGCAACATCTCAGACAGACAGGGACAGTAATCTTGGCGGGTCGCAGGGATTAGGGGATTCGTTTCGTCTACGGAGTGATAAAAAAGACTCGGTGAATCCTAGATCTTGAAGTTGGCAAGGGAAATAGCGGTATATCTCATATAGTATAGGAATATACTGGATGATTGGCTGACTACGGCAAAATCTGTATAAATAGCCTTATAAACATCTGTAAGTAGCCTTATTACTTTTATTGGAAAAAGTTATGCAAGTATAAGATAGGCATCTTATAACTTACTAGCAGCGCCCCGCGGTTTCACCCGCGTAGTTCCCGTTCCCGTGGGAATTTGGGGATATAATACAGCCTATGGTACTTCTGGATAATGCAGCTTTCCAATGGTAAAATAATTTTAGAAATCGGCACAGTAGTTTTTGAGTTTATTCATTACAAATATACACACACACACACACAGACACAAAAATACAAATCTTTCCTCTTTATAATATTAGTATAGAAAAAGAGATAAGGCTATTTGTTATAAGGTTATAAGTTATTATTATTATAACCATATATATTACGGGGTTAGACTTTTTGAATATGTATCAAGCCAAATTAGTCTGTGTATTTTTCTGCATATTGTTAGACTGTTTACATTTGCACAGTGACATTATCTTTCGGGATTCTACATTTAATGGTAAAAGCCTAAAAATATGGTTTCACATTCGATATAGGCATTTGTCTTACATATTAAGAATCAAAATTCTTACAAATTTAGACCGCCTGGCCTTTTTTACCTATGGATAACGTGGCTGGTTTATCTGGCTTTACAGATTACACCCTGGCAACCCTAGTTACGACAGTACCGTTTTTGCTTGCTCCGCCAGCGTCACAATCGTCTGTAAGAAAATGAGCCACTTTTTCAGAGTGCTTACAGATAAGTTACTTTTTCAGTGAGATATTTCTTCTGATACCCGCAAGGGAATACTAATACAACTAAATGATATTGTACCAAGAATAAATATCAACAAAACGTTATATTGTTATTCTTAGAGTTTCGCCGTAATATCCTCCTGTTCTAGCAAGTTTTGTAACTAAGTTCAAGCATCTGCTATCTGACGACCTTCCCAATCCTTAGATAGGGGAACCATAGATCATTCCATATTCATAGTTACTTACTGTTTACATTACTTTGCAATATTCGATCTATATTTAATTAAGAAATGAACCGCCGCTTTCAATATAAGTACCTATATCCGTACAATTCCGTTTTAAAAAAATCAAATTCAAAGTCAAAATATTCTTTATTTATATACCTAGGTTTCAAAGAAACACTTATAGAGCTTACTTAGAGTCATACCAACAATTTGAGTAGCAGTCTTTATCCATTTGACTAGCCTATATACGCATCAAACCAAACATGTGATAATAAAAAGACAAGCTCGATGGCGCATTCGGTAGTGACCCTGCCTCATGCGCCAAGAGTTGTGGGTTCGATCCCCGCCCAGGACAAATAGTCGTATGATGAATACTAGTGTTTGTTCTGTGTCTGAGTGTTAGTATCCAATATTTAAGTATATATGTATTTGTAATAGCACTGGTGTTTCTGATATCCGTAACAGAAGTGCTTAAGCTACTTACCTCGGAGTCAGATCAATGTATGTGATGTAGTCTGATATCTTTATATATTTAAAAAAAACCTCAAGTGACCCACGTAAGTTTCCCATCGCAAGCACAAAAGATCAAGTTATTCCAAGCTAAGCTATCCGTGCGCCGACATCCAGCAACATTACGCCACGGGAAATGAATTAATGCGGTTTTGCGGTGTAAAATAAAAGACCTGGGCGGTTCTTTGTGCTCGGGAGTTATGTAGGAAATTGTTTTACGAGTTTAATAAAAGGATTCCTTTGAAGAGCAACATTCGAGGTCCAACTTGTGATACTGTTACAGTTTAGATTCAATGATTCTGGGTAATATTTAGTTGTTACATAATTTCATGCAAATTGTACCGAGTGCCCGTCATCAATACTTAATTAAATATAATTAAGTAATGATGACGGGCACTCGGTGTAACGGATAACCATCTCTATTGATTTGAGAGAAAATAATAGGAATTGTATTTTATGTATATTCCAAGTAGAACTTGGGATAACTATGAAAAGTTTATTCGTTATTGAGAGAAAGCTGGGAGTAACTTGATATTTACTGGTCCAAACTATTATTCATAAACAGATAGTCCTATTAGATTAAGTCAGGGAAAATCTTTATTTAGTACTAGTGACCCGCCCTAACTTCGCACGGTGAGCACAAAAAAATAAGAAACTATATGTTGTAGTTAAAAACCTGACCTTTTGAATCACTCTGACTATTGGTAAAAACCGCATTAACAACTCCTGCGTTGTTTTGGCGACTTTGTTTTATACTACGCGAAGATGATGTGATTAACAATCATCTTTGCAGATCAGATGCTTTATTTTCCCAATCAATCTAAAACCACCCAGCACAATCAGTACAACGAGCCACCCAAAACCTTAAACATATACACGAAACTCCATGGTCAGCCACCAGAGCCTCGACAGCAACAATCTTGCTGGACTTCACTATAATCCGCCGCACGCGCCGCCACCGCAATGAATGTACCTTCAAAAACCGTCAACAAAGAAGTTTGGTCTTTTTAAATTTTGAACGAGGGTTACAAAAACCGGTTTCATCACACGCCTGTCGTGCGTGCCGCGAAACAGGTGACACTCCACCCCAATTTTCGCGACACCCCATTAGCGAATTGTCGGCGACAGGTGAGGCGGTAATTTTTGAATGCCGTGCCGCTTTGCCCGCTGTAATTTTAGTGTCGCCTGACGACTCGCTAAATGAAAGGGCTCCGAGCAATTAATTTGGTACAACATCGTTACACGGGTTTGTTATGTACAATATTTTATAACAATTTGAAACTGTTTTTGGGAACTGAATATTATGCAGAAAAGTGCTTTTTATTACTAGTAGCCTGAGACCTGTGTATAGGTGTTAAAGCATAGTTTCACAACCAGGGTCACATCCTCTATATTAATCTTATTATAAGAGATCGCAATGTATTAAATTAATAAGTCCTGTATCTAAACCATAACTTTGGTATTCTATCAATGGGAGTGAGAGAGTCGTAACCTTTTTATGAGAAGGAACACTAATGAATGGGGATTCCACATCTCTCTGATGCCTTCAGTTCAAAACCGTAACAGTATAATCTGGTCTTCAGCAACGTCCTGAGCCGAGGTCGAGCCCCAGAGGGGGCGCCCTCAGGCTGTTGCCTAAATTTTAGGGGTGAGAGTTTCCCGCTCCCCCGCCATCCCGGAAGGTAGTAAAGGCCGCCTTCGGCCAACTACCGACGTCCTCTCAAAAAAAAAAAAGTATAATCTGCTTAAACCTTTACATTGCCAAGGGGCAACACTTGATTTCTCTAATAAAATTGCTAGTTATTTTCTCAGGGCACGTAAGAGAAAATGTCTATTGCATTTCTGAATCACGGAAACGCAGAAAATTCACAGGAAAATAAAGTAGGACAAGCTTGAGGGGTCCCATAAATGGTCCCGTGTGTATAATAGAGACAGTATAAGGAAACACGGTGAAATAACTATTATTGTTCCTTCGTTCGAAACGAAGTAAGTAATAAAAAGTGTAATTTGCATGCCGAAAGGCTGAATTTGGTGATTCATAATATATACCTACTTAGACCATCATTGTAAACCCAAGTTTCGCAAATAAATTATTTTAATTTGAAAAATAAATTTAGATGGCACAAATATGAAAGTTAGGAACATAATAAAAGGAACTCTTAATATGCTAATTACTAAAATGTAATCTGTTTTCGGGCTGTTTATCTCTATGTTAAGAGTAATTACAAGGAACTTGCTATGTGACTACTATGCTATGAAGGATGCCATATGTAAAAAATGCTAATGTTCCTACATTTAACCCTTTTAGCTGATTTATTTCTAAGAATATCAATTGCACCATATACTATAATAAATGGGACCAAATTATCGATTATTTATAGACTGAGTACTCCAAACGAAAAACTCTCATCTTCTGAATCAGCTGTAAGTTATCTCACTACACTTGGTCGCACTGCGGCGCCGACCTAACGATTGTTACATCGCTTGCACTTTCCGGGCGTGCGGTATCCAACGGGCAAGGGTCAACGACCGACTGCCTCGATCCTAGCAGATGTGCTGAGAAGTGAGAAGCCAAGTAAAGATGTATGTACAACAGTCTGGATTTATATTTTATATAAGTATACATTTCTAAGGGCTGATTTTTCAACAGTCGTATAAAAGATAACAGTCGATTAAATCACAATCCGGATGATTTTAAGATATCATTGCCTGTTTTCTCAGTAAAATACCGTATGATATCGGAAAAATTTGTGACATCTAAACATTAAACAATCGGCCCTTAGACTATGCGGAAATGTAAATTTTGGAATTTAAAAGAGTAACTATTAAGTTTCTTGCCGTTTCTTCTCGTTAGAGTCTACCTTCCGAACCGGTGGTAATGTTTTCTTTTCTGTACGTATTGACTATTTATAAGTGCTTTTTTGAAGCCTATATAAATAAAGAGATTTTTAATTTTGAATATGGCCATATCACACAATACATTTGTCCCTAGCGGGATTTGAAACCACAACCTATGGTTTTATGGCCAGAGTATCTAACCACTTTTCAAGACAACAATTACTTGTAAAAAAATAAAATTAAGACAAATGTACACTCTTGAAATTCCCAAATTATGTAATTCTGCGATCAGCAATCTAAATTGACAATCAAATATACCCATTTTAAATTAGTCAACACATTAAACTTTTATTTCATCTATGTACTACAAAATTATCAACGCCAGTAATTATCCTGATAATTATTTACAGCTTCTGATGTGATAATGAACCTTTCAAACAGCAACAAGTACACTCAGACGTCAGATAATTAAAAACTCATGAATATTCAACAGTCGACGGATTACCGAAGTGATTCGTGAATGTTATGACAGGTCAACATACAAAAATGTATTTAAAATGTATGTTAATGAGATATATATCTTTGAAATGTACCTAAAAAAGTATAATCTTTCTAATCGTCTAGTCTCTGGGAGTAACTACCCCTATACCTAAATTAATAAAAAAAAATACTGTTACTAGTAATCTAAAGTGTAAGCCCCGTGTTGGTCTGGGACTTAAAAAGAATGTGCCAACTGTGTTCCTTACCTAGCATGTCGTAAAAGGCGATTAATGGTATATCGGGTTTTTGGTATGTGATTGTGTAGGCGACAAGCTAGCCACTTGTCACTACTTTTTCACAATGTTCCATCAAACCCAGCCTAGTTGGCTGAATGTAGTTAAAAGGGCCTGCTGCCCCTTTGACTCTGCCTACCTTTTATCCCGGGGATTATGGGCGTGATGTTATGTATGTATGTAAAGTGGAAGGATGCAGGTACCGCGGAAGACCCAGACTCACCTACCTTGACTAGACTAGCCGTGTGTTAATAAAAGGTTAGGAGTCATATTAATTGTAGAGATGATGTAAGTATGTAAGAGAAAAAAAAGTGAATGTCTAAGACTCAAGTGAGCTGTGTAAGGACCTATGGCGCTCGGAATCTTTCCCCTAGGGAAATGGCGTGTACTAAGTAGTTAATAAGTACTAAATTGTGTAAATAGCTGCTCGTTTTAACGTTTATTGACTCTTATGTTATTAACATTGTCATCATAGAAGATTACCTTGACGGCTAACATTTTTTTATGTTCAGATATTTAGTGGGTCTTCAGAATAAAAATGTTGAGAAACCTTAGCGTTTCCAAGTGTTTTGGGAATCGTCGAAAACTACTCGGTCAGGTTCTCAGCAGTCCGGCCATTGAACTTTAGCACCGACAGACCCAGACTATGGTAAATGTCAAAACTGTGCGAACAGAATTTAATAGAAAAAAAAGCACTATTATAAATATTCAAGCTCAACGGAGCTAGTAATATTAGACGGTGGATAGAGATATATAGATAAGCCGGATATAAAAAAGTAGATATATAGATAAGCCAGTCTTAGAATGTCTTATTTATGGCGTAAAACCTGTAAGCACGTTAATATAAAACGTCATAAAAGCTGCCCCTTTGACTCTGCCTACCCTTTCGGGGGTTATGGGCGTGATGTTTTGTATGTATAACGTATAAACGTGAAAGCGATTTTGTTTGTATGTTTATTTCTTATTCAAAGCATAACTACTAAACCGATACTACATAGATTTGGGATTGAGGCACATAAAATGATATTATAGGATACCTTTTAAGCTTCCACTGTTAATAAGCGTAATACAAGATTAATTACAAAACACCAGTATACAGTAGCGACGTATAGTCTAAAGATTGTTTTCAATTAGATACTGATTGGTATGTATTGTCTTAACTATTTATCACATAACACTGTTTAATAACTACAGTTCTAGTAACATATTCTGTATGGAAACAGTATGATGTAGAGAACTACAAATGAATGTATTCATTTTTATCAACTCCATGACAACGAAAGCCGATAACAACAACGCGCAGTTCCCCGGCACTAATTAAAAAGTTTCAAAACAAAAAAAGCGCTTACGTCAAAAACATTATTTGTAAATTGTAATAGAGTAAAAAGTCCACCCTCGTATCCAATCAAAGCCGGGTACGCCGACACGCCCGGTGAATGGGGTAATCAGAGGCAAAAAAACGTCAAGGGTGAGCGCAGTGCACACCTAAGAGGGCGCTACACACTTTGAAATGGTATAGCTGGGGTGAATAAATTATTGAGTTGATATTTCATTGACGCCTAATTAAAAAGAAGTTGGGCTGGGCCTTAAAAAATTTTACCAACTGTGTTACTTGCCGAGCATGTCGTAGACAACTAAATGTTGACGTAAGCTATAAAGTAGTGACAAGTGGCCCTTGTCACTATTTTTTCAATCTCTCAATCTCTCAATTTTCCATCTAACCTGACTCATATTTTACATTTGGCTAAAAGTGTTAAGTGTAAAAACGGCCTTTACATCTTACCTTCAATTCAGGGAGTGATATTACGTCATCATCATCTTCTTCCTAGCGTTATGTCCCGTGCTTAGACGGGGTCCGCTTAGACCATGATCCAGGATTTAGCGTGTCTGGTAATTACATTGAAGCGACTGCTGATCTGACCTTCGTAACCCTAAGATAGGGAAACCAGATTTTTTTTTGGATCATGGTTACAAATCCAAAGTTGTTTGAATTTGCAGGTTTGATCACGATGTTTTCCCTCACCGTCGAGCTAGTGGTATAAATACGTACATAGATTTGAAAAATCCAGAGGTACGTACTGGGTTTGAACCCGCACTCCTCGGTTAAGAGGCGCGTGTCCTTACCATTGAGCTACCACCGCTCAGGGAGTGATATTACGTATGAATAAAAATAGTTTGAGCGAGGTACACTTGTGAAAGGGCATTCCAAACTTAAAATGGTGAAGTTAGGGTGAATACATTATCGCGTTATTATTTCAGTCGTTAATTAAAAGAACATCCACTCAGGAACCAACAATGAATTGTGAGTGATGGATGTGTCTTGCTCAGACGGTTCGGTTTAACATTCTTTGGTTTATATGTATGCAGTCAATTAACAAACAGCACTCTACGTAAGAGTTATCTTTCCATACAATAATGTTTTTTGTATCAACATACGCGGCATGCATGTTGGTACGAAATTTATTTTTCTGAATTAAAACTCGTTACTTAATATTGACAAAAGGTTTTTATGTAAAAGAAAATATTTCAACAAAAGAAATAATGCAATTAAAGTGTTGCGTTCCATAACTAAAATGGAAATTTTATTCGAAATGTAGAAAGGGCCCTAAACTAACAAAACTAAAAAAAAAAGCGGGCTCTCTCGGGTCCCGTAATTCTGCGCCATACAAGTTAAAGAGCTACCATGTCTACTTAGTAGCCATCTTATTAAAATATATATGTACTAAAATCAAAACTGACTAATAACCTAAGTCTGAATAAATCTTGATACACATTTTAGAACCATTGAACCACTGCTTTACGGTACCCTGAAATCCGTTTTCACAAAGCTGGCCATTACAGATTCCGAACGGCCGGCATAGCAATGACAAATCTGAGAGAAAAAATCAATTTCACAAATAAAACGCCACTCAATTGATCTAACAAATCAGACGAATTGTTTTGTACCTTTCATTCGTGAATAGACGGTATCAGTACAGCTATAACATTTATTTCTTAGAGCTTCTATCTATTCCTTTTACTTATCAATGTAATGTGTATTATTCTGACCACCAGATCAGACATACGCACCAAAACTATGTATGCGTGTGCTATGGATACTACAAACTACAAACATCCTCGACTCAAGAATAAATTTTACTCGCACAAAACCTTTGCCACTACCACTGAAATAACGATAGTGGTTTCGTGATCGAAGTCTTTAACCATCTACCTAATCTAACCAACAGTCAGCCTATCACCCTGTAATTATTATTTCAAGTTTATTGGATTGCACACCCATTCCACATCTCACACACTCCTCAAAATATTATCTACTCCGTAGCAAACGACGTCCTCCAATACTCTTAATAGATTCAGGAATTCTAATGGAAGAATGCAAGGTGCAAATCCTTTGAAACGGCTTGACCTAGAATAACTGGGAATGTAGGCTGTGCCTAGGTCGCAGGCACTATAGTGCACCACTGCGCACACTACAATGGTGCGTTTGCTGCATTGTTTCCCTCAATGCCTTCGGTGCCGGACCGTCAAAAGGGAAGTCTGAACGCGTTTTGGTCAATTTCGACATAATAATTGACATCCAAAACAACGTTGGGATTGGAAAGGGAAACGCAACATATTGTAAAATAAATGAAACGCCTAATTACTAAGAGTAGACTTGTGCTATCATATATAGTAGATATAGGTATTAGCCAATCGGCAAATTTGAGTATGTATGACATTGAAACACAAAGTCACATGACCTACGTAGTCTACGTAGTTACCTATATTAGGTCCATATAGAAAAAGTCATGGGCACAATTTAAGCTTATAGTTACTTAAATATGATAAACAACAAGAGACAGATGATTTTCTATGCCTGTTCATATGTGCAGGATTATCTTAACATAGGTAAGGCACCAGGGGATTTCATGAATAAGCCCAAGTAAATTCCCTGTAACCTCCCCTCCCTAAACACGACGTCACGTGATATTAAATTCGAAAATATTTCCGGAGCATTCATTTCAATATTTAAAACTCAGTCCTTCCGCCGAATCACCGGACGTTAAGCCGTGCGGACTTAGGTGTATCCTGACAAATGGTGTCCATTAGAGTCCCTTCTGCGGCGGGCACCGCTAATCATAGACCATTGCTTTTATGGGGTACACGAGGGTTTTTGCTACCAAATAGCGCTTAACTAAGCTTGGTTAATGCTAAATGCTTCAGTTCATTTGGTAGCCAGGTAGGTTGGTGATAGTAAATTATTGTGATAATGTACCTTCGTACAAATATCATAATTTTAAGGTGTGTGTTTTGATTAAAATATTAATATCAAGAATGTATTATATTTTTAGAGTGCATTTATGTTATATAAAAGCACTGTAAACATTAATTTCCAAATGAATGCCCTATAACTAATATTATAAGTACGAAAGTAAGTGTGTAACGCTTTCACGTCTTAACTACTCAACCTCAATAAGACGAAACAGCAAATAGAGTGCAAATTACCAAAAAAAAAAAAAAAAACAAGCAGGAACATTGCTGAATGTTAGTGAATATTTGGAATAGAACATGCCACGGAACGCACTAACGTCTAGTCTACGTGTTCCGACCTAAGTAAACCTATTGCACATCATTCTACCTAGCAAAATTACACAACGGATGGATCAAACAGGTGAAACGTCCTTCCTGCCCTCTAGACGACTACAAAAAACAACCTCAACCGAAATTACACAACAAAATATGCAATAACATTTATAATGGCCATTTATCTAAAATTAACGGAAACAAAAGACTCAGAGGAGCAAAGCCCGACTATTTGGCGATGCAAATCTGCCGTCGCGAGGCAAGCCGGCGTGGGCTTTGCATAAAACACTGTTACCTAATTACTCTTACCTTTTTACCTTCGAGTAAAATGTTAGAGTAATTACTATTACTTAACTTTGAATAAAATTTAAGTGTTACTATAATGTAACCGACCTGTGTACTACAATTAAATAACTTATATCATCAAAACATCAACCAGTATTATTCAACCATCACCCAGATACATTTGTACAGAGTAGTATGCCTGTGAAGTTAGGAGGTTTATACGAAGCATATTTTCCAATGACGCGTGTATGCATTAACTAAATCAAAAGACATGCTATTTGAAAATTGTCTTAATGTTACTTTTATAATATAAAGGGTATAAAATAGTAAATATATATTAAATAATAATATATATATATTAAAATTTCCAGACAACACTGAGTTTGGGTGTGGTCGTGCAAGGAAGTTTTTCTTTCTAGCACGACAGTCGTATTTCTAAGATTTCTTTAGGAGGGTATTATTAAATAGGAGTAAAAAATATTAGATATAAAAAAAATTAAAATGCCCAAAATAACACGGGTTTCTGTGTGGTCGTGCTAGGAAGTATTCTTCTCAGCACGACCATCGTATCTCCTCGATCTAGTTGGTAGAAATTTTCAAAACAGTGTTAAATAATAGTACAAAATCTTGACTATTTTTTACCGTCTAAAGATATTAGAAAAACATCCACGGTCGTGGCAGGAAGTACAACACGGAAACCACAAACACCGTGACACGAGGTTTTTATATAATGTAATGTATGGTAAATCTTAATAACACTAAACGAATAATTAATTTACGATATATATTGCTTTGTATTGCTATGTCAACTAATATGAATCACATTACAACGATGACAAACAATTGATTATGTACTTACATTTTTAGATTAAACATATTATATGCATTGTCATTGTCTATATAATGAATATATAATTTTAATGTGAGTGGTGTTGTCAATATTTTTTTATCTGAACCAACACAATTAAATTTTTGGCTAAAAGGGATGATGACTGCATTAAAAAACTAAAATTCTATTTAGTCCGTCAGTTAGATTATTCAAAAATACTAGACACATATTTTTCGCTTTAAATTAAATGAACAAAAAATCACAAAGATAATGAGCATCAAAGTTTTGGAGTGAGGGCTTGCGACGTAACTATTTTGTTAAAATTTTACGAAAAGGTGACGTCACGAGCAACTTGAATGCACTGTACCTACGTCAATGTTTGTTTAACTAAATAAAAAAATATGTGTTCAATATTGTTTTATAATCTAACTGACGGACTAAACAGAATTTTTTAGTCATCTAGCCTATTGTGGATTAACTAGCTTATTGCCCCTTACCCTTTGCTACCTCTTTGTAGATGACCGACGTGATGGTGGTATATATGTATAAAGAAGTAAATACGCAGACAAGCAAGGGAATTAAAAGGCAAATCAAAACATTCCAGCGCAACACAAGCGCACCGACCCATTAAAAATTCAAACATCCTTCAGCGGCCATGTTTTATTCAAACGGTCCTGTAAGACCTATTCAAATTCGCCGTTAACGAGAACTTCCGGAGAAACTTACGGCGGAATTTTCATTAAAGAATTCTTATCACGGATTTTCAGTCCTCAAACAGAGTAGTTGTAAACAAGTATATATACATGTCATCTCATATCCCGTGTTGGTCTGGGACCTTAAAAGAATGTTCAACTGTGCGACGAGCTAGCCATACGTAACAAATTTTCCACAATTTTCCATCTAACCCAGTCCAGTTTGTGCTTTGACTCTGCCTACCCTTCGGGGATTAAGGGCGTGATGATATATATATATATATATATATATATATGTATGATATCATCCACTCCCGGTATACGCTTACACATTATATGTCACTCTGTCTATCAGTGTAAACTGTATGAAAACTACAGACAGACGCCGAGAACACCTTGTTTCGTAACGTTACTATTAATAAGAGAGACGGATGAGGATTTTGTAAGTTTGTTTATTATATATACATATAGGGCAATCGCGACAGCTCGATCGGAAAGGTGTTTCATATGCGAGGGGTCTTGGTACAAATGTAATAATCGACTTTTAACGGAATTTTCCCCAGGAGTTATGATATTTATGATCAGTACCAATCTTCGTGGAACCCCCAGAAAGGCTTCACGGAAGCCCAGGGTTCCGCGGAACACATATTGAGTATAGCTGGTATAGTATATTCTATGCTTAAAGCTAACTTATAGGTTCAACGTAAGGAAGTCGAAGCAAAACTGCAAATACACAGCGGAGCCGACGCAGTTTTTGTAAGGCTCAACTTGGCACACCGGGCTTTGGCCGGCTCGCTAACGGGACACGGTGAAAGGTGCTAAACCGATGTTGCCCAAACTTTTTGTGCCACAACCATAATTTTTTAAACATTCTGAATAGGGATTGCAATCCGGCATTTTATGCTGTATCCAGCAGCAGAATGTTTAAAAAATGATGATTGCGGCACAAAAAGTTTGGGGTCCGGCATTTTTGCTGGATACAGCATAAAATGCCGCACACAGGCACAGCTAAAATTGTGCTGGGCCTAGCTAGATTACCAGAACCAACATTGCAATTATTTGTTCTGGAGATTAATATGATTTGTTGTTGTTAGTATGATTAAGGAATGGAATCGTATTCTATGTATAATACATATTTTTGTGTACTTATATCAAATCGAAATCGAAATCCAAATTCCACGATTAAACAACCAAGGTTTATATGTTTCAGTAACGTTTTAAAATAATTATTATTTAATTAAGTATTAAAGCAACTGCCTAATGGGAGAATTTGCTTTTGTTTGCTTCGACCAGTACGGCTTAAATACTCAAAAAATATATTCAACACAAGTGGGACGATTCCGACTCAACATCGCTAAACCAAGAAATAGTAAAATAACAATTTTCAGTTGTGTACGCAAAGACTAGCGCCAAACTTTATTATTCATTTATATTATTTATAAACCTAGCCTTATAAATGTGTTTTATAGTGCTAAACAACATTGTGTTTGTCATTAACAAGCTATCAGTTACATACTAAGATTAGATGTCTCACCCCAGTGGGGTTAAACCGCCGCAGTTTGACAGCCGACGCGTTATCCGAACACGCCGTAAGCTTTCGGGTCGTGTATGAAAATCCATCAAGGAACCGATGTGTCTTGCTGTTTAAAGGTATGAAAAACGTTATTCATCTCTCCGTTCGGGCGGAAACTTTTCACTGGCACGCAACAGTGAACAGCGTTGGACACACAGATCTTATGTGGAAATATAAGACTTGATATAAAGTAAGCTGCATATTTCAACATACTTTATATCAAGTCAACAATCGTCTGCAAATATTTTTTTACAGATAACATTTTAAAGCGTCTTACGCTTATCACTCTTTGGACTCTGCCTTCCCCTACGGGATTACGGGCTGGGTTAGATAGAAAATTGTAAAAAAGTAGTGACAAGTGGGTAGCTCGTCGCCTACACAAACGACGATACAGATAAACATTTAAGTAGATATAGCCTACTGGCTACCGAAGTCGAGGCATGGTTGATAGTGTAGCTAATTTATCAAATTTTCGACAACGTTTCTCTCTTGTCCTACCTTCGTCGTAAGTACCCCATTGACACACGGGCCCCTTGTGAGGACCTTCAGTCGGGTTCAAAGGTACCCGAAACGTTTTTGAATTCACCGGCGACCAACGAGGCTCGTATTCCGCGTTCCTCAAAAATAGGGCCGATCACCGTCAGGGTTGGCACCGACGCATTTGTGCGTAATACTCAAATGATTTAGTCAGTTTCATTCTTGTTTCTAATGACGCTGGCGGCACGCATATAATTAATACCCTGTTTTGTTTAAGTTACGACAAATCTTCTCCTTTTAAGTAAAACCAATTTAAATTTAAAATTGACTTACAAATTCAGAGATGAAAAGAACTAAACTAGAGAAATAATGTCGCTAATAAACTTAATTGGTATAAATCCTTAGAAAGAAAACCTTCAAACTAATAATTAATACAAATTTTTGGGCTAAATGAGCTGTATAATTTAATACTAAATTATCGAGATTTATCCTTAATCAAATCTCAATTAACAATCAAAATGTTACTTGTTAATAATTTTTTATTAATTTTTTAACAACGTGCGGTAAGACAACTAAACACTTTATTTGTCCCTCACCTAATTATTTGCACATACGTCCGGACAGCCCTACACAGAAAGCGTTGTTGACCCACCTCGCGTCCTTAATTTTGGAAGTTACGCAACGCGCGAGCGGGGTTATCGACCTGAGGCCCGGCCGGCGCTCGGCGCTCGGCGCGATATTAGCACAGACCACCTCCATGGACGCCATGCTGGAATTTTTTTTCGCGAGCCTGTGTGCTTTACGATAAAGGTTACGTAGGCGCCGCGAATGATACGGCTTTGTCGTGTCGAACCACGCGGTGAGAGGAGCCGTGTAAAACTTTATAATTCGTCATTGGGCCTGCCAAACTGGCTTATAAGAGATCCGCTTGGTCTAACTAATCTATTTAATAGGAGTCTCTAACCACGAAATCAAAGTGTTGGAATCCCGCAAACCAATTTGTAAACTAATTAACGACTAATCTATTTATGATCTATAACATACAACGCTTACATTATATATTCAAGTATCAGTATCCATTCATTAGGATCCTTAGTAAAGAAAACAAATAAATATACATACCTACATAGGATATGTATGGTTAATTAGTTATTACCTTTAGTTAAGAAAGACTATATTCATTTCATCATCTAAATTAATACCAAATATATTTGTTTGGAAGAAGGAAAACATCAGCCAAGTATTATTAAAGTCTGTTTTACGAGTTTACGGTTAAGTTTTTTTTTATGATTATGCATTAAGGATTGTTGCGATGGTGCAATAAATGATAAATAAATCGTGACTACCTATTAAAAATAAAAAATACAGCCGTTTTACCAATGATTCGTGTAGAAAAAGTTTTCTTCGTAAATTTTGAGTAAAGAAGTACCTAAGAAATAATCGTAAGAAAAAGTAAAAAAATACTGCGCTGTATAAAATGAAGTAAGAAAAAATCTTGTGGTTCAGAGACATACCGTTTTGAGAGCCAGCTCGTTACATAAACATCGAAAACATCACCTTTCCTTCCGTAACCGGTTAAAGAACGCACTTAACACTCAACAATGGGCGGATACGATCCACAGTCACAGATTGATTACAAGTTATGTAATGTAAAATACAATACCATAATTTTTTCAACGAGATCCTTATAAGCAACTGTATTTTCATAGAATTGCTGTCTGAATTTTATTTTTAGCTAAATGTGGTTGAAGGTGTTTATCGCTCTTTACATGCTGCCTACTCCTTCGAGGATTGAGGGCGTGATTTTATAACATACATACATACATTATGTATTTGTGTTATGAAAAATTATAATGAAAGCAACGCTAACATAGTACCTACAGGCCGTTTGGTTTAGTTGTTAGAGATCATATAGCCACAAAACCAAAAGCGAATTTGAATCAAGCGTAAAAATCGTATGATGATGGTTGTGGAAGGGTATTTAGGTACCGTCATCCGTTATCTAGTGGATAGTACAAATTCAAGTATACATACTTAGTTTAAATCTAGGAATATGGCGTGCTATTCTGAACAATGCAAGAAATAGGTAAACCAATGTTTTAAGTAAACCAAGGTTTTTCTAATCCTGGTCCAGTGGCCTACAAAACGTTTCAACCTACTTCATAGCATAATAAAGCTCCATTAATATTTTATAATATTTTGTAACATTTCTTTTAATATAACCGCCCTAAAACATAGGCCAAGACTCTAAAGATAATTTGCCAAAAATAAATTATCTTTTACTTATGAATTCTTCTTTACCTACAGTTAGATAGTTTTTAAAAGTTAAATTAAAAATAGTAGCGTTCCACGGGTTTACCCGCGTAACTCCCGTTCCCGTGGGAATACGGGGATAAAATATAGCCTATATTACTCGCTGATAAAGTAGCTTTCTATTGGTAAAAGAATTTTTCAAATTGGTCCAGTAGTTTCGGAGCCTATTTAATACAAACAAACAACCAATCAAATCTTTCCTCTTTATAATATTAGTATGTCTGTTGATACAACACAAATGTTATCTGCCAAGCGGTTGTCGCCAAGTTTTTTCCTAGTGAATCACCACGTTATCAAGTTACAAATCGCAAGAATGCACACCGGTAGTTAATGAGAACGTTAACAAGTGCCGCACTTGTGATTTGCGACGCATACTTGCGTCCCTCGAGTTGTTCAAACAAACGACAGTTATTAAAAACATAATGAATTAGTTCTCGATGCTCTTCAAACTCGCATTAATAAAGTATTTCTCAATAGAAACTGATATTAGCTAATTATTCTATTTTGTTTGTAATAAGCAAACTGATTAGATAAGGATTAAACAAATTGAAAAAAAAAAACCACCGGTAGAGTAAAAAATGTGGATGATGTTTATAGTGTATAGCGGAAATGCCTACTAGTTAGTTCGACATTCACGCCATTTCCCTAGCGGTGTATATTAACTAGTAAAAAATTGTGTTTAGCCTTTGTTATTAACATTTCTTGAAGGTGGACGTTGATTCAAACAATTTATGATAGAGATATGTCAATATCCAATCTCATATCAACACAATCCTGTCCCATGTCGGTATGGGACTCGAATTGAATTGAAAGAATGAATCAACTTTGTCCTTAGCCATTAGCTAGCATGGCTTAAAGGCCAACTACGGTATAAGAATAAGAGATTTCGGGTGTAAATGTATGTATGTACATAACACAATCCTAACATCTATCAAATGACACTAAGAAATATTCGAAAGGTACTTCAACATCGACCACAATTCAATGACCCCTTCCCATCTCTCAATACACAGAGCCTTACCGCTAACTTCCCTTTCCGAGGGACCAAATTAATCTGGGAAGCCCGGGCCCAAAACTCGCATGAATGAAGAATAACAAGTTGTTCCGAGTTGAGGCTCCGGGGTAAACTTTTTTAATGCGACCTGCCACAGTGGAAAAAGGTATTGTCGGTTCGGCGAAAGTTCATTTTATCATAGTTGGGTTGTTAAGTGACTCTTTGAATCGAATTTATTTCATTCAGGCATATACCTATAACGGAAAAGAGAAATATCGCATCTTAGTCTGGGACTCAAAAATATTGTACAAGAAGTATTCCTGCTCTAACATGTCGTAAAAGCGACGAATGGTGTACTGGGTATTAAATATAAGCCATTTGTTACTACTTTTTCACAATTTTCCATCTAATTAACTCATTTTAATAATTAAATGTGGTTTAAGGACCTTAACTCCTTGCACGCTTACGGGCGTGTTGGTATGTACAAGTATGTAATGTATGTCTGTAAGAAACAAAACCTTTTTTGCTGTGACAACTTCTGCATCAAGTGTCGGGTGTAAAAAAAAGTATTTTTGTCTTTTCGAATTGGAGTTTTGATTCGAATTTCGTGAGCATACTCCTGTTTTTTTTTTTAAATACGAACGCTGAATCGGGCATTTTAAATCGTGCATACACTCTTTGTTTTTGTTTTTGTCGACTGACAGTGCATTACGGCTCAATTTCATGTTAAGAGCACGCTTTTATTTTTCAACCAACTTTAAAAAAAAGTAGAGGTTCTCATTATTTGCCGGAAGATTTTGTGAATTGAGAGATAATTCGTTTGTTTTCAGTAGATTAAGTCATTTTAAGTTCAATAAAAAAAAAACAAGGTTGTTTTTTTATTTTACACGGAATAGCAATCGCAGCAGAAGGTCTACATAACATCATTAATATATGTAAACTCCGTAAACACTGGAAATCGCCTGTAAGACTGTAAGTAAACGAATAACAATACACAAGAACCGCTTCTGCTGCATACATTTAAGAATGGACTTTTTAGGCAATTTTATTACTACATAACAAAATTATTCTTGGATTTTTTTATAATTGTAGGAGGTTAATGCTCCTTCGACTCTGCCAACCCCTTCGGAGATTGTGAGCGTGATGGTATGCAGGTATTATATGTCTACCTACATACACTTTCGCTAATATAATATTATTGTACCGTACATCACACACACAATTCATTCACCGCAGCAATAATTGTGAGTGAAGAAGACAAAAAACACTCATCTCATTCGCACACACAATACCATAAAGTTTCAATAACTGTCTGTCCGTCCATCACGGCATCGGCGTAATCGTAAAATACTGTGGTAAGCATATTTTATGCACACTTTAGCATGCTCAGGCGAAAATTTACATTACACTAATGCTGGGTCGGTAGCTGCTAGCTAATAAACTGTCGGGTGTCTGTCTGTTCAACGAGGCTCTGTGTTATTTAAATCTGAGGCTATTCGAAAACTATTTGATCCGACTCTAATATTTTGTATGTATAGTGGAACACAGACCAAATAACGGAAATAGTACTAATACCAAGAACATAGAAATTGATAAACAAATTATTTTCCTTGTTCAAAGTAATAGACACACAACGCAAGTGTTCCTTAAGAATACGAACCAATCAGAGGACGGTTCACAATTTCACGGGCGATTAATCATTAGACACTAGTTTGTAATCTAACCGACTGACAGATAAATAAGAGACTGATATAGGTACTTCATGAACCGACGGAAATCTATACTATAATATTATAAAGCTGAAGAGTTGGTTTGTTTGTACACGCTAGTCTTAGGAATTACTGGTCCGATTTTAGAAAATATTTCAGTGTTAGATAGCCCATTTATCGAGGAAGGCTTTAGGCTATACAACATTAACCATAAACGCGGGTAAAACCGCGGACACAGCTAGTGTTAAAATAAGCTTGCCATTATTGGAAAATACACGCCTACATATAGTATTAAAAATATTGGCTTTGACATACAAAATTACATCTGTAATATAAATAAACGATAATTGTTCAATTACACTCGGAGACAGCGCAGTTTCTCATTTCTCCGCGCGACGGACGATAAAATTTATTTACACTTTCTGATTCAAACACCATATCTGTTCTAAGCCACCACCCATGTAAAGATAAAACGTGGAGTTTTAGTAATTAATTTTGTTACAAATTTGATTGTTTTGTGTTTTAATGTGCGTTTAAAACGGAGTTTACTTTTTGTTGATTAATATTTTTTTAGGACGTTAAATCCTTAACCACTGACGGACGTCTGAGAGAGACGTAGAGCGCAGTTATAACGGTCCTAACTTTTTATACCAACCAAATGCGCACGGACTTATCCTTTCCTGTACCCTCCTAAGATACAGTGACGCGCGCGCAGCGGGGGTGAGTGGACGTGCGGCGCCTGTATTATGCAAGTATAGCCGTCGTGACGTCTGTGGGACCTAGCGTCAGAGTAAATGTTAGTTTTAATTTGTTTATTTACTTTTGTTTTTATGTTAAAATGGCTTCGAATAAACGTCATTTGGAGATTCAATACCCGAGTTCAAGTAAACAGCGTCGAATAAACGTTACTGATCAACTTTTAAAGAAACCCTTGCTACAATTCTACAAACGGCAGTGTAAATTCGTTGGACAAGAAAAAATGCGCTAAATATTCTTGCTCCAAGCGTTCTAGGCGTTGGCCAATGGTAATATTTTATAGATTAGTAGACATTGTTGTGGTAAATACCTTTATTTTGTCTAACTACAAAACAAAAGACCGACTAATTTTCATGAAAAATGCTGCCAAAAGTTTAGTTCGTGAGAAACTTGAAAGGCGCATTAAAATTCCACAACTTTCCTTGGAACTCAAAGTACTTCTCACACGCATACCGGGTGCAGCTGTGACCCCTCAGACGGAAGAAGAATCTGAGAATTGTCGGCTCAACGTCCATAAGAACTGGTTTAAACAAAATATTTGTAAGAAACCCGTATGTTGTTCAAAACCGGCTTGTTATACATGCCATTTAAAAGTTTTATGTCCCTAATAATATGCCATTAATTGTTGGCATGTGTTTATACGAAATTGTCACAGAATGTCATTAACTTACTGCCAAAATACTATGATTAAAGGGAAATTAAATGATAATAGCCGCGCCCGTGTTACCGAGCTTGCGGGTGTTTACATCCCTATTTCTGAACGTTTTCCCGGTATTAAAGTATTGTATGTCAGCCGTAAAGTTTATATCAATCAAGAAATTTCTAGAATGAGATCGTTAGTCCCGAAATTTTATCAACCAATTTATATGAAGATATCAATAGTAGGTACTTATATCAATATTAAAAAAGATAATACTGACGATAGGTCTATAGTATCTTTATTTTGTTGTTTCTTTTTTTTTAGAGCAAAATGTATTTTTCTTCTTATACAAACAAGCATACGGTCAGCCAGATACCTAATCGGTCACCGTAACCTATGGAAATTTACTACACCAGAGATAAAACAAGTCCGTTGCCGACCTCGTAACAGCCTTCATAAACCTTATTTGAAAAACCCCATGCTTTAGTCTCTAGGGAAAACCTCGGACGGAAACTTATTCTAAAGACTGAGCTTATGTCATAGGAAATGCTTCTGGAAACGTCTTGATCATGATATAAAAAGTAAAAAATATCACACACACACACACATATGTATATCTTGTCCACAATCCCAAAGGGGTAGACAGACGCACGGATTAAGCCCCCTTAACTACATATAGCCAAAAATGGAGTTGGCTTAGACGGAAAATTGTGAAAAAGTAGTGACTAGTATTCTCTCGTCGCTTACATAACCACACACACAAAAACCCAATATACCATTAGTCGGCTTTTACGACATGCTAGCCAAGGAACACAGTCGATACATTATTTTTTAATCCCCGACCAACATGGCATAATAAATGTCGACCTACTTAATCACACTACTAACCCATTCCAATTCAAATCCGTCTATAACCTAATGATGTTCCGAGGGTTAAATCTACTACAAAAATTGTAACAAATAAACGACGCAATAAGAATCCAAACACGAAGAAATCGTTACGGAGAAATCCGCATCGAAATATTGAAAAAATAATGCGCCACTGTGAACCTTTATCGTCCGACGGATCGCTTTGGGTTGTTGCGTGATTGACAAATTGTCTTTATTTTGTTATTTTGCTAAAAAGTTGAACAAGAAAAAATGCAAGCATGCCATAAATTTCAAAAGATAGTCGTTAGCAAAGAAACTTCACATCATCTTCAATACCAATAGTCACGTTTTGTTCCCATCACACAACAAAAAAAACTTCCCCTAGAAAGGCGTAACGATTTACAGTTTCAAACGAAATAAATCACCCCCCCGTACCCGCTTGGGGTTCAGGCAGCCTAACGTCGATAGGGTTTAGGAATTCCCGGCTGTTTTATTGGGAAATGGTGAATGACTAAAAGTCAATACATCGTAAAAACCTTTAGGAGAAACGACGCCAAGAGAACGCCTCTTTGTTGCTTTATGTCCTTGACGAGCGGTACTTCAAAAGGTTTTATTTATTCGGCAAGTTGATCCTTTCAATCTTAAAAGTGAGATATAATATCTCGCAATCGACACCTACTAAATACCCTTTAAACATGCAATGTGCCCAATAATAGTGTGGCACCTACTAAATACCTTTTAAATAAGCAATGTGCGCAGTATCTTTTCCACTAGATTAGAAAATTCGGGATAGTTAGATATACATACATGTATATCATCACGCTAGCAAGCCGCGAAGGGATGGACACGAGTCCAAGAAGCAATTCGCTCCGCTTACCATTAAACCTCATTTAGCCAAAAGTCGAGTAAGCTTTTAGTTATTTCCATAATTTTCAATCTAAAATTATGGAAATTCGATATAGCAAGAGACTATTTCTACTAATAACAACAAATCCCTACATTTGTGTGGCACAGTTTATATCGTTCAGCTCACCATCACTGCGTAGGTCCCAGTCTAAGCCTACATACAGAATACCCAATATCCCGAGTAACCGAGATTTTAAACGAGAATATTCGATAGAGCATTCTGCCTCGCTTACTGGAACTATGCCAAAACATTGAATGTACAGTTCAATGAAATGAACATCGCAGATTGAATTAAAAGGGTCCGTTTTTCTCGTGAACTTTTTGCTATGTTATGAGTTTATTAATTGAATAATTTGAGTAGTTATTATTGCCCCTGTATTATGCTCGATTTTCGAGTAAGAAACAATCACAAATCTATTAATATTCGTAAGAACACATATTATTCAAATCACATTTAAAAATACTAGAATCCTTGGAACGGAACGGCAACGGAATTCATATAGGCGTAACACATTTTTAGTGGATTATGAAACTTACTTACTTAAGTGTGCTCAATTAAACCCAATGTCAGCTCAATCTTTAAGTTAATTTTGAGTCGGAAACCGTAACATATATAGATGTTTATTTGTCATCATAAATCCGATTCACCTAAAAGCTACGAAAACCAGACGACAGCACTTTCGATGTAATAACCAAACTCGTCAATCTCGTAACTCGGTCAAAGCGGACCCCGACAACGATAACTCTGTCATCGACAGAGTCAAGACAGAAGCGCCCTCCCGCACGTGGGAATGTGACGTCAGCAATATCTAGCAATTGAATCACGGTGCTATCATTTGCAAGACACGATTGCGGGCGGTCCGACATTACAGCTACGACTCAGTGTCACTGAGGATAGCATAGCATATACTATGTATTGACATAGTATTAAACTAAGTTCTCCGACGCGTATATCTGTCTGTATGTATAGGCTAATCACAGAAAATACTGGGCCGATCTTGAAGCGGTTTTTACCAGTAGATAAAGTGAAGACCGATAAAGGTTTATATGTACATATACATAAATTATATATAAATATTTCGTAGTAAATATTTAAGCAACTTCAGATTTTATCTGTAAAAAACATGATTTTTTACTGGTGCTAACACCTGTGCGAAGCCGGGGCTTGTCATGTCATAAGCGCGCGAGATGTGAATACTCGCTAACGTCCTAATTTGGGTTTTGTGACATTCGTTTTAATGATACATGTGGTAGACTAGATGTCTATTTTGCGTATTGTTTAGATCACGCTATACTCTTTTCATTGTATTCTAAATTTTAATGTAATAATTAGTCAAGTGTTTATGTGTTGTCACTGTGTTCGGAATATTTTCTTTGGATGAAATGTAAGCGTATGACACTATAGCAAAACACCATTGTTTGAGCCGTAGCCAGCGAATCTCCGTAATCCTGTCTATCGAAGAAGATGGATAGAAGCCGGCTCGTGTTTAACACGCTTGTGGAAAATCACAGTGGAAATGTTGAGTTATTGTTCATTCAATAATGACTCTTATATCAATAGGATAGGATAGGATTGACGTTGTTATTGTCGTTACGTGTTACGTAAAAATAGATTATGATAATGTTCTGAGAAAGTGTACATATATAAAACGACATTTATCAGAGTAGTAAGTATATAGAAGCTCTGCGGAGGCGAATTTGGTCTACATGTCCAAACCCAACCTTTTCAGTGAAAATTATTAGATAAGAAACGGTTTTCACGAACCACCAAGGACGCAAATTTGGCAGACCTATAAAATAAATCCTTACTATATTATAAATGGAACAGCAACTTTGTCAATCTGTTACGTCTTCACTGTTAGATTAACTACTTAATGATGAAATGCCACGCTAGAAGTTTGAACACAGAGGCTTTTTAGAGCCTCTGCGGGCCCTTAAAACAGACTACATCACCGTACCAACGGTTGGCGAGCCCTGATCTAACACAATGTGATTGGCTAGCCCAATACAACACGTGGGTCGGCAGCCGGTAGCAACGGAGCGTGGTTAGCGAATTCGATATCGGTTTCCCCATCGCACGGTTTGATTGCTCACGGGCCGCAGATGAAACTTTTTAATCATGAAAGTACACTGATGGTAGTATGGTTTTGAGTGGACAAGGCTTGGACATATAGATCGGTTGTATTGCAAGGGACGATGACGATATGAGACGAAGTGACGTAATAGCTCACATATTTAGTTATGTTTTATAAAATTCGTGTCGACAACCGTGCTGTAATAGAGATTGCTGTGCTGAAAATTATTTAAATATATTTTATTATCAGCGGTTACTAGAATAGTGGTATACAAATTTACTTAAAAGAAAAATTATCCAGTCAGTAATAAGCCATCACGCAAGTTTAAACGGGTATTAGACCGGCTATTTATGAAGGTTAAACAAAATTCAACATTCTTATCAGACGTTAGAAACCTAAATGATAGATAGTTGGTATAAATTCTATAATGCTAAACAAACTCTTTCTTCTTTGTGATCATCGATCGTCGAATATTTTTAAGTTTTCTAGACACGGATAAAATATATTATATACAGCAGCTTATGCCAGAGTACGCTAATTGTATATAAAAGATAATTCATCAAGTACATAGGTACAGTTTAAACTTGTTCATATTCGAAAGTTACACAAAACCTTGTCGTTTTAAAATCCTTCCCACCCTTTCGCGTTCAATTTTAAAGCCAATATAAAAGAACATTCATGTAGACTACTAAATTACGTTCCGTTGTTCAGAGAGCAGGAACATAAAAGAGACTTTTAAATGCCCGTTTAGGAACACAAATATATGGAACGGAACATGTCCGTAGTGGGTAACTTTGTTATTTTAGAATTAGGTTCACGCAGGCCATAAATGTAATCATATTGAATTGATTTAAATTCGTAAATGTATGAGTTTTATGTCACAATACTATACAGACAAAACAATCTACATATATACTGATATTATAAAGAGAATTAATAACATATCAAACTACAAAACAAATGTATATAAATAAAATAAAAATCCGGCGCGACTTCCGAACGACTGCGCCAAATAGGATATTATTGTTTTGTTATTGTTGTGTTTGTTACTGGCAGGACAAGTAACCTACACAAAATATTGGAAAATAAACACGGGATGTATCGAAAAATATTCATTGAGATCAACGATTGTCGGATCAGCTACTGAAATACAGATATTACTGCTAGAAACAGAATATAAATAACATACATACATAATATTATCACGCCCGTAATCCCCTAAGGGGTAGGCAGAGTCAAAGAGCAAACCACATACAGTAAAAAAAAAAAAAAACGGGGCTAGTTTAGATGGAAAATTGTTAAAAGTAGTGGTGACAAGTAGCTAGCTCATCGCCTACACAATCGAACACCCAAAACTCGATATACCATTAATCGCCTTTTACGACATGCTTGACTAGGAAGACAGTTGGCACATTCTTTTAAGTCCCAGACCAACATGGAAGTGTAAATAACAATTACATAATACAATCTCATTTGTTGAACAAAGTATACATAATATAGCTTATGCGTATTTTTAAAACATATCTGGGGCATTTAAACGTAGCTTCAGTAGCAATTTATCTTCATAAGCCAGTGGAAGAAACATGAACTTAATTTCAGTAAAAGCCACGTTTAAATTCGTTGGAATTAATTAAATAACCTCGCCGAATAGGGTTGCCGGATTATGAAAGGGGAAATCTGAAGTATTTGTACCTGGTAGTCAAGTATTTGACTTTGCCTAAACGCCTAGAGGGGCTGTTTTTGGAGTTAGAATAAGTGTCTACAATAAAGCAAATTTCTTTAAGGTCTAGCTCTCAGAGCTATTTCTAGAGATTCCCTAGAAACCTAAAGGTCAAGTGAAAATGTATTCAGAGTTAACTTAATCAATAGTTGAGGTTTTGTCCGTATAATAAATGGAAGCACTAGTCATTGACCGGACATTTCAAAGTGACCTATATCTGTTTAAGGAATCTATTCCAAGCTATTGATAGTCCATGTCAGCAGATTTTATTTTTATAGTATAAGACGTGTGATAAATGATTTACTGGTACATCCTCCTGTATTGATGAATCATCACCAAGATAGTGTTTGTTATTGGGCTGATTTTTCAACAGTTAGATAAAAGAACAATGAATAAATCACAATGCGGATGATTGTAAAATGTCATTGCTTGTTTCCTAAGTAAAATACCGTATGACATCCGCATATTTGTCACTTTATCAGTTAATTATTATCTGACCATAAAAAAATCGGCCCTAAAATAAAATTCAACCAAACTAACCAACTACTTATACGATATTGTGTATTCTGGTCTGGGCCATCGCAAAGCAACATAGTAGCGACCCAAGATCACAACTACGATTACAAACCGATCTACATTCGCATGTACATGACCTACAAGCCCAGTCTTGCAACTATTACTCCGTGATAGAGTAATCTTCCACGTGCCAGTATAACGAAGGGCACAGATAGGTATACCCCCGGCAGATGCAGAAACGATCGATAGGGTACACGAGACATGTCACTATGCAATACTGTTGACTTTGAGAATAATATTCCCGCAAACATTTTTATGTGGATACCCATCGCAGAAAGTTGATTTAGTTGATAAGGATTTATGAAAGCAATTTCTTCGAGCGCAGTCAGCGGTGATCGGATAATTTAAAAGCTTAAGATACGGCTGATGGCAGAAATAACAGTGTCCTAGTCGGATAAGATATATTATGAGTAAGTAAGGATTACTATAAAGAAATAGTAAGTAAGTTTGTTCATGGTAATTTCTCGAAGAAATGACATTAACTGTAAAGTGATCTTTTGGCAGACAGAACACAGATAAAATATTCTGTGTACGTACAGTTCTCGTCGAAACGATTTATTTATTTATTGACTTTTATTATAATCCGGTTTATAATAAAAGTTAATAAATAAATAAATATCAGTACCCGTAATATAATATCAGTAATAAAAAACATAAAAAGCGTCCGTTTATTCTGCATTCAATAATCCTCCCGACAATTCAATCGTTTCACACACTAAAACCTAAAAGCAGATAGGTAGTCCTTTCGAAATCATTTATTTCAGTCCACGCGTGCAGATTAAAAGAATCGATTCAATTAAGTAATTAGCTAATCGCCGCCCACGGTACGGGGTCAGCGCAGCGCACTGTACAAGAGATCAGCACAGCAAACTGTACAAAGTACAGTGAGTTGTACAATATAAGTACAGTGAGACGTGCAATCAGAATGATTACATCGCAATTAGACAGGAGACCAATTTATAGATATTCTCTTGTGATGACACTATAATATAAAGCTAAGTTTGTGTATGTGTCTTTTTGTTTGTTCCAGGTAATCTTCAAAACGGCGGAACCGACTTTGATAGAACTTTCACTGATAGATAAAGCTGCAGCTCATGCAACTAGTGTATGCAGTATTATATACGTTGATGAGTGAGAGTATGTTAAACACTTATCGCGTCAGCCCTCTACCCAATCCATTCGCTACTAATAAAGCTTCATATACCAGGCAGTCTGCTAAAACCGTAGCATTATTAATCCGCAAAATTAATTTAAGGCGTGTACAACAGTATAGTAGTGCGAGTTTAATAACAGCCACGCGATACACCGTGCCATGGAACGAGATAAAGCGGCTCAGGCTCGCTGATGTACATAGAGTGCTGTAGGACGGAAATTGCCTGGACAAGACGAGATGAACGCCGAACGAAGATTCGGAGCAATCGAAAAGTGCTAGTGGCATTACAAAGCTGAGTTTTGTATGGTATTTAATATAACATGTACGTATACTCTAAAAAGAAAGGTCACATGTTTGTCTGAGCCTTCAAAAGAATGTGCCAATGTCGTTAAAAGGGACTAATGGTATATCGGGTTTTGGATGTGTGTTTAGGCGACGAGCGATTAGCTACTTGTCACTACTTTTTCGCAATTTTTCATCTAACCCAGCCAAGTTTTATTTTTTTGGGTGAAGGAACAGCTAGCCTCTTTAGCCACATTCACCCAAAAATAAAACCGACTGAGTTATATGGAAAATAGTGAAAAAGTACTGACGAGTGGCTAGCTTCTCGCCTACACACAATCACATAAATATTTATTAATTGGTCTAAATTTACATATCATCCTCCTAGTGTTATGTCCCGTGCTTAAAGAGGGTCCGCTTATACTATGATCCAGGATTTAGCGAGTCTGGTAATTACATTGAATTTTTAGGTTTCATCACGATGTTTTCCTCACCGTCGAGCTAGTAGTATAAATACGTATATAGATTTGAAAAATCCAGAGGTACGTGCCCTGGTTTGAACCCGCACTCCTCGGTTAAGAGGCGCGTGTCCTTACCATTGAGTTACTACCACACTTAAATTTACATATATGCAACACAATATTATCATCATCACCTACTAGCGTTAAGGACCGTTTTAGCCGGGGCTCGCCCAGACAATGATACAATTTATTTTAAGATACAAAAATATTTCCCATACCCATACATAATATATAAAATGTTTAGTTGTACATAACTCTAACAATACACACGTATTACAGCTTGGGTCCAACTAAAAACCGGTCCGTTACACAAAAGGGTGGCTATTGAAACAACTTCTGTCAGGAACAGTTGGCAAATAGCATATGTCGTACAATCGATAACAGACGGTGCCTTAGAGAGCCGGTCGCGTTGGAGCACGCTACTTGACGCGATCTGTCTGACGAATGTGAACTCAATTGCTGTGTGTCGTATAATAAGTAAGTGAAAGTAGCTTATTTTTCAAGGATAACATCCTTGTAGTCACAAGTTTAGATCAAAAACCGATAAATTAAATAGGTAAATTGTACGTAAAAAAGTTAATTAATCATATTTACCAGCAATACCTAAGTAAACGATGTTAAACATTTACTAATAAGCGTATCGTCAAATATGTTGGATCGCATCATTGATTTTATTTCACATAGATTTCAGAAGATATAACATAGCGTCAAATACGCGACTTGTATAAAAGAGTATTACATTTGCGAACTATTTATATATTTGGACTGGCTCGATCGCGCAGTTGGTAGTGACCCTGCCCTATGCGTCAAGAGTTGTGGGTTCGATCCCCACGTAGTACAAACATTCGTATAATGAATACTTGTGTTTGTTCTGTGTCTTGGTATGGTAAATATGCATTTGTAATACCACTGTTAATTCGATATCCGTAACATAAGTGCTTAAGATACTTACCTCGAAATCAGATCAATGTGTGTGATGTACTCAGATATTTATTTATTTAATTTGTTTCTAGGGGCTTAATCGTTACTCTGGTGGAAGTGTTTATCTAAGTACAGGACACATATCAGTTAAGTAGGGACAGCAGGGAAAGCCCTTTGTAAAACATGTAAGCGACTGGTGGGGTGGAAAATTAATTAGGATTATTAGGTGGAAGTACTATCGTAAGTATTATCTATACAATGATTGATGATTATTTCACAGGAACCGTGAAAAGTTCATCATACTATACATAACATCACGCCCATAATCCCCCAATGGGTAGGCAGAGTCAAAGGGGCAGCAGGCCCCTTTGGTTAAAGGGGGCTGCTTACTGAATGTGGTTATATTCAGTCAAAAATAGTGACAAGTGGCTACACAATCACATACCCAAAACCCCATATACCATTAGTCGCCTTGCTAGACAAGAAACACAGTTGGCACATTATTTTTAAGTCCCAGACGAACATGGGACAAACTAATATTATAAAGAGAAAAGATTTGATTGTTTCTTTGTTTGTTTACATTAAATAGGCTTCAAAACTACTGGAACGATTTAAAAAATTCTTTCACCAATGGAAAACTATTTAATCAGCTAGTAACATATGCCATATTTTTTCCCCATATTCCCACGGGAACGAAAACTTCACGGGTGAAACCGCGGAGCGCTATTATTTAAAATAAAAATAACCAGGTTCAAAAATTGCCGTGCAGAAAACATTTCTATTAGCTAGGACATAAAAACCATTTCGCTCCAATTAGTGGTAATCAGTGTTCTAGTATTGTGTGTTACGTGACTTATCGGTTGAACAATTTGCTGTGAACCTAATGGCTAACTTAAGACCTGTTTTATCAGGTTAAGTAGCAATCACATAATCCATAACATAATCTGTATAAGCAAAACTCATTTGCCGCAAATGTTTGTCCGAACTTCACTGAAAAGTGGCTGCACTTACAGTTATGGATAATTAGTTTTTTGTTGTGTTCGTAATTATCAGTACATTATGTTAGATAAAAAATATTTAAAGAAAATCACGAATAAATCGGCTCATTTGTATAATATTCTTCTGTGAAAATTATTTTTGATTACACAGAAGTTTGCGTTTTTACTAAAAAAATTTTTAAAAATTTTAAACGACAAGTCAGCTAATTAAAAAAATCATCAATCTGCATGCAAAGGCCAATTTTTTCCATCTGTTTCTTACGTTTTCATTCCAAATGTTTAAAAATGTCGGTAAAATACATAAAAGTCATAGCATACTTGATTATCTCTAAAATTTAATGCTACAAAGGGTAGTAAAATTGTATTTTGATGGCAGATAGAAATCTACGCGTTGGAAGCAACAGCTTTAGTAAAAGTTTACTCAGGCTAAATTTTAAAATATTTCTATGAGAACTCATTTGCCGAAAGTACACATCCATAACAAAAAATCATTAATTCAAAAACGATTGCATCTAAACCAGGTGTACCCAAAGCAAATCGGGCCGCAAACGCCACACCACTGGTCCACTATACGCTACATACATCACCAGGCCCGACCGCGCCAAGCCAACAAACTTGGTGTTGCAAACGGCCTATATCACGTTTATTTCTGTTTACGATACAGCCATGTGCGACGCCACAACGTACTCAATTTGTTGCCCGTAGAAACGGAGACGAGTGGTACATCTCAGTATTCATAACCACGGCCCTAAGGAAGCGAGTATTTCATGCCCCATAAAACCTATTAAAAGTGACTTTACGGCGACTTAACGTCGGGTTTACTACATTTTACTTTGCAACTTGCATACGTAGGTTGCATAGATTAATAATATTATGAAATATAAGTCACGAATACCTGCTACTTACAGAATTCGCTTAGTGTAAATTTTATAATTACTCGGGAACTTTTTCTTAATTAAAGGTATCTCTGACAAATTGTTTAAGGTGACAGGAAAGACGTGAAAGATTAACAATGATGGGATGATCTTGGTATTTTAAATGATCACTGAACAAATACATTTTAACAGAGTTAAACAGCGTACAGAGATTGGTAATTTTAGAATCAAAAACATTAACCACTGTAGCAAATTGTATGTCTCCATGTTGCATACTATAGTATATGAGTACTTATGTATGTAAGCCATTTCTGAAATCGTATAAAAACATAAGTTGTACAAAAAAATCTCGACCTCATCCAAACCACTTTACCTCGTTTACCCTCGCAAAAACACTTCTTTGTTTAACTTCTAATCAGTGAGTACATCACCGCTATTGTTGTAAGGCTTCTTATATAAGACCGGCAGGCGGTGACCTAAGCCTTACTTACGTAAACCGAGACAGGATTTTGAATCCCGTAAGGATTACACAGAACACGGTATAGGCAGACAACCCTGCCGTGTTGGAATAAAGGTCATAATTGAATGTGAAAAGGAGGGAGTGAATTGGCTGATCTGCCGCGCTAGGGTTTTCGACAAGTCAGACTCCGTATTTTTTGAGTTGTGTAGTCAAGTGGATAAGGACGCAGGTCTTCATAGTAAGTAGCGAGAGGTGTTACTTGTAATATTCATAAACATGTAACTCCGTATTAGGCATAGTTAATTATTTAACTGGCCCGATGGTCGAGTGGTCAGAGACCCTGGCCACGAAACCGAGAGTCGTGGGTTCGAATCCCGCTAGGGGCCAATGTTTCGTGTGATGAACATAGGCATTTTGTACTCGAGTCATGGATGTTTATAACGTATTTAAGTATGTCTATCCGTTCACCTAGTATCCATAGCACAAACATAAGCTTAGTTTGGGCCTAGGGAATTGGTGTGTCAGTCTTGAGAATTTATTTATTATTTATTTATTTTAATTCAGTTAAAATGTGCGTCAAAACAGTAACTCGCACTGAAGGCAAAATTATAAATGACGCATTTTTTTAATAACACAGTGTACATTCTACAAAGTTAAATCATCAATCAATCAATCAAATTTGTCCTGGGTGGATCGAACCAACTCTTGGCGCATGGGGCAGGGTCACTACCGAATGAACCATCGAGCCTGTCAAATAGAGCGCTAATGATAAAGTGTAAAGTCTTTCAGACATAGGTAAAGCCCTGTGTATCGATAAGTTTTGGAATAGTAACTGAGAAAGTTTAATATTGCAGAGCACAGAAAAAATAACACGTATTTTAAGTCATTTTTATGATTTTAGGATAGAAACAATACTTAACATAAGAGTCTCCGCATTTCAAATGGCGTGACGAGTTGTTCGCGTTAAGCGTTGAGTAAACCACTCTGAAAGTCCGAGTTCGGGATAGTTAGCCAGCAGTTTCAGCCTAACTACTAAGCTTCCACTAACTTTCGCACATTATTTAAATTGCTAGAACTTATCATACTTACTAATATTATAAAGAGGAAAGATTTTATTGTCTGTTTGTTTGCATTGAATAGGCTCCGAATCTAGTGGATCGATTTTAAAAATTATTTCACCAATAGAAAGCTACTTTATCAGGGATATATTACTCCCTGATAAAGTAGCTTATATATAGCTATATTTTATCCCCAAATTCCCACGGGAACTGGAACTACGCGGGTGATATTTATTAAATCGCGTCTAAATAGAATATTCTGTAATAACAAAACGATTAATATCCTAATTATGTAATTCCTGACAAGACATTGTTGGCAAAATAGCTGTACTGTACTAGGCCTTCTGAACAGAAATAAAAACTCCGCATCGTACTTTATTTTAATACGCAGATATGTATATTAATTACTCTACATTCCGATACAGTATAAAAACAAAACATCTTCACAACAAAAAATTAATAAATTGTAATTCGATAAGTATTATGATAGGTCAATAACCATAGCAAAGTAGTTAAAACAACGTCTCGTTTCATTGACCAACTCATCGATAAAATATATTAAATCTTAATTAACTTCCAAGTTAAATCCGACAAAACTTACAATAACATCTTCCTCGACACTCCGCGAGAAACAATTTTAAAACTGGCACAGGGGAAATCCGATACAATCTGAAGCGTGCCAGCTCTAATCCGTCCCAGCAGCTTTTGTATCTCCCTTCTTGTTTAATGAGAGGCGTTAGATAGAGACAGTTATACAGTGAGGGTGGCTCGAAAGCCGATTTTGTAACCCTACCTCGTTTTCCAATTAATCTTGTATAATATAATGCTGATGCCCACTAGGATACGGCAGTAGAGTTTTAGGTAATAGCTACGTCGCGATAGGGGCTTTGGTGAGCACTAAACGTTATAATGGACTGATGCTCCGGGAAATTAGAAGCAGTAAGGTAGATGAAGGCAATAATACGGCTATGTATGGAAGTGGCTTATGTCCAAATGCGTTGAAATTAACAGACGCTTACTCCAATTACTGAATATAGGATTTTTTTCGGAACTGAATAGGTATATACGAATTGAAAGTGTTACTATGTTGATTATCGAACAAGCTACATCTTTTTTGATTAGATAGGGAGGTTCGGCAAGATACCTGATACCGTATACAGCGCTTAATAATTTCATACAAAAAAAAAAAACTTTACTGTATATATCTTCCATGTCTTTAAACAATTTTCACTGTTTATAAAATGGTCTCGGACTTGCTTATATCGCTCTTTGAACTCTGCTTAACCTTTCGGGGATTAAGGCCGTGATAGTACGATGATGATGAATTATGAATAATTTCCTAACCTTCGCGACATCAAAGCCATTAGGTGACATTACGTAACTCATATTTGTTTTATTTAAACTTAACCCGGGTTCCACAAAACAAGTACCTCGCCAGTTTATTGTCAATCAGCTGTTTATTTTTAGCCCGAGCCTTTTTTAGTGACGTCTGCTACGCAACGATGTTTTTATTATGCAAAAGAGTGCTGAAACGGATAAAAAGCTTGATGTGAAACAGTATCCGCCGGTAACAGTCGCTGTATAGGCGATTTGTCTAGCAAGATGGCTTTTATTGTTTCGACGTAGCATATTGCAATTGCTCCCTTGATAATAGACAGGCACTTAAAAAGTGTGTACCTACTTTGTTCCTTGGCATATCGTGAAAGGCAATCGATTTAATGGAGTATTGTAAATTGTGATGCGAGTAAGACGACTTGTCACTACTTTTCACAATTTTTCGTCTAAAACATTTTTTTTTGGCTAAACATTTACTTCTTAACCTTTGCATACGCCTTTGAGGACTGCGAATTTAATGTGACAGCCATTTTTAAGCAAACCTTAAAACAGCTTGAGAGATTCAGATATTATTTGTAAACACTTAAAAAAAAGACGTCAGTTTTGGCATGACATTGTCATAGATGTATAATCTAAATGATCTCAAAAGATCACATTTCGATATCCGAAAACGATTTAATGGATTGATTTAGTTTTGATGACCTAGTATAATTTATTTTACCGATAAACTGGGTTCGCCATCCACTTACAAAGTCTTCCAGACACTCAGAGGTAGCCTGTAAGTACTTTAGATTTAAAATCAACGCTTTAAATCCAGTGTCACTCGACAAAATCAAAGCAGACAGCTCGGGCCTGCACAATTTCCTATCTTTTAATATTCGCCATAACGTTCCTGGATGCGATCCAAACAATCTAATGGCTGGAACGCTCAGCGTTCGACTCCTAATCTGATGCTGATTCTATGCCGAATGCCGAGAAAATGCCTGGTTTATATATCGGATGTGAGGCATTGATTTCAATCTGGTTTCTGCAAGCTATGTGTAACACTGCGCTGCGCCTAGGGATTGCGATTTAGCGTCATATACTGGATCCGGCAGAGCTAAAATTGTGCTGGACTCAGCTGAATTGCTAGTAGGGATTGAAATCCAGCGGCATTCAACCAGCACATGTCGCTGGATCTGGCACAGCTAAAATTGTACTGGGACCAGACCGCCCAGATTGAAAAGCGCATAGTTTTAGCATTTAAAGAGCTTCGAGTGGCACGTTTGAAACTGTACACGCGCGCACAAAACGACATAAACAGCATGAGAACGACCCCCCCTCCCTCCCCTTACATCCAGCGCGTGTAAGGGTGGTGTAATAAATTGGCAAACTTTCAAATGTAAGTGTGACAGCGGTTTTGTTCGCCCCGCGAGAGGATGTGTTTCCCTGAATGGAAAGTGGCTTTTGTAATGGGAGAGCATCGCCCGTTTGTTAAGGGGAGAAAAAAATATGAGTAAACAATCAAATCCGTTGACTCAAGTGCGATCAAAGTGCGATCAGCCCATTGAATTGTAGTGATTATGATTTCTCAATTATTTATGTTCATACATACATACATACATAACATCACGCCCATAATCCCCGAAGGGGTAGGCAGAGTCTAAAGGACAGCAATACATTCAGCCAAAAATAAAACTAGGCTGGGTTATATGGAAAATTGTGAAAAAGTAGTGACAAGTGGCTAGCTCGTCGCCTACACAATCATATACCCAAAGCCCCATATACCATTAGTCGGCTTTTACGACAAGCTAGGCAAGAAACACGTTGGCAAATTTTTTTTAAGCCCCAGACCAACACGGGACTCAATTATTTATGTAATCTTATAAATGGGTAAATGCTACGAAAACATGCATCCAAATAAGGGCATACTTTTAAATTTGGGAAATCATTAGTTTCCATCCAATAGTGACGGAAAACATTATGTGGAAATTTGCACATACAAAGAACTATCCAATTTATCTGTTTCCCCGGTGTAAAAGTTATGAAGGCCAGATGGCGGTCGCTGGTCAAGGGCAATATGTAAGCTGTAGGTATTTTGTTCGGATTCGTTCAGTATTTTTCCATGTCAGAGTTGTTACGCTTCACTTTATTCTCATCACGTTTGTAGTCCAAACTGCCGACCAGCCCGAGCCTCTAAAATTATAGCCAGTTTAATTTTTAACACAACAGTGAAAACCCGACAAAAAAGTAGAATAGTTTCTGAATAGTAAACAAATAACTAAATAATAAATAAAAAAAATATCTGACTACACCACATACATTGATTGATCTGACTCCGAGGTAAGTAGCTTAAGCACCTGTGTTACGGATATCAGATGTAGTATTACAAATATATTATATAAATATTGGATATTAACACCCAGACACCGAACAAGCACAAGTATTCATCACACGAATGGTTGCCCTGAGTAGGGATCGAACCCACAACTCTTGGCGCATGGGGCAGGGTCACTACCGAATGCGCCATCGAGCCAGTCAAATCTCTGGCGATGAAGTTTAATTTCCAACACCATATATACCTATTACGTAGCGATTATATTTTTACGGCAAGGACAAAAGGACACGCTCCTTGACAATCCTCATACAGTTTCAAGAGTAGAGCCCAAAACGCACGCACACCAGTCGGCACGCGAACAGCCAATCAGAGAGCCCCAAGGCCCTCTGAGACTTATATGCCCTAGCTCAGTTATGGCAAACCATTGGTACGCGTGCCATAGTTCATTAATACAAAAAGTTGGGCCCCATTTCTTTAGGATAACAAATTTATCAACAACGATTCACAGTAACATTCATTTAAAATGCGCCCCCTGGCCCTTCAAGAATCAATCAAATTGAAATTTCAGATATTTCGGCACGTCCGTTTAAAAAGGTTTGCCATTTCTGTCCTAGCTCAATAATAAATTGGCGTTTTAACGGGCCATTCACTTCAAACGGAACCTTCAATGTTACTTTAGAGATTTCAAATCAACGTCGCTTCTTAACACGCTTTTGTAATGAGGATCTACAATAAAGCTTAAACTAGAAAGCAGAATTGAAGCGCCAAGTTTTAAACCAATCAAAATGTTAAACGAATGTCAGTTCCTTCATTAAATATGCTCTAATAACTATAGTTACAGGAACAATATAAAGATGCCACCTGGTAAATAATTTGTGAAACCTAATAAGCCTACTGGTCTAATTTTAGGCCATTTTGATTTTGACCAATTCATAAAACTTTATTTATTTAATTTGAACTGATACCTATTTATAAGCGTCGAGGCATGTGACGTCAGAGCCTACAAAAATGCCTGTTTCCATAAACATTCGCACTGTGTATAAAAAAATACTATATTGCCATTGTTTCGTATTTTAGTCCCCTGTAACTATCCTCTTTAAGTACCTGACTAAAAGATTTGTCATGGATATTTCCTATTACCAAAATTCCGTCAAATACCACATCAATCTTACCAGTCAAATTATAAAACTACGGCATTTAGTACAAGCACCATGAATGCGTACGCCGGTCCCGCCCACACTACCATAAACACTTCACAGGGAAAGTCATATCTTTACTTTGTTTATATCTACGCAAATAGTAACCCTACACCCGGGACGGGGTTGGATCTACCCTCCCGCCCCTTGACAACGTTAAGGCTCCAAATCATCCCAGTTTCCATGGTATTCGCCGAACGGCCGGTTTTATTTTTTTCTATCTCGGAAGACTTAAACTAGAGAGTTTATGCGTGATAATCTAACGAATATTACAAACGTAAATATTATGTTAGTCTTAAGGAATATTTTAACCAGTATGTTTATGGTTTCATTTTGCTCTGAAATGGCAACTGAAAGTAAGAAAGAAAGAACATTTATTGGACGCACAATTGTTAATACATACACAGGAAAACAAATTTTTATCTATGTAAGGGGTTCACATACATTCATATCAAGCTCGTAATCCCAAAAGGGTTTTAATCAAAGTCAAAGGGACTTCAAACCCTCTTAACCACATTCAGCCAAAAAATAAAACTGGGTATATAAGTTATAATATAAAGTAGTGTAACGTACGCCTGTGACATACATACATAACATCACGCGTGATGTGATGTATGTATGTATGTATATTAATCCCCGAAGGGTTAGACAGAGCCAACGGGGCAGCAGCGGCCTGTTACAACGTTAAATAATTGATAATACTATGTGCCGTGTCAACAGACTTGTGTCTGTTGTCTGATTACTTCACGTTGATTATAAAATGCAATGTTACAGCCGGACCCGGCTAATTTAAATTTAGAATCATGGTCAAAGCGGACTCCAACTAGGAACTAGACAAGGCGCTAGGAAGTGTTTAAGGAGTGGCCTTACTATGAGCGAAGCGAGGGCAGATCATTATATTACTCTCCCCAAACCACGTATTGAATTAGTCCGCTGTATAGAGACCACAGTCGCGATACAAGAAGGCTAACCTTGGAATTATCGATAATTTGAACTTGAATTCCGAGAACCGCTACCTATCTGGAATTCAGAACAAGTTTTGTTGGTTTACTTAGGTAATAACTATTATTGCTTGGCAAACGATACTTCGATGAATAGAGGAAGATGTTTTATCAATCAAGTGGATTTTCGAATATTGGAGTAACTCTATAATAGCAATCAATTTGATCTAGAATCATATAGTCGGCTTCTAAATTAAGAATTAAGAAAGTATCAAGTTGTACCTATATATTTATAATTACACGTTACACAATACTTAAGTATAAGTATACTTTGAGATATACCCAAAGAAAGACATCATAGTTAATACATTCATACTGGTAATTAAAATCATTTTAATCCATGCGCAACGAGAATTAAAAATAAACATAAAACAAAAAAGTACTGCGCATTAATTAGCATAATGTAACAGACTAAATCCCATGGAAGCTACAAAGCATGATGTCAAAATTTTGGCGGGCGGCCAGTCTGTGACGCCGGTTCAAACGTGCACACCATAACCTAATTGAGGTCGGTGACCTTTTAGATTAATCAAGAACATTACGCAGTGTACGTAAGAGGTACACTTAAGACTATTAAAAGTGAAATGGGCAATTCGCGTAGACATTCCGTTCCCTGCGGAATCCATTAAAGAAAAAGTTATTATTTTATAACTGCGGATTGTAGTGTCTTCACTTCGGATGATGTTAAGCTCAGTTTTCAATATGATCTTATCATTCCCACCTAACTGCATCAATAGCTTGTGCTTTCGAAAGCATAGCTATCAAAAATCGCCTAATGGGTCATCAAATTGGAGCTTGTATCAGTACATTGAAGCCACTGTAAATATAGTTACTTTCGACAGTCGACATTCAATACAATCACTAGTAACAAAGTGGTTAATCTCAGAATAATCGCCAAATATTCGAGAAACGTTGCGATTCGAATAGCATTAAGCGAATCGCACTGAATCCGGCCAATCGAGGGTTTCACAAGAAATAACAGAGTTTGCCTCAGCGCAACACGTAATGTGTATTGTCTGTCGAGTTGTATAACGACTCCCAGTGCAACGGAACAGAATTACATTATTAGTTTTGTAGTTTTTTGCCTATCTGCCGTCGATCTATAAGTAAAATCTATATCATGTTTTTGGGCCCAACACGAGCCAGCGATACACAGTATCAACGGTCTAAATCAAATATAATATCTGACTAGCAACCAACACACGCTAATCTAGAATTGAAATACATTTAAACATTGATAAAAATAATGGTTATTGTATTGTTTTACTTCCATTAGGAAGGACATTTCCTTTTTCAGGCGAGAATAAGCAATATAATGATTGTTTTAATTCTTTCAGAGTTTTACTTACTTCCAGTAAGTAATCTCTTAGAAACAGGATTAATACTAGATGGTACTGGTATAACAACGCAAAGTATTTTATAATCATTTACCTATTTATTATACACATAGTAATACCCTGGCCACGGAATCAAGGGTCGCGGGTTCGAATCCCGCTAGGGGCAAATGTTTCGTGTCATGAACACGGACATTTTGTACTCGAGTCATGGATGTTTATAAACGTATGTATTTAAGTATGTCTATCCGTTCACCTAGTATCCATAGCAAGCATTAGCTTAGTTTGGAACAAGGGAATTGGTGTGTCAGTCTGGAGAATTTATTTCTTTGTTTATTTATCAGTAAAACCCGCAAAAAGACCGTTTTAGTATTATTACAGACTGTTTCCCGGAACAGATAGACACGTCACCCTTCTTCAATCCCAGTTTTATTTTAGCGGCTTGCCCACAAATCATGACGTGAACTTTCATACTATATACTACAACCACGTGAGTATTATAGTCTTACACAACAGAAACTTGATACTCTGCCAAAGTGTCTTTTAAATTAATTATCTATTGGGCGCTAAGCGAAGGGGTAGTTGAGAGACTAGTGATTCAGGGTTTACTCATTTAATAGAATAAGTACCTTATGTTATATTGAAATAAGTTTCGAAATACATATTTCAGTTTAATCCTGTTTAGCCGTTAAACTTAAATCAATGGGCAAGCTGAATCTATTTTTTGTGTGACTTATAATCCCGGTTATTCCTAGTTTCTATTGGAGTAAACATGTAGAAGAAAACAACAGACCCAGTAGAAAGAAGAATGAAAGTAAATCCGAAAAAAATATATACGGTCGAATCGAAGGTTCTCAACCTCCTCCTTTTTTTGAAGTCGGTTGAAAATTGGGTAAATAAATGTAGGCACACTAACAATCTTGGTGAAGAAGTGACTATATAATTTCCTGAATAGGAAAAACCTACGTTACGTGGATAAGCTACGTAAGGCACAGAAACAAAATAACCGAGAGCTCAAAAGTAACTTTTTACTTATTGAATAGCGTAGGTCATTACTTACGTAAATATAGGGTTAAGAATTACACAAATGCGTTGTGTGCCTTCCATTACTGTTTATAGCTTGTTTGCTATTTATGGTTTCACATTAAGCAATGGTAAATTATTGTACAAAAATACACATCGTATAAAAGTGGAAGTACATATCTACAAATTCTTTGTAAGTATTTGTTTATAAAAGCGTACATCTTTGAACCTAGACTACATATAATTTTAGCTGACATCTTACACTACACTAAACATCAAACACGATATTCACCAAACAAACGTAAACTCCAAGAATTCATAAAACATTAAGAAAAAAAACATTATTCTTCTGTCGCATACCACAAGTCCAGACATTTCTTTCGACACGATAACCTCAATGCCCTTCTGAGCCGGCCTAATCTCTGTCCACCACGCCACGCGCCACGTGACCACTGACTCACCGCTTCATTCACCGATAAAGCTAGTCAGCTGTCTTTGCTGACTATACAACACGATGTTTACGTATGAACAGACCAATTTGAAGACGTCTTGTGCAACTTATTTTTAAACGCATGCATTTAAAGTTAAGTTAGTGCGCTCTTTGGCTTATTTCTTATCTTGTCTGACAGTTTAAAAGCTCACTTAGTGAAATTCGATTTTTAAACGACAACAATGTACTCTTTTTATGAAGGTAGTTTGCCAAAAGGTATAGAGGTATTTTGATGTCTATCCAATAATACTACACTGCTACAGTGAACAAAATACGAACGATGGTTATCCATGAAATGAGATTGAAACTCATTCTCAACAAAAATACTATGAGAATTCCTCAAAGAATCTAATAATATAAATCTATATAATGTTGATGAGCAGTTAACACGTACTTTTTAAAATTAAATTATTCGGTTATAAACATTAAACATGGCCTCACAGTTCGCTTCTACTAAATATAACGTCTATATCTCCTCAGCAACGCTATCCCTAACTTTTATATAGGTATATATTAAATATTTAAACCTTATTATCAGAAAAATTACGACTGTCACGAACCTCTGCTAATGGGGGTCACATGTTTCCTTCTGGCATACATACGCCCAAGAAATTTATATTTTCCATAAATAACTATAAATTCTTAGGATAAGTATTTGTCATTAGAATGACAAATACTTATCAACCCAAGTATTCAAATCGAAACATCGAACGATCCTTGACACACTAACAAGTCGATCCCTCCACCACTCGCACAATGACGTCACGCAACTATTCACACCGCTCAGTTATTCACAATCCTCGGATCTAATTTTAACCTGTCATTTGTTCAGGTGAAACATTGTTCAGGTGAAACATTGTTATGGCGCCGTTGATTTACGTATAGCGCCCGATAGGGAATGGCGAATCGATATCTGCTAAGTGGTACTCGTCTTAGACAATCGAATAACAAACTATACTCGATGTACACAACCATTTATCGACTACTACTAGAAGCTAGAAGCTTGTACGTCAGAGAGATTACTATAGATACTCTTATTACTTAAAAAGGACGCTCCATTGTTCGGTTACAGTTATTTATTAAATACTCCAGTATTATATTTCATTTAAGACTACTTATAGGGCTATAATAACACTCAATTAGCTATAGCAAAGAACAGGACATCGTAGTTACAAATCAATTAGTTGCCTACGAAATGCTTCTACGTGTTTTAAGGACTCCTAAGTTGTATACAAATTACCTAGATTTAACATACAAACATACATAACATTACGCCCATAATCCCCGAAGGGGTAGGCAGAGTCAAAAGGGCAGCAGGCCCACTTAAGCACATTCAGCCAAAAACAAAACTGGGCAGGGTTAGATTGTGAAAAAGTAGACAAGTAGCTAACTCGTCGCCTACACAATCACATACCCAAAACCCAATATACCATTAGTCGCCCTTTACGACATGCTAGGCAAGAAACACAGTTGGCACATTCTTTTTAAGTCCCAGACGAACATGGGACTAGATTTAAAGTAAGCATAAAGCTTGTGTTATATTATGGATATGTACTAGGTGACAGACACTAGTTCACAAAGGTTTCGTCACGTCGTATATGAATACCAAAACTCGAGTACAAATGATCATGTAGGTACATATCACTAAATATACTAGAATTTACATAGACCTTGTTTTCATGGCAAAAATCTCTTCTCAATAGAACAAATTTAGTACGTAATAAGAAATAAACATAATTCCATATTACGTAGATTTCACGTACTGAGTTCATAAGTCCATATACCGAAAGAAATTATATACCTACTGTCTATGTAAATGTACACAGCCTTAAGCAACACATACTAGGAGTCGAATTGTTTATGACTATCAACATAACAGATATGTATTATTTTAATGACGGTAATATACTAAAAGGAGTTTTATAGCTAGTAGCGATAACAGTATTTAACGTGTACATGTAAACAAGCATATCTTAATAACTGTATCTGGATTATCGTCCAAATCGTAAAGTTACCAAAATAATCGGAGTATAATGAAAAAGGTTGCTTTGAAACCATCACTTTAGAATTGTTTTAGAGAACCCTACCAAAGTAATTTGAATGTTTATGTACTATTAATAGCCTGTTCATGCTATGGCTGGTTATTTATAATTAACTAACTAACTAACTAAACTTCACGCCACTTCCCTAGCGGGTCAGGCAGAGAGAACCAAATAATTAACGATATTTAAATTTATATTTTACCATGTCCCATTTTGGTCTAGGACTTAAAAAGAATGTGCCAACTATGTTTCTTGTCTAGCAAATCGTAAAAGGCGACTAATGGTATATGGGGTTTTGAGTATGTGATTGTGTAGGCGACGAGCTAGCCATTTGTCGCTATTTTTCACAATTTTCTATCTAACCAAGCCCATTGTCCCCTGTTGATCAGGGACTTAAAAAGAATGTGCCAACTGTGGTCCTTGCCTAGCATGTCGTAAAAGGCGACTAATGGTACATCAGGTTTTGGGTATGTGATTGTGTGGGCAACGAGCTGGTCTGGCTATTTTTTACTACTTTTTCACAATTTCCCATCAAATCCAGCCCAGTTAGGTTTTTGGCTGAATGTGGTTAAAGGTCTGCTGCCCCCTACCCCTTCGGGGATTATGGGCGCGATGTTATGTAACAAAATAAGTTATTTGGCAAAGCCGTTAATTCTATTGAAAGTTTTTGTTGGAAGTTTACTCCAACACTAAGATTTCAACTAAGGTCGCAATTAAACTAAATCTATGCGAGGGTTATATGCAATGCGAAGAGGCTTAGCCGTACATAGGTATTTAGCCCACTCACACATACCAACCTCTCAGTCTCTTTGTATATAGAAAGACCTTTCTCGACTAAGCCTTTTATCACCAGAGCAACGCCGAGTAAAATCTAACAAATTGAAATAATCCTCTAACAAAATTTTTCTTCCCACGCTAGTAATTAACTTATTAAATCTAAGAGAGTAGGATGAGAATAAAATTAAGCTTAGTTAATCATACCTAAAAATTTCTCAGCGTTGTTAAGATAGGCAATTAATTATGAACACATTTCGATTCTATTACTTACTAGCTTCTGCCCGCGGCTTCGCTCGCGTGGTACATCCATGAAACATAGCCTATATGTTATTCGGGTGTATGGGCTATATTATTGTAAAGTTTCATTAAAATCCATTCAGTAGTTTTTTTGTGAAAGAGTAACAAACATCCATCCATACAAACAAACTTTCGCATTTATAATATTAGTACGATAGAGGTAACTTGTGTAAGCTTAAAAAATAAGTGTGTAGGTAGACTGAACGCCAATATCAAAATTTATCTAATAAGGATCCCTGAGGTAGCTTCTTACTGGAATTTTAACAAAATTAACGGTGTAATAGACTAGTGTCTCCCGTTATTTTCTCACACAGCGTAAAATTACAACAAGATTTTGCGACTTCGATCCCTTGGCCGCCTGTCCTAAGGTTGATAATTCTACAGCCCAATCCTCATTTCATCTCATGGAAACTGACCAGACAACTGACTGATATAAATTAACACATAGCTATGACGCCAGTTTAAGTGCCCGTGGGAAAAAATTCGGAGATAATATTCCTCTTTGATTTCATTCTGAAATATACTGGGCAAAGTCATGGGAATAATCTATAAAAAAAAAAAAATAGTGAATCAATTAGAGTACTGGAGTTGGTACTAAACTTATCGTCGTATAGATTGAAAACCTGAAACCTTTTCGTATCCAGCTTAAGGAAATTGTAAGTATTGCCAGAGAGAAATACCTACGTCTACTGGCAGTACGCTCTACTTCTTAATGGTACTGGTCTGTTAATAACGTTTAGAAAACGACTAAAAGAAACAAAAACTACGAGAGCTGAAAGACTTGAGAGCGAAATTTCGCCATAAAATCGTCTACGTAAAAGGAAAATCGTTAATGTATTATAAGCGTAAGTGAAAACTATTTTAATATTTACAAAGACATACGTGGTATTTATAAATAGACTTTATTGTACACAATCCAAAACGCATTTTTGAGTATCCAGGCAAGAATTTAACCCTCACTGACTCCTACGCTCCAGTGAAACTTCGCTATGAAAATTGTTACACTAAAAGCCTAATAAGACTTCTTGAGTTACTTCGTCAAAACTCAACAACCTAACCCTAAAGATATGTCCGTAAGCTAGGCCCCTAGAACCGTTTAGTACCGTCATAAATGACGTAAGAAAACCCTGCTGTAACCGCAGTTTATAGTTGAGTAATATATGGTGTAACCGTGTGTGAGTAAAAAAAGGCAAAGTCTGCAAGCGCTGATTTTGCGAGATTATAAATGCTACTTAAAGTTGAATTCTCAGTCAGATAAGAATAGAACTTAAGAAAAGCGGATTAAGGTTGATTTTTAAAAAGGTTAAAATTAGTATGTTTATCACAGCGCAAATTTTCACCCGATATAACTCGGTCGTTGCGCCCTCGTATTTTGGAAAAATTATTCGTACCTCGTGAGATATATTATTTGAATAGCAACCTTTCTATATTTGGAAGATAGCAACTCACACTCAACACTGTAACTGAACCCGCGTAGTTCCCGTCCCCGTGGGTATACAATATAGCCTATGTTACTCGCTGATAAAGTGGCTTCCCATTGAATTTTTCAAATCAGTACAGTAGTTTCGAAGCCTATTCAATGCAAACAAAAATAATCATATCTTTCCTCTTAACAATATCATTATGATTAAACGGAACGAGCTTATAAGCAGACATCTAAGCTATTTATTAGCATTAGCACGAAGGATACGAATTTTTCGCGGACGAAGCTAGATAACTTATAAACCTGAGCCTAACAAATGTTCAAACTAATCTCAGTTCATATTTTTACTATAAAACACATTGGTCACTGCTTTTTCACAATTTTTCATCTAACCCAGCCCGGCTTTATTATTGGCTAAATGTGGTTGAAGAGGCATGCTGCCCCTTTCACTCTGCCTACGTGCGTGATGTTATGTATGTATGTAAAACACATTGGCTACCCCACATCCAGTATTACAGCTACAAAAATCATGACCCACATAACAATCGTCAAACGACAAAGAAAGTAAGTCACTTATTGATGTTCCCTATAGTTCTTTACACTCGCCAACTGAAATAACAGCGAAAACAGATGACGGATCATTATTAATGTAATGGCTTAACAACAGCTGTGTCTTTCCCATACGACGCTAAGTGAACTCAACAATTATTATGAATGACAATGTAACGTACGACTCTACTACAAACTGGGTATGAAATAGGGCAGGTACTAATGAATAATGATTATTAATGACGGTCTATACTTATTGTGTAGGTACTTAATGGACATCACATGTCGTACACTAGTCTTGAAGAAATCAGTGCGGTTTGAAGACTAAAAACTAACCATATCTTATTTCATTGGTCTGTATGATTCAACAGAAGTCCGTTTGCGACGCAAAATAGGAGATATTTTGCCTCTGTATTAATGTAAAGATCTTAATACCCTTTCACCCATACTCCATAGACCACTATTATCATAAATACATAGCATCACGCCCATAATCCCCGAAGGGGCAGGCGTCAAAGGGGCAGCAGGCCCCTTCAATCACATTCAGGCAAAAACAAAACTGGGCTGGGTTATATGGAAAATTGTAAAAAGTAGAGAGACAAGTGGCTTAGCTCGTCGCCTACACAATCACATACCCAAAACCACATATACCATTCGTTGCCCTTTACGACATGCTAGGCAAGAAAGTTGGCACATTATTTTTAAGCCCCGACCAACATGGGACAATGGGCTGGGTTAGATGGAAAACCACTATTCTCAATCACATGATAAAACATTTTTATACGACTGTAGGTAAATAACAACGAATACGACGTGCCTGATGGTTACCAGTCACTATGGACCTATGGCCATATGCAGGACCGCCAATGCTACAAATACCTTCGGAAAACCTTTTGATGATGTTCGTTAGAATAAAATATCAAATAGGTATGTTCATATATTATCAACCAGAATTTTTCGGCTTATCTTACGTTTATAGATAGTTCCACGAATTTGGTAAAATACTCAAGTACTATAACCGATATAATGATGACCGATAATAAAGCGAAAAGATAAGAAGTCCACAATCTCTTGGGCGGCGGGACGTCACACTTTTAAAATGCATGTACGTACAGCACGCTCGTAATCCGCGAAGGGGTAGGCAGAATAAAAGGAACAGCTAGCTAGCAAACCCCCTTACCACATTCAGAGAAAAAATTAACCTGGGCTGGGTTAGATGGAAAATTTAGAAAAAGTAGTGGCTAGCTCGTCGGCTACAAAATCGCACACCCAAAACCCGATATACTATTAGTCGCCCTTTACAACAAGGCAAGGAACACAGTTGGCACATTCTTTTTATGAGCCAGACCAATGGGACTTTCAAATTATTTGTACAATTAATCACTTCTATACAGTGATGGTTAATGTTGGCTCAGAGTCGTAGCCAGGCGGTTATTTGGGAGGCGATTCACGTAGGTAGATGTATGGTGATGACTAACGTGACCATATTTTTAAGGCAAAACGGGACATTGTTAAAATTATCATAACTAACAAACTAGCTCCTCGCCATTTCCCTAGCAGGGTAGGCAGAGAGAACCGAACGCCACATTGCACCGTATTTACACACAAAATAAAATTATCAACTTCAGTCACAATGGCACATCAACTATGCTGTGGGGCACCCCCCTTTCAAGATACAGACATGATTAAAGCAAGCAATAAACCTTATTAGGTACATTACTTAATTTATGTATTCGATACCCGACATGATAAGTTCGTACATAGATCGATGTACCTACATTAAACGCACATGTAATTCTACTTTTAGCAAAATAATTAAGTGAACGGAAATTTTTAAATCGCTAATACTTCTACGTAATAACAATTCTGCGACCTAAAATTGGTCACTACACACAAGCCGATAGAAATCGAAATATATTTATTCATGTCGGCCTTACAAAAGCACTTATGAATAGTCAGTGATCCTACCGCCAGATAAAGGAGACTATCCTCTTGGAAAAGAGACGCATGTTCACTTTAGTGATGAGCCCACGTTTTGCCTTCGCTAATGTAAGCTTTTTGTGAATTCCGATTATCGTTAGTGCTCTTTTGTAATAAAATCTGAATAGTTGGTTCTTTAATGTGTGGGGTAATAAGAAACATTTACTTAGTCTTTCATAAAACAAAATTATTATTTTGACAAATTAGAATTATTTTTAAGTAAGTACATAATAAAATTTTACTTCACAAAAACATTTTATTTCACAAAAAATGTGACGTCACAAACTCCACTCACCTACTTAGTAAATGAAAATAAAACGTTTTGAAAATGCACAAAAAAAAGCCAATTGATAAGACTATATAAAACCTATTTATAGTCTTAGTACATGGTAGCCCCAAATGTGCATAGAAACATCGTTTCAATCAGCTGGATTCAATTAAACTAGAACAGAGGCAATTGGATCAACACAATACACGTCACGCGTCACTCATTACAAATTCAAATTCTTAACGTATAAGTAAATGACGCAAGCATTCCACCTACGCTGTACTTATTTATAAGACTTCAGCGCTGTTATAACTGAAAATGTATCTGTATATATAAGATATTATTTCAGATGTACGGCGATACTTTAAATAATGAACTAACTAACTAAACTTCACGCCACTTCCCTAGCGGGGTAGGCAGAGAGAACCGAACGCCATATGGCACGATCCTTACACACCTCACTCACCTCTTCAACATTCATAATCCTTTTCATACAAGCTCTACGGTTTTTTTAAATAATGAAATCGATAATAACAAGCTATGTACCAACCGGTCATACGTAACCTTTCCTTCCAACGAGTCAAGGATTGTATTCTGAGGGAGATTAATCGAATTCGATTAGTCAAAGGATAGACTCGAAAATTACTCGTATAAATAAATCGTGTTTAATCCATTTTTGATTTGATCGCAGAGCCCATTTGTTTCTAACAAAAGCACTTTGTCTATTTTGGGTTTTATTTATGAACATTCGAGTGACTCCCACAAAATCTAGCTTTCTAGACATATAATATGCTATACAAAGGATATAAAACTAGATTTATACAGCCCACGTGATTAAAATAGCTGGACAGAATCGACTATATCATAAAACCACAAAAGACTTGATCTCACAACCAAAGTCCGCAGAATATGTTTTTCCTCATGAATAGTCAGAAATCCCAGGTTATGTTTTCCATATAATTAAAATTGATATTTTATTCATATAGGTAGGTAGATCTTTTTTTAGCATTGATATACGCCAAAGGATTAACTAAGCAATATACTTGATTTACAAAGAGGTATTATAATATATTGTTTTGTACAAATAGACCAGTATATACATTGGTCTAGTTGTGGATTAACATATAATATTTTTATAACTAACTAACTAACTAAACTTTACGCCACTTCCCGGGATATATATAATTAAAACGGAGACAAAACGTCCTGCGCTATGGTTAACCTGTAACATTTTTACACAATCAAAAATAAATAGGTATATCAATTTCTTTTCTAACTCTTCCATCATATAATATGTAAACAGAGACCCTAAGTTATAAATATCGTACAATTATCAGACAGAGATAACACCAATTGTGTCGTCAACTTCTGCTCTGTTGAGAAATACTACTCTGTGTGAAAAATCTTATCTTGACAGTCATCGTACAAAAATTAATGTTTACTTGCAGTTTGGAAATATGAAGACTGTGAAATGAGTGCCAAGATAAGAGAAAATAGCGCTGGATAGTTTTAAATATTTTTTCCGAATTTTCAAATTAAATAATACCATTTGATAAGAACTTGAACTTGTAAAGTTCAATTCAGCTGTCAAATAATTAATGTGTGACAATACAAACCCTAATTTAAATTATTACACAAACATAATAGGATTCGAATGTAGAATTATTATTCTTCATTTGTTTCCTCATCCTTCATAATTAAGTAAGATAAAAAAGACGCCATTAATCTTCTCCAAAAATGATAAGGGAAATTTAAAATAATATGGGGTGGCGAGAAGTAATAAAAAGAGGGTGCGAACAGTGTGCCTCCGCCGAGGGAAAAGCACAGAGGGCGCAAAAAATTAAGAGAAACATTTATTTTGAATTCGGCAAAACGTGCCGTACTTTTTTCCAATTGATCCTCAGTTTAATAGTTTTCTTGGATCGCCCTATGTCTGCCCGTTCCGTTTTCATCCTTACTATAAATAAATATTATCTCAACAATTGTAATAGTACATACATACATACATACATACATATTATCACGCCCATAAGCCCCTAAGGGATAAGCAGAGTGGACGATGCAGTTAGCTTTAATCACTTTTAGCCATATTAAAACTATGGCTGGGTTAGATAGAATAGATAGTGAAGAAGTAGTGCCTACACATACCCAATCCGACTGCAAAGACGATTTGGGGAAATTATTCCTAAAAAAATGACTACTATTCTATAGGTTAAATACTCAATGATCAAAAACTTCACCGATCACCCCATTCCACTGCTAAGCCACGACGATTTCCCTAAGCATTTATTTCGAATAGTCTAAGGCTACAGAGCCAATGTCCCGTAACATCAGTATCCCAATTCCATTGCGCCGTTTAAATTCCCTGTGCATTTTTCAAGTGCACACGTGCGATGAAAATAAACTCGGTTTCGGTGCACATGTGTTTGGCAACACCACCTCGGTAACTGATTAACGCGAGTGTTCATGCGGTTCACCAGTGAGGAGGGAAACAGTAGAATATGCGTGATTTCCATATTTTATTTGTTACTAATCGAGATCTGTTTTAAGAGCGGTGGTAGCTCAATGGTAAGGACACTCGCCTTTTAACCGAGGAGTGCGGGTTCAAACCCGGGCATGTACCTCTAGATTTAAAAAAATCTATGTACATATTTATACCACTAGCTCGACGGTGAGGGAAAACATCGTGATGAAACCTGCAAATTCAAACAACTTTGAATTTGTAACCATGATCCAAAAATTGTCTGGTTCCCCTATATTAGAGTTACGAAGGTGAGATCAGCAGTCGCTTCAATGTAATTACCAGACTCGCTAAATCCTGGATCATGGTCTAAGCGGACCCCGTCTAAGCACGGGACATAACGCTAGGAAGATGATGACTAATCGAGATCTGTTTAGGACAACTTTCTTAATCTAGCGAGACTGGCGTCGTCTCAATGTAGTAACACTGAGAAGAGTTATTCAAAACACGGAGACTAGACAATTGGACCAGAGTTACACCACATCCATTATTACTAGAATGTGAAAGTTCCTCAAAAAATATCAATCAAAAGTGGGGAAACCCACAATAGGATTTTATCCTCAAAAAATTTTTTTAGTCTGTATGTTAGATTACCAAAAAATAATGAATACGTGAATTTTTTGCTTTAACTGATACTCGAAAAATTACAGAGATACAGCGCTTCAAAGTCGCTTTACGTCACTTGGACGGTACAATTTTACACACCTAGTGACGTCACGCGGTACTTTAACGCGTTGTATCTTCATAATTTTTAGGATGTTTAACAAAAGAAAAAAAATACGTAAACAATATTTTTTTGTTATCTCAATAATGGACTAGATTTTTTTTTAGGAAAATAGCCTATTCACTATGTTATCCCTTACCCTTGATATATAGTGATATAAGTATTTACTTTTCAAATCCGAGATGGGATTTGAATTGAATTATCAAATCGCTCTTCACAATTTGAGGTACCTAAAGAATTAGTCGTCTCACATATTTGTCATGCCCATAAAGGGTGTCAAATAGGTACATATGGAAACATACATAACATAACATGAAGCCCATAATCCCCGAAGGGGTAGGCAGAGTCAAAGGGACAGCAGGCCCCTTTAAACGCATTCAGCCAAAAACAAAGACGTAAAATTGTGAAAAAGTAGTGATAAGTGGCTAGCTCGTCGCTTACACAATCAAACACCCAAAACCCTTTATACCATTAGTCGCCTTTTACGACATGCTAGGCAAGAAACACAGTTGCCACATTATTTTTTAAGTCCCAGACCAACATCGGACTGATGCAACTGATGAACAGCAATAAATAACAAACCGAATCCTACTTGTTACCCACCTATTATTGTTCATCAAAGGTGTGAAAGATGGATGACAAGTCGAATTCGAATTCTTTCACACTGCGAGTATCCCCTACACTGTGACCACCCGGCATGCTACGCTCACTCAATGGACGGCATAGACTCGCAAGTATTTATAGGCTGGTGGGAATGAAGGATTCGCGTACGCATTTTATTGGGCAATCAAATCGTCGAGTGCTATCTTTTTCGTCAGTCGTAAATCATTAGCCGCCATAAAAACTGTCTTTGGACGCGTATTGGAAATTAGGATTTTTACTGAGACTTTGAACTGTTCTGGGAGAATGCAGTCGGTGCCAGAATTCGCAACGTTTGAGAAAAACGTCCAACTCTTCGGTATTGTTCAAAGCCGTTATGTGTTATAATAATAAATAAATTCTCCAGACTAACGCACCAATCCTTAGTTCCAAACTAAGCTTATAAGCTTGTGCTATGGATACTAGATGAACGAATAGACATACTAAAATACGTTTATAAACAACCATGACGAATACAAATGTCTATGTTCATTTAACGAAACATTTGCCCCGAGCGGGATTCGAACCCGGGACTTTTGGCTTCGTGACCAGGGTTTCTGACCACTCGACCAACGGGCCAGTCAAAAGTGTTGGTCTAGAGTGTTTGCGATTTTAGTCACTAAATAAACCAAGTTAGTTAGCTGGACTGGTAGGTTTAATAATAGCTTGATAGCTATGTTAACCTAGTCGTTATTCCAATTATGAATTTACTAGCCCTCGCTACAACTCAGGTGTAGACAGCGGCAAGAGTTAATTAACTTTTGCATTTGACGTTTAATTACTAAAACCACTAAGCTGACTATCGCCACAAAAGGAGTCACGTAGAATTGATAACGATATCAGCTGTGCTTGCACCCACGCCGCTAATTCGCCAGCCTACACAAAATCTTTTTAAATTATATTCTATGTGTAATTCTAATGTATAAATAAAACTACAGTACTATTAGGTTTCACTAAAATGCATTCAGTAGTATTTGAGTTTGTTAACCTTTAAAAATATACAACCTCATCATCTTAGCCGAAAGAGTCCACTGCTGGACATAGGCCCCAATGATCGCCAAAACGACCGGTCCTACTTACAATATTGGCGGGCGTTCGCTTATTTAATTTGAATACCACTTACATATATACTTTGAAATAAATATACACACATCACTATCTTGACTTAAAATAAACATGGCACACGTCGCGATAGACATATTATAGAAAATACCTTTATTCATTTTGCCGTTTAAACATCGCACCCGAGACCTCCTATATAAATGATTTCAAGAAATCTCCTTGGTACCAAAGCAATAACTTGCTATAAAGAGAAACAACAGGGCAAAACAATTTGCTCAAAGCTGGGGAAAATCAAACATTGCCAGTTTGATTCCATTGCACAGTACAAGTTATTATGACGCTAATGGATTTATTAATAAACTAGCTGTGCCAGCGGAGTCACCCGCGTTTATGGTTAATATTATAAGACTATTTCCGTCATACATGATTCCTATGTAACTTTAACCATTAAGGCTGCACACGCGACGGAAGCTTAAAAAATGGAGTAATTTCTCCCGTTTTCCCAACATTTCCCTTCACTACTCTGCTCCTATTGATTGTAGCGTGATGAAAAGTATACTATAACCTGCCCAGGAGTATGAAGAATAATTGTACCAAGTTTCGTTAAAATCCGTCTAGTAGTTTTTGTTTCTATAAGGAACATACAGACAGACAGACAAACATTTTACAGATTGCATTTTTGGCATCAGTATCGATCACTAATCACCCCCTGATAGTTATTTTGAAAATATATTTCATGTACAGAGTTGACCTCTCTACAGATTTATTATAAGTAGATAAATATCAGACTATATCACATACATTGATCTGACTCCGAGGTAAGTAGCTTAAGCACTTCTGTTACGGATATCAGAAACAACAGTGGTATTACAAATATATACTTAAATATTCAATATTAACACCCAGACACAGAACAAACACAAGTATTCATCACACGAATATTTGTTCTGGGTAGGAATCGAACCCACAACTCTTGGCGCAGAGGGTAGGGTCACTACCAAATGCGCCATCGAGCCAGACATTTATTGTATCTAGACTACCTCTTTACTTCGGTTTCATTCGCATAATTCATTAATTCGAACATTGGTAGTTATTTGGCTGTCCGATAATAATAACTAACTTAAAACAGCTTCACGCCATTTCAGTAACGGGGTAGGCAGTGAGAACCGAACGCCGAATGGCACGATCTATACACACCTCACATCACAATCTAACATTTATAATAAGTACTATAGATTTCAAAAATAGAAAAAAAATGCGTCTTGATAGATGTAATATTGTGATAAAATGGTGACAAGTGGTTAGCTCGTCGCCAACATAATCACGAATGTAATACCATCAGGTAATCATCTCGCAGAAAATAGGTATTTATTTATCAAGAAATTTACCCACCAACAGTAATACATCTCAACATTATTGTACACAGTATTAATAACTATGAGAGAGATCTTATATGTATACCAATAAGAGGTATCACTCTCAACATTCGCAGTAATAGGTACAGCGTATGTTATATCTTTACCTACATATTGAAATTAGAAAAAAAAAACAAAATAAATGTACACGAAAATAATATATCCTTACTTTTAAAAAAATGGTGAAAAGTGTAAGAAAACGCATCGTGTATGAAAAGGTATTGCCATGGCCCTAAATTAACGCCCTTTACATCACAATCGGGCAAGGCTAACATCTATTCAAATCCAAGAAAACGATTTAATATCGTTCCATCTTACATTGTTCCTTCGGTTCCCTCTTATTAAAATGGACTTGGCTCAACAAACTTTTTTACGTTTAAGAAACTCCCGGGGCTTAACGGCGTAACTTTTATCCCGGTTCGCGAAGTTCAAAGGTTGGGTAAATATTTCGCTTATACAAAGGTAAAAAGTGGCCAAGTGCGGGTCGCAAACAGTGGGTTCCGTCTCATCGCAGACTGTTTACACATAATTTGTATAGTTAAGTAAATATAAACTAAGATATAGACTAAGCAGATATATGTGATAGTGGAAGGATGACGCCTACCACCAGCAAATCGATCGTGATTCGTAACAGAAGGTGATGTTAAAATTAAAAAAATATCTATTTATTTATATAGGCTTTAAGAAAGCATTTATACTTAATTAGTCAATACACAAAAAAAAGAAAAAGAAACAATACTACCACTACACCGGTTCGGAAAGTAGATTCTATCGAGAAGAATTCTCGATAGTTTCTCTTTTAAATGCCAAATATACAATTAGATAAATTAGTTAAATAACCTACACTTATACTACACTGCAGGTGATCACTTCATTATGAAGTTAACCATAAATCCTTTTCATTGAGGTAATCCTCAACCTTGTAATAGCCCTTACTGATTAAAAAAGATTTAATGCATAACTTGTACTTATCATTATAGTTAGAATCTATAATAACCGTAGATCGTGTATGAAAAAAGTATAAATGTCAATCGAATAAACGAGTGATGTATTGAAGGACGGTGTTTATGGCGCTCGGCTCTAACTTCCATCCCATGCTAGAAAAGACAACATTTCAAGCATATTTACAATAGGAATGTAATTTTTGGATTTGAGTTTGTGTTATAGTCAGACCCTATTTAAATAAATACGAAAATAATAATTTCATGAAAAAATACGTCAAATTTCAATAAAAAAAATACGGAATTAAAATTAGTTTTTAGAATTCCCGCGAGAACGGTCCAAACTGTCACGTGACTATTAATACGTCACTGACCGATAAAAATCCTCGCGCTGTCAAAGTGAACCTGATCTTGAGTGAGTTGTGTTTGGCGATCAGTGACGTCATCGCGCTTCGAGGGCGTTTGCAGTCACGTGATAATAGATATTAAATAACGCAATTTGAATTAATTTTCTTTAATTTATGACGAATAAATATATTCTTAAAATGTTATTATAGGTTTTTAAATACTTTCTTCTATGTATAAAACATAACTTTACATGAATTGGTAACATGTATCAACATTCCTGTTCAAGATATACAGCCAGGGTGGTTACTATCATCCTGTTATAGCAGGCCTGCTTAAGAAATGTGCGATTTATTCATACTGAATCCACATGGATTTAGCATGATGATTCAACCGCGTGACGAACACTGTAGTCTTAGTAACTTTGGGATCACCATTGTTACCTTCCGGACAGGGAACCCTGCAAAGGCGTTTACCTTCTAATCGACTCATGCAACACGTTGCCGGGGCACATTAATGCCGAGAATGGATTTTAAAAGGACGTTACGAATATTTTGTGTGCTCAAACGCTGTTATTCCGCGGCTGAAATTTCGCTGAGAATGTTTCTGGAGCGTACGGGAGAATGTAAGCGCTGAGAGTACTTTTAGCGAAATTGCTGGGTGTTGTCAGGTTTTAGGCAAAAGCATAGGCTAATAGGTGCACTTGTATATTTTTGGAACATAAGGAAATTTCTCGGGTAAAAGAAGTTGATTATATTTAGTCCGTCAGTTAGATTGCGGCAGTCGGTTCTCTGTCTACTCCGCTAGAGAATAGACGTGTAGATAGTATAGTATAGTTAGATTATTCAAAGCGTATTTTTACTTCTACGTCACTAAACTCTTAAATCTGTAAGGTAAATGACGTCACGCGAGATTTCAATGCGCTGTATTTCGCAATTTTTTGGCTGCTAGACAAAATAAAACCTCCTTTTAATAACTATAGGGATTGCAATGCTCGTTCCAGCAACTCAGCTGGGCCCAGAACAATTTTAGCTGTGTTCGATCCAGCGACATGTGCTGATTCAATGGCGCTGGATTAACTCCCTACTAAAGATTGGAATCAACCAATCCACATACATTGATCTGACTCCGAGGTAAGTAGCTTAAGCACTTGTGTTACGGATATCAGAATCAACAGTGGTATTACAAATATATACTTAAATATTTAATATTAACACCCAGACACAGAACAGGTACTCATAACACGAATGTTTGTCCTGGGTGGGGATCGAACCCACAACACTTGCCGCATGGGGCAGGGCCACTACCGAATGCGCCATCGAGGCAGTCTAGTATAGCAATGGCTAATACCTATAAAAAAGTGGCATTTCGCAAGCTTTTAATATTTCACATCCATTTATATTACTGCCTATTGCATGGATTTTGATATCTCCACAAGGAATGCCCAGAAACAATCCATATCGCTATATTCATATTTCATGCATTAAATTTTCCTACATTTCAAATAAATTCTAGACTGATGTAAGTAATTAGAGATTATTTATGATTAGCATTATTGAAATTACCAACTTAAGCATAATGAAGTTTATTGCACAATGCATTTACGCAATCTCTTCTAATATTATAAACGTGAAAGTTTGCATATTTGTTACTCAATCACCCAACATTATCGGCTGAACAAAAAACGAAAAATTTTCTGTGATTGGCTTAAAGATAGGATAACTTATCTGATTTAAGTAGTCCTCTTTAGCGTCATTCTGAAGGTTACGTCTAGTATACATAATATACAGGCGTTCAGGCATAGATTTTAATAGATATGTTAGTGTCACTATCGTTATAAAACTCAATAAAATAAATTAATTAAACTATAAAACTGCAACAAACATAAACCTTATTTGCGTAAAAAAAGTAAAAAGGATGGCACAGTTTAGACCTTTCTACACGGCCCTGCGTCATCGCGAATGACGTCATACCAAATATCAGTGGTAATTGACATTAAACGAGTGCGCTAATGTGTGCGTGATACGAGCTGATAATAACGAGTCGCAACTCGGTTTACGGACACATTTTTCGAGTTACATCCCGCGGATGTCGGGCAAATGGACATAATTTGTCAACTCGGTGGTAGCTCAATGGTATGGACACGCGCCTCGACTCTCGGTGTGGGTTAAAATCAGGGCATGTAGTACTGCTGGATTTTTCAAATTTATGTACGTATTTGTACCAATAACGCAGCGGTGAGGGAAAACATTGTGATGAGACCTGTACATTCCTGCAACTATAATCCGAAATTGTCTGGTTCCCCTATCTAAGGGTTACGAAGGTCAGATCGGCAGTCGCTTCAATGTATTAACATATGAGCAATGCAACTTAATCCTCAATTCTAGGGCATTTTTACAAATTTATACAATGTATGTGATGTAGTCTTAAATTTATTTAAAAGTTATTTTTCTATCCCTTAGTAACAGTATATATATTTTTTTACTGGTAAGAAAGGAACTTATAACCTTACGATATAAACCATTACTTTACTAGTGTATATTCTTCTCTATACCCAGACAATGTGTATGCTTCATTCCATGATGTCCAATTGCAACCCACTTTCACATTTATAATATCAGTTAGGATGTGAAAGTTATTATGTTCGAATGTCTATCATTGAAACACGTTTCAACCACAATGAATTAGCTGAAATTCGACATACATGATATCGATCTGACTTAACACATACTTAAGATAAATTTATCCGTTTACGAAATGTATAGGAAACTCATGAAATTTCATTTCAAATAATTATAAAAATTAATATCTTCAATTATAAGAATGATATATCCGATATTATATATATAACTCTATATATATAATATCGGACGCAAGCCTACCCGTCTAAGAGTCTGTCTGTCTGATGAGCCCCTAAAACGTTATCAGCTGTAAAATCAATAACATAAGTGCGAGTGGGCGAATGATTTAGCAGAGGGGGGAAGTGGGACAATACGAAATCCGGTCTATATTTATCACCGCGGACACCTCCCGCAGGTCATACAACTTCGACCCCGGGATACTTGGAAGAAGAATCCCGGGTTAAAATAGCTATTTTACCAAGATACTATGGTACTACAGGAAAACTAACTACAACCTATTTACAAGCAACATATTTAACTATCACCATAATATTTAATTCATTCATTCATATTCTTCCTAACGATATTTCTTGTTCATTGTTTAGGTATGGACAATCTTAGATTTAGCAAGAGCATTATAAACAATATACTTGGTATTACGTTGAAGCGATTGGAATAACCATGGCACAAACATAAATTTAAATGTACATGGTACATTTGAATATGTAGATTTCCTAGCGATATTTTCTCTTACCGCATCTGTATTTAAGTAAATAAAAAAAAATCAGAGTTACATACGTGCTCAGGTTTGAACCAACACCCCCGCATTCACACGCGTGTCCTTAACCAATGACCTATCACCACCTACCTACGTATACATAACATAATCACTGTTTCAATTTAGCAAACAAAAACCTTTCATATGATCCGTTGAATCCCGTTGCTATGCAACTAAAATACCTAATCAGTCTACGAAATACCTTGTGTATAAATAATCTTCGGCGGCCTCGCCAGTATGGCGAAATGTTTTCCTAATACGCAGAAGGTTGGTGGGTTGGTTGAGTCAAGATTTCAGATAAGATAACATTTTACAACGTAAATTAGTTCCCAAGACATTACGGTACAAGCTTATACTATCGTAACTAATATTATAAATGACAAAGCAACTGTCTGTCTGTTACATTTTAATACTTAAATCAACTTACCAAATATCATGAAATTCGTTACGCCAATACACAGAAAATTGATAAAGTATTCATGAAAACACTCATTAATGAAGAAGAAGCGAAAGGTGTGAGCCAGGATCGTAGCAAATGGAAGGATGTGATCTCTGCCTACCTCCATAGGAAAACGGAGTGACATTATGTATGTATGAATGGGAAATTTATAGACCGCACGGGCGTTACGAGAGCCTCTTTAACAGGTCGATATAAACCCGAGAGGAGCCGCGGACAAAAGATAAGAACATTATAAAACGGAACTGAATCTTTCGGCATTATATTTGATAACAAAATTGCGGACTGGATAACATTGTGTGACTTAACAGGATTTTGGCTTTAGCGATAAGAGGTTGCTTGCTATAGTAAATGGATACGCGTAAAACAAATACCTACACGTACCTAGTTATTAATGTATAAGTACTGTTTATACCCATTAAAGGAAAACGTTGGGGCTCGAACACATGTTTTATTACGTGATCATTAAGATTACTTATAGCTAATTGAGATAAGAAACTATTTAAGTATGTACATAGCATTCGCGATCCGTTGATTAGGTACTTTAGTTGATAAATTTAGGCTCGACCAAATACAACGATCGATGTTTTTGAAAAGAAACGCCATCCAGATAGTTTTTTCAACCACTTAATAAATAATATTGTATAATGCATTTTACACATTTCTATCTAATGTATCCATTCAATCGCACCTCACGTACATTCTGTGTAAATCAATCAAATCATATAAGGTATATCGCATCCGTTAAAGAACAGTGTGAACTATCTTCACCCGGCGAGGAGTCAACGACCAAAATTCATTTATTTCAATCAGCCGTGAACACCTATGAATGCCGAATGAGACTGTGCGAAATGCGGAATAATTACCGAGAGAACAACACATACACCGCAGATTCCTGAATCCTGTTGAATATTTAACAAATTGATCAACCTTAAAAGGCCGATTTATGTACGAAATTAAAAAAACCCCATGATTCTCAGAAGTCTGTTGATTTGGGACTCAAAAAAAAAATTACCTACATATAATGCAACTGTTCTCCTAGTCTAGTTGTATGTTGTTAAAGGCGACTAAAGGTGTATTTGACGTTGGGTTTGTGATTAATTATGTAGGCGACCAGCTTGCCACTTATCATTATTTTTTCACAGTTTTTCATCTAACCCATCTATAGCCTAAATATGGTTTCCGTAGTTTTTCCTATTTACACTCTGCTTAAGTACTTCTTCGAGGATTGTGTGATGGTGTCTAATTTAAATCTGTATATATAAATAAATATAGAGTAAATCTTGAAATTTGTTAATATTAATTTAGGTATAATTTAACATGTTACCTTCCGAAAGATTATATGAAGTTATAAATTACTAGCAGTGCCCCGCGGTTTCACCCGCACAGTTCCCGTTCCTGTAGGAATATGGGGATAAAATATAGCCTATGTTACTTCCAGATAATGTAGCTTTCCAATGGTGAAATAATTTTTGAAATCGGCACAGTAGTGTTTGAGTTTATTCATTACAAACTTACACACACAGACACAAAAATACAAATATTTCCTCTTTATAATATTAGTATAGATCAATACAATCAATATTCTGACTCAAACAAAGGTTGTGAACAAAAACGTTGCAGACTTGCATTACCACACTGCTACAACATGAATTTCAAGTGGATTGGATGCAAACCCCTTGGGGTACGTATGCATAGTTAGGTAACTTCGTAACGCATAGAAAACGGCCGTAACACATTGACAATGCAGTATGAAAAATTCAAAATAAACACGCGTGAATAATTCGACGAACGAGTCACCTTCCAACTAACAAGCCGAGAGGAAATGGGCATTGTATTCAAGTCCTATTTTATAGCATGACTAAGTTATCTAGACATTCAGGGCAGGGTATACTTAACCGGTTGTAAAATTAAGTTTTTGTATAATTTAAATTCATTAAGTGTCTACCTATATTCTTCATTAAATTGTATAAAAATGTATCATTAATATCAATTAGCAAAAATAAGTAATAAGGTTTATTATACGGCGATATTAGAAACCATATTCTTAATGATTTGTATAATGAATGATATCTGGTATCTACTACTTACGCACAATAGTACCAAGATGATCATAAGATCAATAAACCTTATTTATGATTTTGGTAATATAAATTTTTTAATGGATTTTATATCACTGGGAATAATCAATGGTCAATCATGACGTCACACAACATTATCACTATGCAAAGTGTATGGAAGAAACTTAAAGCGTATACTGAGAGTAGTACCTTATCCCTCATAAAGTAAAAGCGATCAGGTTTCTTGTAACCCCATATCCTACAGACATGCGCGATACACACACTTACAGACCGGCCGGCCAGAGTGGATTCGCAAGAGCGGAACCTATGCTCCAGGTTGGAAGTGTAAAATGTCATAACGCCGGGGGCACTTGACTGTATAAGAATCTTGCGCCCCGCATTCTCGCCTCTCACCTCTCCACAACCTTAGCTGCTCTCTAGTGTTGCCCCCTTGCCGCCGTACCGTACCGTACCGTAAATGAAGGTTTAAGTAAGTATAATATTTACACATTAAACATATAAGCCATGCGCAACAAAGCAATTCAATTTTATTTATGTTTATTGAATGCATTAACATATCATACTTACACGTGGCTGAGACCGAAAAACAACCAGATTTCGTCATCAATGACTTCACCACTCACAAATTCGACATTAACCACGCGATTCTGATAAAAAAATTTACACATCACCATTTAATTTAATGTCATCCGGCCTATCCGTCTAGTGGTTCAAAACCCGAGACTAGATACGAGTCCTGATAAAAGATAAAGGTTGTACTTTCGCGCTTTGGTTTTCGATAAATGTCGATTATGTTTTTGGCGAACAGGACAGTTATTGGCTGACTATTATTTCTCATCCTCTATTATTTTTCGGAAACTGACAACGTTTGTGTATAGAAACGCAATAGGTACCTATAGTTAAAGAGTAACAACCAAACTTTTATTCGAACTAATAATATTAATAAGGATGTCTATCCGTCACCTCTGGCACAATATCAATATATATAAAAATCAATGCCACTTTAATTGTATAACTGAAGAACGGGCTCACCTATCCAAACCAAATGTTTAGGCTTTGTTCGGACTATTTAGTAAATAGTTTATGTGAAGTTTGCACAGAATCGGTATAGCGGTTCTTCATTTATCACTTTATACGTAGCGAAGCACGTACCGGGCCGCTAGTATAATTATAAAATAAAAACCAGGGGAACTAGCATGCTAGTAATAATATTTTTTTAAATGCAATAGTAATAACACATTACCCTTCTTCCCGTCGTACAACCCTGTGTAGTAAACAGTAATGCAAAACTCGTGTGAATTTATAACATCCAGACAAAACCGGAAAGCAAACAATATAGTTAAAACACCCGTATACTTAGTTGTTACTACAAACGCCCTATACATTCAACTTGATTCTACTTAAAAACTACAACAATTGTCTCATTTTACGTCAATCATAATCTACTAAATGCGGGTACCTACATAAAAACGACAATTGTAATTATTCAATGGATACAGAATGATGTTAGAGAAAGTGTACGTAGTACAAACATCACGCCCGCAATCCCCGAAGGAGTAGCCTTAATTGCAAAGAGAAGCAAGCTGCTAACAACTCAATCATCATCTTCCTAGCGTTATGTCCCGTGCTTAGACGGGGTCCGCTTAGACCATGATCCAGGATTTAACGAGTCTGGTAATTACATTGAAGCGACTGCTGATCTGACCTTCGTAACCCTAAGATAGGGGAACCAGACAATTTTTGGATCATGGTTACAAATCAAAAGTTATTTGAATTTGCAGGTTTCATCGCGATGTTTACCTTCATCGTCGATCTAGTGGTATAAATACGTACATAGATTTGAAAAATACAGAGGTACGTGCCCGGGTTTGAACCCGCACTCCTCGGTTAAGAGGCGCGTGTCCTTAGCATTGAGCTACCACCGCTACTGCTAACAACTCAATATTAGCCAAAAATAAAATCAAGGTTAGATGGAAAATTGTGACTAGTAGTGACTACTAGTCATTATAATAATCGACTACATAATTTGTATACTGGTGAATATTTAAATATATACCAAGCATAGTACATATTATGTGTCCAGATGTCAGGCAATTGTAAACCTTATATCACCGAAATTAGCGCAACAACTATCAATTTTTCCCTGCTTAAGTATCACTTTTAATTTAAACAACGTTGATATTTTACATAGTAATGCTGAATAGGAGATCACAGAATGTTCGTAACTTCCTTAACATAAATAGTTTTCCTTGCAACATTGTGAATCAACATGTCGGTACAGTAGGTAATATGTATACAGTTTCCTTATAATTGTCACTGGTTTTGTTTCACCTCCTTTGTAATAGACGCCATTAATATTTTGTTAAGTTTGTAAATCGTCACGTCCGTATTCCGTAATCCCCGAAAGGGTAGGGAGAGTCAAAGGGGCAGCTAGCCCCCTTTAACCACATTCAGCCAAAAAATAAAATGTGTCATGTACATGGATATATCTAATTGAATATATATTGACAAGCTCGATGGCGCATTCGGTAGTGGCCCTGCCCCATGCGCAAAGAGTTGTGGGTTCGATCCCCACTCAGGACAAACATTCGTGTGATGAATACTTGTGTTTGTTTTGTGTCTAATAATAATAATAATATTCAACGACATCAAATACATTGATCTGACTCCGAAGTAAGTAGCTTAAGCACTTGTGTTACGGATATCAGAAACAACAGAGGTATTACAAATATATACTTAAATATTGGATATTAACACCCAGACACAGAACACACACAAGTATTCATCACACTAATGTTTGTCCTGGGTGGGGATCGAACCCACAACTCTTGGCGCATGGGGCAGGGTCACTACCGAATGCGTCATCGAGCTTGTCAGTTGTCGTGTCTGGGTGTTAATATCCAATATTTAAGTATATATTTGTAATACCACTGTTGTTTCTGATATCCGTAACACAAGTGCTTAAGCTACTTACTTCGGAGTCAGATCAATGTATGTGATGTCGTTGAATATTTATTTATTTATTATATTATAAAACAGATATTTTAGCTCGTTGTGGGAGAAATAAACTGAAATTAAGTTTTAAGATTCATTTATCGATAAAAATAATACTTTGTAGACCTTTAAATACTTGTTTAAAATAGTATCATTATCTACATTATTTCTAAGGCACTGCGTGTCGATAAGATTGGCGTAAGATACGAAATAAGAATGTTCAAATTGTAGAAAGAGACATATAACATAAACCTTTTATTAATGAAGTGGCGAGCTTGAAACACCTTTTCGGTTTTTCGTACCTTGCTCCAAAATTCTAGGTATACGATCCCAGTCAGCTATTTACGTTACGAAAGCTGTGCCTCTTTTTGCGCAAATCCTAAAAAAACTCACAGGAGGTACTAAGTTGCGTAAGCAGTGTCGGTAAACCCGTTTTCCAAATAACGGGACATACAAAAAACTCTTAGAGACAGAGGCTAATACTATCCGATAATAGTATTGTGTTGCCGTATCAGCAAACTGATTACCTAGACGGATATCGTTATGAACGGTTTTAAAAAATAAAGTACGTAGTGTAATCATGCAGAAAAATGGTCGTTCATTCCATCTACCATCATAGCCTAAACTTAGCGCAGGCCAAGCTCGTCAGTGGTCCGATACGGCAAATCTGAACGAAGCCCTCGAGTTTCCAGGGGAAGAGGAGTTTTACGGTGGGAATGGAGAGTTTGGAAGCTATCCAGGATTAGAAGCTTGTGGCGGGTCCCCCCTTCTACTCCCCGGTTAGTCCGCCACTACCTAATCTCGCCACACGCTTATTTACGACTGCAAACTATATGCTCTACGTTAACAAGCCACGTGGGTGACGTACCCATGACAATGAACGAATCAGCGATATGACAAAACCTTGTTGATGTTTTCTTTGACAACTGATCTCCGTACGCACACATGCATACACATTATTGTAAATGCTTTCACAAACACATCACGTCGGACTACTATTTGAAACAGCGTTCTACAAAAAAAAATATGATAAGCTCAGTATATTCAAATACATATTAAATATAAGATAACATCACTGACCACACACATTAATGTGGCAGACGGCTAAGTTTAGAAACGCTAGCCACAAGACCAAACTTAGTGGGTTCAAATCCCGTTCATGTGTAGAATAGTACGCGGATCATAAGTTTTACAGCTAAAAATTTCAACAGTGCAAACTAAGAACCGAAAATGGGACGTTCCATCGATCGGCCGACGCTATTTCCAAGAAGGTTCAGAATAATAGATTCATAGTTCTTGCTACGTGGACCGTCTAACGGCGTTCCGTTCAAAGATAATACGGCAACAATTCGCCTTAAATGGCTCCCTTACCGACCTTTTATATCGCTTACGTCATCTTTTATCGTTATTACGGTGGAGCCGGCCGTCCCTGGGCACGCGTTCGTGATACCGAGTGATGTATGCGCTTGTGATAATGCGCGGAACAGCACAGCATCGCGAATAGATATGGGACGGACGGATCAATAACAGCTGAAATATGTGTCCATGTAATTAAATGCATAGTTTGAAACGTACACAACATAATACATACATACATAAGAATGTTAATTTTATGTTGGGAACGACTGATCAGGAGCCGACACATGAACCGATCGAAAATACCAAACTCCTCCTTTTTGAAGTCGTATAAAAACTACTAAGTTATATTTTGGTGTCATTTTGTGTATTAGAGTGAAGTGAAGCGTTAAACCTCGACGTAGATATTAAAACTGTGAAAAGGGTACTTCAATTTTGGGACCATATCGAGACTATGAACGACTTGCGTCTGATCTGATGACGTCATCAACCTCCGAGAAAAGTAACCTTCACAGCGAGTATGAACCAACTATTAAACACTAAAGACCTAAGTATATATTTATTTTTAGATAAGTCATATTACTATAATACATACTTAATCAATATTTTCAAAAAAGTTAACGGCGAAAAATCAATTTCCTCCGCTGTCAACTAAACCCCAGCGTTACAAAATAGCTTTAGCACCAGCCACGTCCGGCTGAAGCGCGGAATACAAATTGAAACAACATTTACTTTGTCTATAGTCAGTGGAGTGCTCAGATAGATCCACATTCTTTACAACGTCGGAGCACCGGAGTGGCAATCCGTAAAGTGTTGGAATTGAAACGAATTCCGTATACAGCATCTAAATATACTAGTTTTGTCCGCTGCTTCTCTCGCATAAAATACCACTAAAAAACAAGCACGCGCATTACTAAAAAAAACTGTACGTCTATCGATTTGTGTGACTAAAATTTAAACTCGTATATGAAAAGTGATTTATTTGGTTGTTAAAGTTCTCTTCTCTAAAACGGCTGAACTGAATTAGTTGAATTTTGTTCGACGACGTAACTCTAAGGACTATTATATCACAAACCATATTTTTCGCGAAACCGGAAGAGGAAATGTCATAGAGCTGAATGCTGCAGAGTATTAAATATTTTTTCTATGAATATTTTACCAAATATTATCTACCTAATAGATTACTAAAGCCGTTACTTGTTCACAAAAATTAATTAACACAACCAACCTAATATAATACACATGCCAATTACATCATGGTCATTACAAATAATATCATTAATGACAATTATCACTTTAACGCAGTTAGTCATTGTGATTAAAGTCAATAGTATTTATTACTCACATACTTAGCAGCATTAATCAATTCGATCCTTGTGCGATTAAAGCGAGTCAACATATATTACGTTCAAGTGTATGGCGTAAATAAATTTAATTTTATGAAAATATTTTTGCTGCATGTACGTAGTAACGTGACACGAATTTCCGATAGCGCATATTTAAAGTTTTGTATTTTAAGTAAACTTGCAGTCTTAATACAAACTAACATCAAAACTTCTTCTTTCTAATGTTCATTACGTCAGAAAGAAGTTTTGATGTTAAAGTTCGTTCTAAGTCGGGGTCCGCTGGGATCAAATCCTGGATTTAATTAATTATTTTAAAGCGAGTGTCACCCAACATTCGTAACCCTTAAATACAGGATGCAGACAAATTAAATCATGGTGTCATATCTAAGTGCACAGCGGTCAAAAAACGACTATAAATCTTTTTTTTTTTTATGTACATATTATTAATGCAATATTTATTTAATAAGCGTTTTTGGTTAATGTTATATAGTCTATAGCCTTCCTCGATAAATGCGCTATCTAACACTGAAATAATTCTTCAAATCAGACCAGTACTTCCTCAGATTAGCGCGTTCAAGCAAACAAACAAACGAACTCTTCAGCTTTATAATATTAGTATAGGTATAGATACCAGATAAAATATTAGCTTTCTGCACTCCTTCTCCGTATAAACTTTAACTGTGCCAAATCGCAAACTCGTCGTCCGCGTAATTTTCGCAAAATTCGTATTTTCCTATATATAGCATAGCGTATTAATATTCATATATATATATATATATATATATATATATATATATATAGACGAGTATACGATCACGCAGCAAGTTTAGACACACGTGCCACTAAAATATCTAACACATAAACCACACGTTATGAACCCAGCGTATTTTAGAGTGCCATAATTACTCATTTACGGCATAATCCATTACAGCGAACACAGCCCTGATGAATGATACTACAAAATCCGTTTGATAGATCGTCTCGAGTTACTATGGATCCGGTATAGCGGGATAACTTCGTCCCGAGTTTAATTGAGCGTTCTCATTGGTGAAAAACTATTTTTTCTTGACGTAATACAATTGGCATAAGATAGACGCGTTCAGTAAATTTATCCAATTAGTTTGGCCATAAAGATACCCGGTCTTAGTACGGAACACAATGTACATCAATTAATAATTGATTTACATACATTATTGTATCCAATCGCAGCGACAATTAGTATTAATTAATTTGTTGTTACCAGACTAGGCAAATCTAGGATCATGGTCAAAACGTACATAAATTAAAAACTATATAAAATTCTAGCAATGAGAAGTACCTGAATGTCTTTATAATTTATTATACAAGCTTTTATTTTATTCGCTAGTATTATAGGTTGGAACATGGAAGAGTAACGAACACTGTTGCCACTTGCTACATAAATTCCTTTTTACAACCTTTCTACATTGCACTGGCATTTCTCCATACATGCATCGATCGACAAGACCGTATAACATGAAGCATATAACCAATAGAGTATCAGTAAGTAGATATTTGAAAATAATATTTCAAATACCGAATTAATAGCAAGACGCCGATCGGTCAAAGATTTAGTTCGGTTACGATTTGAAATCAGTTAATATTTAGTCAATAAAAAATGCGTTTTGAAATTTCATCGCAGCATTGTTCAATGCTATTCGTAGGTAAGAGTGCAATATCGCATAAATTCAGAACCTTAACGTAGAAAATATCCATACTAACTCCTGCCCGCGGCGTTGCTCGCGTGGTAGGTATATCGATGAAACACTAGCTTATGTGGTATTTTATGTATAAGCTATACCATTGTAAAGTTTCATTGAAATCTATGCAGTATTTTTTGCGTGAAAGTGTAACAAACATCCATACATCCATCCATACAAATTTTCGCGTTTATAATATTAGTACGATTCACTTTATCGTAAATAACGGTCGAAAAATAAGACATTTTCAACGTTATTAAAGGCAAAGTTAGACTTTATAATAAAAGCTACATTCTTAGTGCTGCACTTTCACTCACATGTTCTGTATAATGGGACCTACATCGACTAAACGATCCATCTCGCACATCACAGCCTATGTCCAATTTAACAGCATAATAACACATCTAGTCAATAATTACCATGCTGAATAGACACTTGCAACTGCGGAGATAATCACCCCAACTTGCATATAATGATCGTATTAAGTAATGACTGGCGAGTATTGTATTCGCGGATTTCACAGTGTAAGGAAATACACGTTTCTACCAAATGTGGTTGTATACTTAGAGGTGAGACAACTTCGTCAGAGCGTTAGAGAATGTCTGGCACGACAAAGACCATCAATGTTTCTGTAATTCATTAATTACACTTTTAATTGTATTCATATTATGTCATCTCCGACAGTCATTGACGGTTAAGAACTATGTATAATTTATATGTACCTAGGTTTGTATATTTTGATGATGAAAATAGTAACTACTGAGTTTCTTGCCGTTTTCTTATCGGTAGAATCAACATTCCGAACCTGTGGTAGATTCACATTGCTTTGTAGATTTTTGGAAACTTGACGATTTTATAAATGCTTTTTTGAGGCAGGGCCTACATAAATAAAGACATTTTGAATTTGTAGCAATCTTATTAAAAACTACAGTTTTACTATCTTGTGCCGTGGTAGACATTATATCTGTTATTTTCGCAAAAGCAGACGATAGATAGGGGTAAGCAGTCTCGGTTTTAAGCGAGATAAGGTGCTCGATCCTCAAAGTCCTAAAGAACAAGATTGAAAACCTCTTCTGGTTCTTCAATCACCTTACAAATACCGCTACAAGGGCCCAATTAACTGATTATAATTGAAATTTACGAAATGGGTGGCTGCCCTAAGTCCTAAGGGTCGTCGAAACTAACTTTTTATCTTCTAGTAATACAATAGATAAGGAATAGTTCATATGAGTGCCATATGAATGTCACCCAGACCAATGATAATACTAAAACCAGCCTTGCGCTCAAACTTCGCAAACGAAAGCGGCAGATGAATGAGATCATTCACATGCCAAATGACATTGATGTGATCTGGCGCTTAAATTAACCAAATGAGTATTAGTCTACCTCGCAAAATTGAATACTTAGTCATCACAGTATCACATGAAGACTAAAACGTTTTTCCTTTGGTAATTATCATTAATTATACTAAAAAATACTTCAGTTATATCAAGACTAGGTCAGTCAAGCCACGGTATGGGCCAGGTGATCCGCGAAAATAATCTCGATAAGCAATTGTGTATCGAATTGCTAATAGTAGGTACCTACCTATGAATCAAATCATCAAATCGAAAAGCCGCTTATACTAGTGTATAGAGACCCGAAACCAAAGGCGTCGGGTTCGAATCCATATTAGCAAATGCTATGTTCCATTTTCATCTACTCGCATCATCGTACTAATATTATGAAGTCGAAAGATTTGATTTTATTTTAATAAATAGGCTTCGAAACTACTGGATCGATTTTTGGATGAAAAAGATTCTTCACCAATGGAAAGCTACTTTATCAGCGAGTAACGTAGGCTATATTTTATTTCCGTATTCCAAGGGGAACGGAACATACGCGGGTGAGATCGCAGGGCACTGCTATGATTGATAAATAGACTCGCAATACGAATTTTATGGACGCAATTAAGTAGTATGACTATAGCAAACTATGACGTTACAGTTTTATCAGTTGACTCACTATTTATTTCACAACTGTTATATTAAAAAAACTAACTTCAGCCCGCGGCTTCGCTCGCGTGGTACATCGATAAAAAATAGCGTAGGTATATGTTATTCGGGTGTATGAGGTATATTATTCTGAGGTCTCATTAAAATCCATTTAGTTTTTTTTTGTGTGAAAGACTAACAAACATCCATAAATCCATTTATCCATACAAACTTTCGCGTTTATAATAATAGTAGGATGTATTATAAACGTGTTATTTTAAAGTAACGAAGTTCTGGAAATATATGTTCATCCAGCCAGTTGCATATATCAAGATCCTGTTCGCATCAGTGCCTGTGAAACGCACTTGTCGTTTCCTGGTCAGTCACACTACGCGAACTGCATTTTGTATCGCATTGCATTATAGCCGCATTGCATTACAACGGTGAAGCCTTATTTTTGTCCCTTTCACTCTTCCTTTTGAAGAGGAGGATAAAAAGGCGAACGTAAGCGTTATCGCGACGGTATATATGCAGCTATAGAATCAGCTGGCAAGCGGGGGAGGAAACTGCGTAGGCAGAGTTCTACGCAGCATTACTAGAACTGCGGAAAAAGCCGGATATAGCTTGGCTTTCAGAAAATGTCCGACCATATTCGACTCCAATCCGGCATTAAGAAATTAAACTAAGTGTTTGTTAAACTGTATAAATATTATTCCGAACATACATAGGTAGGTTGTATAAAATACAGGACGATTTTCTTAGTCTATAATGTTTCACAATCGTAGTGAACTGGTCCCGTCATTTTGACGCTTTTCGTCGTGACTATCAGAAGTCTTCACCTTATTAAATATCATATTATAGTAAAAATAAACACCATTTCAATAATAAATACGTGTAAGTATAAAAGTTAAAAAGTTATCAAATTAATGCCGCGACCCGGGACCGGGCCACCGGATATAGTAGAATACTCTGGTCAAAAAGCGCGTGTTCTAAATCGAACCAGCAGTACGCGCCAGTGAGGCATCCGCCCTATCCACTAAGCTACTACCGCTCCTTTATACGACCTCGCTCACGTCTCGAAAACGGTTTAAATATTCTAGACCTTACTAATGTAATGCCTACGCTTCTGCAAACTCACGGAAAGAAAAACCCAACGAACACAGAATAATTAAAAGCTGAAATCGATGCGATATCCACGCGATAACCCAATTAGGGTTGTAGGAAGAATATCGATATATTGATAGTTTTCGTTTTGTATGTTAATACATAGTACAATATGTGAAGAATATAAAATGTATCAAAATCGATTATTTTGCAATAGTCAATCTGTTAGTATGAGCCGTTGCCGTTGCTAATAAAAATACCGCAAAAAAGAGAGCTGTAAAAATTTGTATAAACGCATCATAACATAACATAGTAACTAATCTTATCTTAACACAGATCCAAAAGACGAAGAAGAAGTGAATCCTGCTCCACTGGTATTGTAAATAAGAATATTTATTGAAAGGACTAAATAATCATTAAGTACATACAATAATGTTTTTTACCATATATCCAAATCGCTACAACCACATAGAATTGGTAAATATGGTAACCAATATTGATACATTTCGGCAATAGCTTCATCTTTAAGTCAGCTGGAGCATTCCTCAGTTTTACATCTTAGGCAAGGTTTTTTCAAAATAATAATCTACAGACAGACAGGTAAGTACAATGATAAAAAAAACATCAAAAACATAAATCTGCTCAAATTTTTATTCCATTCACCCTGATCATCCAACAGACTAAATTATGTTGTATAAATTCTACTAGTCTTAATGAGTGAGCTTCTTAACAGTAATTTGTTCTAACAAACAAGTCCCATTACTAAATGGGGTGTAATTAACAAAACTCTAAAGATATGAAGTTTGAAAGTTACCATAATTTAACATATTTTATGTATTGCAGTTTATACTTAAAACCTTTCTAAGGAGACCACGAAAATAGGTCTTGATCATAATTAATAAAAAGTTAAAGGGGTACTACAAGGCTCCAGGGGAAAAATGCATCAAAAGTTTAATATTACCTATCTACGACTATGCAGGTTCGATACTTTTTCAATTATCCTAGGGTTCCGTAAAATACTTCGCTTCTCAAATGGGGTTCGGTAGCAAAAAAAGTTTAAAAACCACTGATAAAGATATTAAAGAAATAAATATATTTGTAATACATTCTCTCTCTAAGAATTTGCTTAGCATAGAATATCTTAGGGGCTTTTCTATAATTACACCATAAAATTATGTATGCAAATAGAAAGACTTCTTATAATCACTGATCACAAGCATTTGTCTCCCCCTAATCTAAAGTAGGTCTAATCTTGACACTAATTTCGCTATTGCAAATTTGTCCCGTTCATGCCTATTGATATATAAACCAAGCAAAATAGACAGTATTACTACTGTAAAAAAAAAAAAAGCCTCTAGTCAGCAGGACGTCTTTCGGCTAAAATGGTGATGATAGACCCAACTGTGCTTGTAGGTTATATAAAAGTATGGTCTAGATAGAGAGAACATAGAAGTATGGTCTGTGGTGTTTCAGGTCTTATAACAAATTACCTAAAACATCCTTATCACTGACCGTAATGCACTTTAATGTGAATCATAGACACAAAAATCATAATTGTATCTATAAAACTGACTACCTATCTATCTATGATATATATCGCATTAGCCATTTACCCTAAACTCGGTCAGAGGGTAGCTCCATTGTAAGGTTTCAAAATTATCATCGAACATTCAAACCGCATCAGCACCTAACAGCATTTTGTTTATAATAACTTCCAGTTGTGTTTAAATGTTAAGGAAAAACATCTACTAGTAGATAAATTATTGGCATATCTTTACCTCACATTGTATAATGAGTAAGTAGTTTAATGGAATGGTATAACTGTGGTCCAATGTAGGATAAAATAAACAAAAACTTATTAGCATAAAATATACATATAGGTACTTAAATCATAACAAAAAATTATATGCATTGTACTGGTCGATTGATTATTATAAAAACCGTTCCAGGTATCCCGTCATATTAGAAGATAAATATTCTATATAAAATGGGAATTACATCTGGTACTAAAGGCATTAATATTTCATTCAGGTTCTAATTTTGGACCTAAAATAAGGTTTGATTAAAGTATAATTCCCATCTAAAACTTATAACTTACCTAAAATAATAGAATCCGAACAAATTTTAAAATAAAATAGTGTCATATTGTATTAAATACAATTATATGGCTAATCATATAGTATAGTAAAAACAAGTAAAGCAAGCTCTTAAGGATAGAATAAAAAAATATTGTTTCACAGATAGAAATTCTTAAATAATCTTGAAGCCAAAAACCAATCCACTTATAGGTCCATGTTTTCCCTATTGCTACGAAACTTATTCCAGATTATAAATTGTATGAGAGTATAAAGTCTATAATAGATGCTTGTGTTAAAGGTTTTCAATTTGTTAATAAATTATTGGTAAATATTCAAACAACAAATCGTCGGTCATCGCGTACCGGCATACGTATTGTTTGTAAACAAATAACACATGACCGAACGACCGGCTTTGGGCGATTTTTCTACCATAATATCCTGACACACCTGGCTTTCAAATAGTCAAAAAATGAGCTCTCTAAGTCTTATAATGTGCTAGAAAATCAAATTCCAAAGAGCACGAGCCTCGAAACTCTACAGTAAATACCATGTGGCGTATACGCGCCAATTTTTGACAATAACTTGTTTTCGCAAGTAATAAGCGGCGCGTTAATTTTACAAGTCCTATGATTTTTTTTCGACGAGAATATGAAATTCCACAGTTAATAGTCGTAGAGAATCGAAGAAAATCCGGCAAAAACAAATATTATTTTATAAATTAAACCGCCTCTAGCGGTAAGAACGAGAAACAAAAACATAATGGCCGACCACACAGTAGTTTCGATGACTGCACATTAAATGCGCAAAATACTCACACTTTCCTCCTCTTTTTCCATTCCAGAGGGCATTTGAGGTACTGCACGATTAATCGCCGAGTAGTCCGGAAGATCCGGAAGCTCCTCGGCGAGATATATGGGCATTGGTTTCGACGCATCCAGGGCCCTCGCCCTAAACGAGAGCTTCGACATTTTGTTGACAGAACAAAACACGCTAGCGTCGACACTAAAATGCACTTATAAAACACTTTATAGCTCCTCCAGGAGGTCTCAAGGGACCGTAAACTGCACTTTGCACACTCTAGTTCGTTCCCATGGTTAATTTTTGCACGCACTCAGTCACAATTAATGAAAAACAATAACGAAACTTTACATATTGAGCGTACTTTACAGAAAGCCATCATGGCGGCTTTCCGTTTGGCGGACGACCATGACCAACTTCCACCTAGCACGACGTACGCGGGAAGGAAACACGCGGGGACGATTCCGTCATTTTATATCTACTCAATTAATACTTCACAAAATTATTTGTTTTAATCACGTTTTAATAATCAAATTTTTACTAAAATTTTATGATATTAATAAAACTATATTTTAAAAAGAAATAAAAGTTTGATGTTTTAATATACGCTAGGTTGACTCTTGATTTCTATAGTGCACCATAGACAAAGATTTTCGTTGTCGTTCCGTTTTACGTATAGATGGTGCTATGTAAGATTTTAAATAATAATTTTACCATCATAGATTTTTTATTTATTTATTGTAATAATAGAAATAAATTAATATAACAATTATATGTGTAAAATGTTAAATATTAATTTCACACAAAGTTTACATAAAATATATAGCATAGACAAATAATATTTCTGAGGTTGTTGTCACATAAATGGAATCAATTAATATTATATTTGATTGAATTCCTAGTTTAAAAGTAATTTATAATTAAACAGATCTAGATGAATAAAGGAGTTTATTTACAACTAATTTAAATTGATCGGATATGTATGACAAATAATTATAATCTTAGATACCTCTACCTCTCCGTAAAAAAATTAAACTTCGCCTTTATCTAGTATTGCATGAATAAATTTATATTTCTTTCAACATATTATGTAATGATTTTATACTTAAACATAACTAACATTAGCCAAATAGTTAAAAATATTATTTCAATAATTAATTTTTCGAAGGCTCCATAGTAATAGTTTCTATGATTGAAAAACCGTTACTAACTCTTTCTCTCTCGCACTTATGCCCAATTGGTTCAAGTAAGAAGGGTACGATCAATACTACTTTTTTATGGCAGGAAGTGGCGGGAAACAAAAACATTTGAAACAGTTTTTCGAACCCGTATACGTACCATATTCGCCAATCGTCCTTAAAAAATTTAAGTAGTATATTAATTAAATATAGTTTTTTTGTATCTATTGAATACAAAATAGATAGTGATATGTAATAGTGTCTTAAGGTTTTTATATTATTGTAGAGAAGCTGAAAAATCGGCTATATTAAATTTGCAGGGTAAAATATTTTACTGTTTGTTAAATAGATACATTTACAAATCTTATCAAGAATAATGGTATAAATTAGCTTCGGCCCTATTGTATGTCACGAAGATTCACATTAATTCTGTATTTTCAAAAGGGAGTGTATGCGACGACCACTTGCGGGCTTCAAGCCAGAGGGGTGTTTATGCAGTTCCCTAGATTTTTAACACAAAAAGAATATCCGACTTTTAGTCATACGTCTAAAAATAATTTGTTGAATCTTTTAAAAATAAATTTACTTTTAATCATGAAAAAAGTTGAGGTTGTGTATCAATAAAATTAGAAACGAATGACTATGAAAAACGTTTTTTTTTGCTTGACTTGAAGCCCGGCATATTCATATTAATAAGAGCATGGATGAAATTATATATTCGTCCATGGTAAGAGCAGGAACATTCAACCTTGAGCAGTGGAAAAAGCAGCCCGTTAAAAGTGTTACCTACGAAACGTGAAAAATATTATTCGACATGGGTACAGGAAGGTTTGAAATGAAACAAAATGTATTTGTCATCATTTTTATTACATTAAACCTATTTTTACAGCAGATATCTTTGAGAATATTCATGACAAGTGTATACCGATGAATGCAATATAAAATCCGTGATAAAAATGCAATATATTACATATTTAAATTTATACATAAATATATAGAATAATTCATCTTCATATTTTTTTTTTTCTAAAATAGTTACCTACATATCCCATTTTAGGAAAAAAGTATGAAGATGTATGTAATCTAAGTATTACTAAATTTTATATATACTACTTTTTTATAGATAACGATATTTTTGCACAATAATATGGAACGAATTGTTTTTAATTACCCCCAACTTATAAGCAGCTTTCTAAGATCAAAATACCTGTGAATTATAAAGTGTGTGCAAACAGTAAATACTCAATTATATGATAATATAACTATAACATATAAAATACAATAACATTCACAAAATACATTTATTATTAACGAATCTTAACACGTACAAATTATTTCGACAAAATGTAACAAACATCTTGAAAGAATCCTCCTTAGAAAAAATTGAGCCACAATTTATACCTATTTTTCACATAGAATAGAGATAGATAAATGTGAATTTTAATAAGAATGTGTAGAAATACATTTCACGTTTTTTCCAGTTACGTAATTTTAGAATAGGGGCGGGGAGAGGAAGGTTGATTACTTGTGGGTACTACTAATCATATGTACTATTATTACCTTTCATTCATTAGAAAAATATTTTTTATTTCGAGCGATCTTATCTCAGTCTTCAGTTGTAATTTTCAAAGGTTAGGGGCTCGTACTCCTAATCTTACCTTTTTTACGCCCATAGATGATAAAAAAATGTTTATACGAATTTCATTTGGTAGTACATATTATTTGTTCTTTTTTGTATATTGACTATCTATAAGTGCTTTCTTGAAGCCTATATAAATAAAGATATTTTGAATTGAATTGAATTGTATTTACGCAAATGTCGTCATATTACGAGTAAAACCTGACAAGAGTATTTTTACTACTCCTAGGTATTTACCGTCAAACTTGCACAAATAAATATTTGTTATTTTTATGACACTTGAACGAGTCGAGGCCTGGTAAGTAAGTGTTAAAAAATAGAGCAAATATATTTTTATCAATACCATTTAGGTTGTTTCCCTTTACAGGTGTGAGATCCCTCGGGAGGGCTCTCTCCCCTAGTACGCCCATGACACAAAGGCTGAGGGATGAGTCCACTTTGTACATACCTTAACTATTTCAGAGGGAACAATTCCATGTAGGGTAGTTCACAGCATCACATTTTCAAGATTAAAGATTTAATTGGGTGATGTTCAAATTTAATTATTAGTTATTGTTGATCTTACATTTCTTTCTAAGACTATTCCAAATTATAACACATCTTTAGTTATAATAAAATTTTGTGTTAAAAAACATATTTATAGTTATCAAAAACGATAAAATTTGGTGATGAACGACGATGAATATAACTAACATAGAAAGCAATGGGGATCATGCTACTGTTAATAGAATGTCTGAACCAAATTCAAGACAAAATTACCCAATGACTGGTATCGATTTAAAGGTGAAAATCTAAAAATAAGTGAAATTACGTCAATTGTGACTGAAAAGTTAAAATTTTGTGTACATTTCTATAGCAGATTGTACAAGATAAAATGTGGGTCTCATGGTGTTCTGACTATTAGAATACGAAAGCAAATGTATTCATTATGGTGCATATGAATGTACAACCAAGCGATATTTAGGAAGAAAATTGGTACTAATGTAATAGTTATTAGTTTAAAGTGTAGGTAAGGAACTCGTAAGCAAAAAAAAATCAGTTAACATACAAAATTTACTAAACTATATTTCCAAGTAAAATTATGTAATTCCAATGACTAATTATTTGCATTATATCTAAAATTATAGTTACATTATATTCAGCAGATATACATTTTATTATTATAACTATGTGTTTTTGTATGAAGCGAGTAGTGTTTAGATTTTTATGTATTTTGACAACACTTTGAAAAGAGTTAAATAAATAATATCTAATAGTAATTAAAATCTTACATAAATTAAAAATTAATGTCTTGTCATAAATGCTTCGTTTATTCCATAAAATACATTGTATTTAAAATCAATAATATTGTTCCATAATTTCATAGATCTTTTAAAATCATGTCGAATTTTATCGATGATATTCAAATAAAAGTTGTTAGTTCAAAGTGTTGCCCGTTGTATAAATTCATAAGCTTCTTTTCGTAAGATTTTGCTAACTCTTAATAATTCGGTTATTTCATAGTCTTATTTCTAAGCATTGAAAGTAAAGTATGTATCCATATTATGCCAAACATTTAAAAAAGAAAAATATAATATATCTTACGGCTATAAACATTCATGACAGTATGGTTAAATCAATACATATTTTTTAATTTTTTTTAATCTAGACAATTCATGAAACGGCAAATAATTTGACGGTGACATAAAACCATAGATAATTATATTTTTTAAAACCAAATGTTATAGCCATCAGACAATTAAATTTCGAGGAATCCATATTTAAAAAAAAGAAAACGTGATTTCAACATCTAATGTGCATCTACGCTATTGCCATTTATATAAGTGTGAGTAGGATAGCAAGATTTAGATAAAAATTTGATACAGAATATAATCCTTAGTTACATGATTTGTCGTCAAGTATAATAATAAATAGGGAACACAAAATCGTATTCATACATTTTAAAGTAGACTATCTGCAAACCTCTGATTACCCAAATGTGTAGATAGCTTTATGTCGATACTAATCTAAAAATTAAAGAAAAAAATATACAATAAAACATAATAATTTATTCAGACATCATAATTTTAAATACACAAGAATAATGACAATAAAAAATGTAAAAATACGATTTTCATATTCCATTTTGAGTATCATTCATAATTATCTATATAAAACCCACCAATCACAGGCGTGTGCTCTGTCTCCCTCTACTTATATGTTTGATTCACTCCTGCCTGCATATTGTATTTTAAATAGTGTATGAAGGTTTTCGTTCAGCGACATTTTTCATATGACAAAATGCTATAAGTGTATTTAAAACAACATTTCCTAATAAACATTATGGAACACATTCTAACAATACATAACATTGCTAAACATTTCGAAGCATCATTCAACAAATATGAAAATTTCCCTAAACATGACAACCACAGTTAAACATTTACTACACATTACAATACCCCAACACCGTATAACATTTTCAAACTATTGTTAAATTACACAAAAAACAGTGTACCTATGATTGTCAAATAATAAATGTCGCCAAACGGAAACATAATGTATCTTAAAAATACATACTATTTATATTGTATATCAGAAAAACATTTAATTTTACGTAATGGGTAAAGATTTTAAGTGTGTAGATTGTTTAAGTAGAACATAGAATATGATTTTTTTTAGCTGTAGAAAAAAATCCTTAAATTTTAACAATATTGAAAAACGAATGCAGTATTTTATATACATGTGTATGATAGTCACCTGTCCTCATCATTTATATCATTATAATGTTATTATCACTTGTATTTAGTGAAATTATTATAATTTATTCAATTCTAACAGAGATTTTTATTATCTTATTTGAAATATCTAAAAAAAATCATCAACATCTACTCTTCATTAAAATTATCTTATGAAAGAATAGTCATGTTGATAATTGTTGAATATAATCTTGTGTTATACGATTGTCTAAATATAATACACAGAAAAATAACAATAAATACATATATTTTTAGAGAATATCTGAAAGTTTTCAAAATCATATTTTATAGTTGTAATGAGACTACGATCTCTGCGCTCAATGAAAAGATAAGTTTATAATAGTTTCACTAGCTATTTTTTTTCTGATTGTAACGACAAGCGACCATAATAAATAATTGAAACAAGAAATTTATTTTAAACATTATTAAATACCTGCATAGATTGTTATAAAAAATCAGGAATCGGTAAAATCTATGGTTACAGAAAGGAATAGTAGGATCAATATTATTTATAACAACTGCAAAATAACGTAAAAACTGAGGGAACCGTTTTCAACATTACACTGAGACGAGACGCCGTTAAGCTCAACACCGCGTAACTCAAAATTGTGATCTTTTTTGGACATCTTAAGAAATCGTTTTATTTAACTATTTTTGAATTTACCATACAATTTATGACCAATATTGTATATCATATCTTAGTTATACATTTCAGATTACTGTGATATGAGAAAGATTTTGGTCAAATAATAAACTAAAATCGGTTTTGTTAACATGTTTTTTTTATTGCAGGCGACAAACGAGCTAGCGGATCACCTGACGGCAATCACCATCGTCTATAATTTCATTAAATTTTTTATAGTATTAGTCAGTATGAAAAGGCTAACTATGCATGTTATGGACTATGGATCGAAAAGATTTTTTTTTGACTTAAGCGGTTTTATAACTTAAGCGACTAAATACAGATTAGCGATGGAGTATCGCGACCGGGCGGTGCAGCGGGCGCGCCGCTCACGAGTCGGCCGCGTCGCCGCGCGGCGCCACGGTCGGCGGCACTGCGCACTTGCCCACGAAGATCTCCACCTCCTGCGACCGACAAAAAAAGAAAAATATATTATAGTTTGTTCATAACAGTATATAGACAATAATCAAAATGGCAAAGATTTTTCTATGAATGATCAATTTCATAAATAACATTCAGTATTGATGACAATATTTTTTTTAGCACTGGCAATACTTATTATAGCTTTTTGACATTTGACTTTGCATTGATTTTACTAGCACTAATAAATTGTAAGTTTAGTATACATGGCTACATTATTTTTAACTATTGACAATATTTTCATATGAATTTTCTTTTTAAATTTCATATTTTTATCACTCGATTACGTCAATAATTAATTGACGAAATCATATATTAATGTAATCTTAAGACACAAAAATTACCCAATTGGGACGTTTTTTGACATTTGTTTTTATTTATGAAAGATGTGATAGACGCTGCCAGTCTTATTTGCGTACTGTTTAAATAACGTTATCATTTTTAAATGGTTTATCAATGTAGTCAAATGTGTTTGAAACATTTTTTTGGTTAAAATATAAGTTTAACTGTAGTAGAATATCATGACTTTGCCTACCCCGCTAGGGAAGTGGCGGTGAAGTTTAGTTAGTTAGTTAGCTTCATGGATGTTACAAAGCTTATAATCCCTTGGCCGTTTACACATCGTTCATTTTGAGCCCTCAGGTGGAACATACATTTATGGAGCCCTATGTCCCGCTGTCAATAAGTGGTGGTAGCTCAATGATAATGACACGTGCCTCTTAACCGAGGGGTGCGGGTCGAAACCCGGGCACATACCTCTGGATTTTTCAATTCTGTGTACGTAACGTATTTATACCACTAGCTCGGCGGTGAGGGAAAACATCGTGATGAAACCTGGACACCCCAACGAGATGTGTGATTAGTCTGGGTCCCGTATAAGGGTGACGCAGGTCAGAGCGGCAGTCGCACCTGGCTGCCCTCGAGGCTCATGTCGGCTGTGGGCTCGCGGCGGCCGCCGGCGCGCGCCGCCAGCTGCCGCTCGCGCGCCACGCGTCTGGGAACACATTACGTCCACTATTAATATTGAGGCGACATCTACATACATCTGTCTATTACCACTAGCCAACAGATGGCGTTGGTCGATTTGGCACAAACGCCGTACGTTGTAAAAAGAGCTTTATTAGAGATGTTGACTCATTTTTGGAATTTATTTTGTTTCATATAAGTATACCCAAAACACGAAAATAATAAATATATAAATACGTCAAATTTCAATAAAAAAAAAAAATCCTGCCAAAACGATTCAAACTGTCACTTGAATATGATTACGTCACAGATCGATAAACATATTGCGCTATGTCAAAGTTAACCTGATCGGCAATACTTCTAGCTTGGGTATGACAGTTAAGTCAAATTGATTTTCTTTAATTGATGACGAATATAAATATTCTTATAATGTTATTATAGGTTTTTAAATACCTGCTGTCTCTAAAGTATAAAACATAACTTTACACAAATTGGTAACATGTGTCAACATCCCTATTATAGTGAAGTTAATTTAGCTGTTAAACAAGACTAGCTATGCCAGCGGTTTCACCTGCGTTTATGGTTAATCCTACTAATATTATAAATGCGAAAGTTTGTATGTATGGATGGATGTTGGTTACTCTTTCACAAAAACTACTGAATAGATTTTAATGAAACTTTAGAATAATATATCTAGCTATACACCCAAATAACATTCATCTTTTTCATCATCATTTCATCGATGTACCACGCGAGCGAAGCCGCGGGCAGAAGCTAGTGTTATATATATAGCCTATAGCCTTCCCCGATAAATGGGCTATCTAACACTGAAATAATTTTTCAAATCGGACCAGTAGTGCCTGAGATTAGCACGTACAAGCAAACACAAACTCTTCAGCTTTATAATATCAGTAAATATAAGTTAGGACGCCCCCTAATCATATTTCTCCTGGGCTACAAGCCACGCCGCCCATAACTCTGCGCACCCAGCAGGGTCACCACCCACCTCCTGTGCTCCAGCATGGCCTTCCTGTCCGCCTCGCGCTTCTCTGCGGCCAGACGCGCCTTCTCGTTCTTGAGGGCGGGGGTGGCGCGCGCGCGGCCGCGCGGCGAGCTCGCCGCCGGGGTGGACGGCAGCTTCGGTGTTGGGGCAGAGATCTGGAACGTGGAGAGTTGGGGTTGAACACAATATTTATAGAAATGTCGTCTGGTTTAGACTAGACTAATGGTCGAGAGTTAAATACAACAATGCATTCAAGTTGCGCGTGACGTCACACCTTCGTACAATTTATATTAAATAGTGACGTCGCACGCAAAACTTAGATCTTTGTGAATTTTTATCGATGCGAAAAATATGTGTCTAGAATTTTTGTATAATCTAACTGACGGATTAAATATAAGACTACATCACATACATTTATCTAAATCTGAGCAAAATAGCCTAAACACTTGTTTCCGGATATCAGAAACAACAGTGGTATTACAAATACATATATAATTAAATATTGGATATTAACACCTAGACACAGAACAAACACAAGTATTCATCATACAAATGTTTGTCCTAGGTAGGAATCGAACCCACAACTCTTGGCGCATGGGGCAGGATCACTACCGAATGCGCCATGGAGCTTGTCATAAACTAAATAGAATTAAAGTTTTTTAATGCAATCGTCTTTATTGCGCTGCGTCCAACTGGGTTACCCGAATACGCACACATAGGCACACGAAAAAAGTATCGATACTTTGTGGTATCGAATACATTTCCTTTCGATACCGATACTTTGTATTCGATGCTTTTACTCAATGAGTACTTCATTTAGGTATCGTATCGAAAGAATCTTAGACATTCGGTTCTAAAATTACTATAGGGCCAGCTAAAAAAACGCCGCATTGGTATTACGTCATAAAAGTACTCGATACTTTTCAAAAGTATCGATACTTTTATTATGATACTATTACGAGTACGATACTTTTTTTACTACTTATGAGTACAAATCGCTAAAAGTCGGTCAACAGAAAAAAAATCGCCGCACAGGGATTAGGTCCTTAAAGTACTCGATACGTCAAAGTATCGATACTATTATGAGTCATCATCATCCTCTTGCCCTTCTCCCAGTTCACCTGGGGTCGGCGCAGCATGTCTTCTTCTTCCATACGTCCCGGTCAGCCGTCATCAAGCTATCCACTTCCATTTTACTCATATCATCTTTCACACAATCCATCCATCTCTTATTTGTCCTTCCTCTTCCTCTCCATCCACTAACATTCATACTCATCACTCTCTTTGTCACATGTCCTTCCTCTCTTCTCATCACATGCCCATACCAAGATAAACGGTTTCCTCTCATCTTATCTATTATGAGTACGATACTTTTTATTCGATACTACTCATGAGTACAGTATCGATACAGTCTATTTGATACCGTGTCCCTACGCACAAATGACCACCGAGTTAGCGCATTAACTCACCTCCTGCCAGTTGTTGGCCTTCAGCGCTGCGATGTGTTCGTACAGCGCGTCCACGTTCTTCACCTGGAGACACACCATGTCCCAGAAGCCCTGCAGGTCTTCGACCGTGGTGGGGAACGGCTCGTCCAGCCGCTCGTTGATGTTGTTGTAGCAGAGGCCTGGAAAGTGGAGAGAGACAAATGAGAAAACTGGAGTAAAGAAGGTTTAAAGACTTAGTAGGGTTAGGCGTTTCTTTCTGTCTTTTTTCTCTTTCTGGAGCGGGTTAAAAAAGGGTAAGTACATCTGGATTTAGTCAAAATTAAAAAAAATCCAGATGTACAGAATCACGAGGATCAGAGCCTGATGGGCTTACCTTCGAATTGCTGCATCTTCTGCGTGGCCAGCAGGCGCGCCTTGCCCGACGCGGCGCGCAGGAAGCCCAGTATCTCTTCGCTCACGTCCTTATTCTGTAAGGTTATCACCAGAAAATATTACTTTCTTGCGCGAGTTATAGCAGTAACTTTTCTATGTATGGGCAGTGACTAGTGTTGCCCAAAGCAAGACTCTTGCGGCGGTCTTGCATGCCGTTATCTTGCAGACTCAATCTTGTTCTTGATCAAATGTTGCTTGTCGCTTGGTCCTGTGTTAAGACCAAGCAACAAGCAACATTTAAGCAAGAACAAGACTAAATCCGCAAGATGACGACATGCAAGACCGCCGCAAGAGTCTTGCTTTGGGCAACACTAGCAGTGACCCTCTGTTGTACGTAGTATATTATTACTCTGTGCTGGTACAAACCCGGTCACTTGATTGTTAAAATCTATAATAGGACTATGGATCTATCATACTACCAGTTCAGGCCAGTTCTTCGAAGGTATAGATAATTTACTAATACTATATAGCTGAAAATTTTGTTTCTTTATTTACTTGAACGCGCTAATATCTAGCGCTATTAGTGGATGGAGAGGAAGAGGAAGGCCAAATAAGAGATGGATGGATTGTGTGAAAGATGATATGAGTAAAATGGAAGTGGATAGCTTGATGACGGCTGACCGGGACGTGTGGAAGAAGAAGACATGCTGCGCCGACCCCAGATGAACTGGGAGAAGGGCAAGAGGATGATGATAGTTTATTTATCGAAGGCTCTAAGCCTAAGCGACATAAAATTAACCATAAACGCGTGTGAAACCGCAGGCACAGCTAGTTAAAAAATAACTATGAATGTGTATGCGACCATGATATAATTTATCGGGTGGCTATTTAATAAGGTTACGAGTGTCAGATCGACAGACGAACAGACCATCTTTATTTATCTAATGTAATAACCGAAGGTTAGACAGGCAGTCGCTTCAATGTAATTACCAAGCTCGCTAAATCCTGGATCATGGTCTAAGCGGACCCCGACTAAGCACGGGACATAACTAGGGTTACCAACTATTTTTCTATCAAATATAGTATTTTTGAAGTTATTAACTTAAAAAAATATAGTAGATGGCAAATTAAATTAAAAAGAAAATAGTATGTGGTTAAAATATGTAATTTATTTTTGAAATGAATATTTTTTGCTACTCTGCGCCTTAATAATTAATTTTTTCTTTATTAAAAAGCATTCATATGATTGATTGGCTGCTATCGTCACGATTGCGTGCGTAATATTTCGCGGTAGACCCCCAGACCAAACCCAGAGCTTTAAGGCTGCGTTCCGCTTTACGCAAAATATAGTAGTTTCGCCTACTATATATATTTTTTAGAAATATAGTATTTGATCCTAATGAGGCACATCTCTACCCGTAAAACATCCTACAACTCATCTGCTCATAGTCAGAAGACTGATCGCATGATAAACAAACAAACAAACATAACATCACGCCCATGATCCCCGAAGGGGTAGGCAGAGTCAAAGGGGCAGCACGCCCCCCCAACCACGTTCAGCCGAAAATAAAGCTGGGCTGGGTTAGATGGAAAATTGTGAAAAAGCAGTGACAAGCGGCTATCCTGTCGCCTACACAATCACACACCCAAAACCCGATATACCATTAGTCGCCTTTTACGACATGCTAGGCAAGAACCACAGTTGGCACATTCTTTTTTTTTGTCCCAGATCAACATGGGCCAAGTCCCAGACCAACATGGGACACATGATCGCATGATAAGTACTTGAAAAAAAAATTAAAAAAAAGTATTTGATCCCTTCATATTGTAGTACGATACTATATTAAATAGTAGGGTTGTCAACCCCAGACATAACGCTAATGAAATGACGACCCTTCCTTAAAGTTCAAACTTTTGGCGCACCGAGTTTCATCACAAATAGTTTGGCCTTCAAAACGTTACAGACTGGGAGTTAGTCACTTTCGAATGTATCATTTGCGTAAGCATTTAAATACCTAGTTTTACTTTCAACATTAGGTACAAAATAAAACACGCATTATCAACACAGCTGACAAGTCGTATTCAATGGCAGCCCCATATGATAATAATCCAATTGAGTGATCTGATTAATATTGCATGAGGTCGTACAGACGTAGTTTCGTACAGTTGGACAAATATTGGCACTAAAGATCTAAGGTACACACATACATAACATCACGCCCGTAATCCCCGAAGGGGTAGGCAGAGTCAAAGGGGCAGCATGCCCCTTCAACCACATTCAGCCAAAGAATAAAGCCGGGATGGGTCAGATGGAAAATTGTGAAAAAGCAGTGACAAGCGGCTAACCTGTCGCCTACACAATCATACATCCAAAACCCGTTATACCATCAGTCGCCTTTTACGACATGGTAGGCAAGAACCACAGTTGGCATATTCTTTTTAAGTCCCAGACTAACATGGGACAGTGGGCTGGGTTGGATGGGAAGCTTTGAAAAAGGAGTGACTAGTGGCTAGCTCGTCGCCTACTCAGTCACATACCCAAAAGCCCGTAAACCATTAGTCGCCTTTTACAACATGCTAGACAAGAACCACAGTTGGCACATTCTTTTTTTTTGACCCAGATCGACAGGGCCAAGTCCCAGACCAACATGGGACAAATATAGACACTAAAGATTTAAGTTTGTGAGTGTGTGTGTATGTTTGTTACATCTTCACGCAAAAACTGCTGAACGGATATGGATGAAATTTGGCACAGAGACAAATTATAGTCTGGAATAACATACAGGGTACTTTTTATCCCGGAAAAATGCACAGTTTCTGTAGGATACAGAAATATTAGTCTACACGGGCGAAGTCGCGGGAAACAGCTAGTAATACTCCATTTTTAAAACAAATAGATTACTTCCAATAGTTTCAATACTTCCAACTGTACTCGAGCATACGTATTCATCAGCGACATTGATCAAAAGGTGTTTACCATACACGGCCATTACGACATGCCAGCTCGCTAAATGGTAAAACATTTGCTGTGGTAAGATAACGACTATTTTATTCTAGTCATTGCTTTTAGAGACATGACATGGTGGAGCCAGGCTGTGGCCTAGCATTAACCAGTCAGTAAAGTACCACCTTTACACAGAAAATCAATGTAACTTTGAATTATTGGACCATACTGTGTAATGGTCTGGGATTGAAAATAATGTGCCAATGTTTCTTGCCTAGCATGTCGTAAAAAGCGACTAATATACCTATCGAGTTTTGAGTATGTGATTGTGTAGGCGACGAGCTAGCCACTTGTCAATACTTACTCACAATTTCACAACTAACCCAGTCTTATTTTTTGGCTAAGTGTGATAAGGGGGACATGCTGCTCCTTTGACTCTGCCTACCCCTTCGGGGATTGCAGGCGTCATGTTATGTAGTGGGAAGTGGCGTGAAGTTTAGTTAGTTAGTTATGTGTTATGTAATGTTCCTTAAACTTTGGCTACCTCTTCCGAGTATTGAATCGTGATGATACGTATTTGCTTAATCTGAAATCTACAAGAGACGCAGGAAGAAGCTAGTACAAACATGTAGTCTTTCATCTATCCTCATCCTCCTAGCGTTATGTCCCGTGCTTAGACGGGGTCCGCTTAGACCATGATCCAGGATATAGCGAGTCTGGTAATTACATTGAAGCGACTGCCGATCTGACCTTCGTAACCCTAAGATTTAAGACAGATTCTGTCAATTTTTGGATCATGGTTACAAATCCAAAGTTGTTTGAATTTGCAGGTTTCATCACGATGTTTTCCTTCACCGTCGAGCTAGTGGTATAAATACGTACATAGACTTGAAAAATCCAGAGGTACGTGCCCGGGTTTGAACCCGCACTCCTCGGTTAAGAGGCGCGTGTCCTTACCATTGAGCTACCACTGCTATCGTAGTCTTTCATTGCCTGAGCCCCTAAAAAATCCTTGCCGCATTTCCTCTCAGAACCAACACGGTAGGCGCAAATCTTAATATGCATAAAAAGAATGCTCCATTGTTCAGTAAAACAATGAAAAGTAAACGCACTGGCATTCGTAGGGACGCCTCAATGCCGTGCGGAGCTGAGGTAGTTGGGTTTCAAGATCAGCGATAATGACGGTCAAATCATCTTCCTATCGTTATGTCCCGTGTTTAGTCGGGGTCCGGTATACCAGAGGTTCCCAAACTTTTTTTTCTCAAAGACCACTTGCAAATTTTTGCTGGTTCCAGTGGACCTCCTGCATCTACAAATTTCTACCATATTTTCAGTCGACAAAAAATGTGAGGACTAGATCTAACTATGAAAATTTTCGTTGCGGCAGATATTATAAGTTCTTCACTATCGATACAGATTTTGCGTGGTCCGCCGGTTACGGATTGTGAACTATTTTTGTCACCTGTCGAGTGGTCCAGATGACCCCTAGGGGTCTACGGGAGACTTTGGGAATCAATGGGTTAGACCACGATATTGGGTTAGACCTAGATTTAGCGTGGTTGGTTGTTACATTGAAGCGATTGCCTATTTTACCTTCGAAACCATTAGATATGGAGTAAATATTACGATGACAGTTTAATTAAGTTTGGATGTTTTAATTCAAAAAACCCTCATTACGTTTTAAGGTAAATATTTCTATAATTCTTGTTTGTATTCAAGGCGAATGGACCAGAGTCATAAAATCTAACCTCGACTTTTCAAATTCATTGCTATGGATGTGTAACTATGATCCAAACAGTTCCGTTTCTCTATCTAGCGGTTACAAAGATCTGATGTTCTTGTCCATATGATACTGATACTAAATCCTGGATCATGGTCCAAGCGTCCCCTTCTAAGCACGGGACACAACGCTAGGAAGATGATGATACCATTAGCATGTCTACAATCCTATTTATGAGACTGCCTCATTGGTTTATTGGAAGCAAACGCGTAAAGTTTAAGATATCCTTCAAATTCCGGTATCCTTCCACTTTCGCACTGTATATCAGTAACTAACTAACTACTAACTAAACTTCACGCCACTTCCCTAGCGGGGTAGGCAGAGAGAACCGAACGCCATATGACACGATCCTTACACACATCACTCGCCTCTTCAACATTCATAATCCTTTTCATACAAGCTCTACGGTTTTTATGACTCCTAACATCACCTTCTGTTAATACACGACCAATCTGGTCGTGGTAGGTGAGCCTGGGCCTTCCTCGGCTCCTTCATCCTTCCACTTTCGCATTGTATAGCTGTTTAGTCAATCTTTCGTCATCCATTCTTTCCACATGTCCGAACCACCTGAGCATGCCTCTTCTTACCTTGACTCCGACGCTGTCCTTCAGACATTTGTATATCAGTATTGTCAATATTTCATCTTCCATTCTTTCTATATGTTTAAACTGTCGGAGCATACCTCTTCTGACCTTTTCAACGGTACTGTCTTTCAAGCCAAGGAGGATATTATTATTATCATATATCTTTTTGAATTTTTCTCTTTTCGGCTTATTCGACAAGCTCGATGGCGCATTCAGTAGTGACCCTGCCCCATGCGCGAATACTTGTGTTTGTTTTGGGTCTGGGTGTTAAATCTATACTTATAATAAATCTGTAGAGGTCAATTCTGTACATGAAATATATTTTCAAAATAACTATCAGGGGGTGATTAGTGATCGATACTGATGCCAATAATGCAATCAGTAAATTTTTTGTCTGTCTGTATGTTCCTTATAGAAACAAAAACTACTCGACGGATTTGAACGAAACTTGGTACAATTATTCTTCATACTCCTGGGCAGCAGGTTATAGTATACTTTTCATCACGCTACAATCAATAGGAGCAGAGTAGTGAAGGGAAATGTTGGGAAAACGGGAGAAGTTACTCCATTTTTTAAGCTTCCGTCGCGTGTGCAGCCTTAATGGTTAAAGTTACATAGAAATCATGTATGATGGAAATAGTCTTTATAATATTAACCATAAACGCGGGTGACACCGCTGGTACAGCTAGTATCCAATATTTAAGTATATATTTGTAATACCACTGTTGTTTCTGATATCCGTAACACAAGTGTTCTATCGACTTTTGGATATATCGATATTATATAAAATTTACCCAAGCCTACCAAACGCGAAGGCAGCTGCGTCTCAAGATCAACGGTAATGACCGTGGCCGATTAAAATCTACGCCAATCAACGTTCGTTAGCCGGTTCCGCCGATCTTATCTGGTCGCGTCCTTTTTTATTTCCTAGTTAGTGATAGATTAGGAATTATGCGTCTAGTCCGCAAATTGGTCTTTGGTGTTTTGGATTCCAAACATTATATCAACTTGTTGCTATAGTTAAAAGAAACTAGTATTTTACGCTTTACTATAGAATTGTGTGATTAAAAACATTATTGGGTCAAAAATACAGTCACTTAAAAACTGTTACATTACATATACCTAGGTAGATTTTATATATAGGTAGATTTCATTTAAATTGTATAGGAAATAAGAACACTGTATGAAATTTTTTGTCATAACACAGTCCAGTAAATAATCTTTTCTGCCATTTCTATCACTGAACATTTTAATCCCAATATTAAAAAAACATTTTAATCATAAATTAATTTATTTTCTTTATCAATAAGGGGGTAATTAATTATCACCAGATCAAAATTGTGAATGGCATTCTGCGAAAGTGACTTTTTGCGAAAGTGACGAAATTTTTCGCGAACGCATTTCGCGAATATAAAGTTTTGCATCATTAGTATAAATCTACAAAATAATTAATTTACGTCATAAATATTACCTAGTCTCAGTGTATATCTGTCAACTATTATCTTTATTTAAAATGGTTCAAATATTCAAAAAAAATTATAAGGTTTGCCTTATAACATTTTTTGAATATTTATAACACACAACACAACAATATTGTCAGTGAATAAATAAAATAATGCACATACCTGTAAATTTTCTAACTCCTTCTCAGCTGTGCCGGCCAACGCGATCAGTCTCTCCGTCTCCTTCTTCTCCAGATCCAAAAAGTAGTGTGCATCCTTCACCACCTCCTTCACGCCTCCGTTCACACCGTTGACATCCGTCACTATATTATCACTACCGTTGACTTCCTTAACATCATCGTTCAATTTTATCACAGATACACCATTTGTCACCGACACTTCACTAACAGGTTCAGTCTTTTTAGGGGGAATGTCAATGTCTTCGGGTTTTTGAGGGGAGAGCTCCGTCTTAATACTCTTCTTTGGTGATAGGATGGGTAGTTGTGCACGGAACTCTGGCCTTAAATGCCTGAGGACTGGTAGAGAAACGCTCGAATCCATTTCTCCGTTCGGACTAGAATATATGTTTTCACTCTCCAAGCTGTTCGATTTCTTCGGAGTGACAAATCTGTCTGGGCAGTTGACGGACTTTTCGGTCAGTACTTTGGAGTCCTCTTCATCACTCTGACTCTTGAGCTTATGCCGTTTCTGGTTGAAGAACCCTTGGGCCAACGCCCCTGGCCCGTATAAACGCTCAACTCTTTGCTGAATAAAACTCTTCATTGGACTCGTCAGCTTCTCACCATTTTCCTTAGTGATCTCAACGCGTTTGGACACACCATTCGACGATATTGTATACGACTCGGAACTGAACCTGGACTCCTTCCCATTACTGGTGACGGTCTTCCGAAAATTCGTCTCAGAGTAACTGGATTTGAAGGTCAGCTCTTTAGCGTTGTCAACCTCATCCGTTTTCTGGTGAAGCATTGATGCTGCGAAGTTCTTGCTCTCGCTAGAAATATAAGGTCTACTGGTGGTCGTCATGTTGGCTCCTAGGAAATCGTTCTTCAACTGTTTGTTTTCAGCTGCCATATATACATGCAGAGGTGACGTGGCCAGGGAGGGGTCAGTGAGCGCCTTAGAAGGCGCCTTCGTCGTCAAATCCTGTGTATCATGTGGTCCGAACGTTGGTACCAACAGCTTGTTAGCAGACACCGGCACTGGGACGAGTAGAGAGTTATTTTCGCTTCTATAGTGGTATATATGTGTTATAGGTCTTATGGGGGACGCTTCTCTACTCTTGTTAATATCTTGGCGCAACTTGGAGTCGTATGTAGTTAGATTGGTGTAGCCGTTCACAGAACAAGCTAGATTTAAGTACGAAGGCTTTTTGTGGGAAACTTCGTCTCTTTTCTTGTGGTGCCCTCTGGATCTGTGGCTGCCGGCGTCTATGTGTACCTTCGGTGGCGGTTTCAAGAGGTTCTCCGACTTCCTGGGGGTCGGTGTGGGGTCGTCTGGGGTTCTGACGGGGGTTACTGTCGGCGTGGGGGGGCTGACGGGCTGGAGGGTGGAGGCAGCCCGCTCTTGGAAGCGGGAGTTGAAGTCCCGTATTCGACTGGTGGTGGATGATGGTGTTAGGAGATTCAAGCTTCCTGATGTCGTATCTGGAAAAGGAGAAAAAAATAAATTTAAGTAAATGCAAATTTAAAGTTCTTGGTTGTTAAGGATATTCCAGCCTCGGAGATGGTTGATTTAAGCGACTGCTATGATGCCTGAGATCAATAATTCAACTTCCAAACATGTAAGAGTATGTACTATCACAGAGTAATAATACTAATAGTGAAAAAAGCATTTTTTAAAAGTGAAAAAATAACGTTTTTTTTCGGTTTTATCTCTCAATCAGTCTAAACGATGCCTGTAGCGACATCTTTCTGTGTCAAGTCTATACGAAATCTAAAATGTATGAGACTGACCAGACATGGTACTATGTAGATATTATAGGTACGATATTTTTTTAAGTATTTTGATGACATGTTATTTTTGTAGGTACATAATTATTTATTATTAGCGATGATCTTATTTCATGAAGGAAAAACGTACGTAATACAGTGGCATTAGGAATAATTTGAATAAAATGCATATTTTAACGAGTAAAACCCATTTACATTGTATGTAGTTAATTAATTAAAATAAAAACTGGTTTGAAAAACCATAAATAAACATGAATACACAAAGTAGGTAGTATGTACAAAAGAAGAAATATTTTTCCTGTGAATGTACATATGAATTATTACTCTAATATTATAAAGAGGAATTTGATTATTTGTTTGCATCGAATAGGCTCTTAAACTACTGGACCGATTTGAATAATTCTTTCACCAATGGAAAGCTACTTTATCAGCGAGTAACATAGGCTATATTTTATCCCCGCATTCCCACGAGAACGGGAACTACGCGGGTAGAACCGTAGGGCGCTGCTAGTATTTTTTATAAGATAAAACTTCATTGTGGCTAACTATACCAATACCTATCATTTTTATTACTATTATAAACTTAGTAAGCATATGATATTGTAATGATAAATAAAAGGGAACTACAAATAGCACATCATGATTACACAGAATTCTTTGCACGTGCAAATAATCTGTCGTCAAAATAGTGACATAAATCTATATACATTTTCAAATTACAAATTTATGTTTCAGATTTGAACCAATCCCTCTTCCCCAAACACACACACACACCAATATAGTCAGTGGCGTAGCGAGCGTTCTTGCCGCCCCTATTAACAAACATCAAGTATATCATAAAATTACATAGCTCATTATTTCCATACACAAATCTCCACCGCAATTTATTCTTGGGTTAGCTATCAACAGACAAATTGTTTTTTTTTTCCGCTCCTCAAACTGTGCCGCACGGGGCGAACTGCCCCATCGCCCCTGTATGTCACGCTACATCATTACATAGAAATGTCCTTTCACTGTGTCCACAAGCTTACAACTGATATTTACATGGGTGAATCAACTATTTTTTGTTTTTCTCTGTCCCTGGACTTCATGTTTTTTTAACGTTTAAATTATACTAGTTTCTATGCTAATATTATTATCAAAAGTAATTTAAATAAACAAGTTTTTAGGGAGATATAATTACAAACGAAATAGTACCATTTTTTTTGAATTCCTGTGGGTAAGCCAGCAGACAATTTCTAGTTCCCATATAAAAATCTACTGTCCCCGTAGCTACTAGTTCTTACATTTTTGAACGTGTTGTAAAAAAAATGTATGGTCACTATTAAATGGTATACTGTATCAGTAGAAGTAAAGTCTATAGTCCTTAATTTGTCATAGAACATTAACGAAATTTCTTTAATTATTTTTTTATTTTGATTTTCCTACATGTCCCCAACAAGCGACTGAAATCGTTGTCTCCTTACTTACCCAGTTTAAAATTAAAGTTATGTAGTAGAACATCACCTCATCTATTTGAACTAATCACAAGACGTTTTAAATATCACGTGATCGAGTGCGCGATACCCGCGACTGTCCGTTCGCTCGGCCATTTCGTCCAAGGCAGGAAGCGAGGGTGGGTGGCTTTATTGTCGGTCTACTGGGTGACTTCGAATTCTTGTAAGTATTTTGAACTTTTTACAGATTTTAAATTTTATTACTATAGAAATATAGTCTAATATGGGATGTTAGTATAAAATAATGTGATTTTTTAGATAATTAATCAAATACCACAACATTTTCGTTGTATGTCTCCTGAGTTACCGGTCCCCTTGCTTACTTTTCGGGTGACCCAAGAGACAATTGCGGTGACTCAAGAGATCGTACGTTGTAATGTTTAATGATTATGTTGAAATGAGATATTTATCCAATCATATTGTGTCTTTTGATCTCAACTATACGTAAACGAATCGATCGGAAGTGTTTATAGTAAAAGTGTAGTATATATAAATGATCTGCCAGTTAGTAAATGAGTTCGAGTAAATAAGCCTTCTCGTACTTTTAAGATGACAAACAGATAATAATAAAATTTGTTAAACTATTAATTGAGAATTAAATTAATCCTGTATAATTCTTATATTTTAGAATATTTCAATTTAAATTCCATTTTTTATTCTTCCGTTTAACCTATTACAGAATAATATGTCGCCACTAACATCAGCTGAAAAACAAAGACGTTATAAGGAAAAGATTAAAAATAATGCGCAAATGGTAAAGGCAAGAGAACGAAAGACGAGGGATGTAATGCATATAAAGTGTGTAAGAGATGAGACAGGAAAGGTGCTGATGGACGAGAATAGTATAAAAGTGCGATGGAAGAATTATTTTGAAAGACTCATGAATGAAGAGAATGAATGGAATGAAGAGTTAGAAGACCCAGGGACAAATGTTGGATTGGTGAAAAATATAAGTATGGAAGAAGTGGAAATGGTCGTGAGAGAAATGAAAAAGGGGAAAGCGATAGGACCTGATGGAATACCAGTTGAAGTGTGGAAGATATTAAAAGTGGATGGATGGCAGTGGTTGGCTTTATTCTTCAATATGTTGTTGCAGGAAGAATCAATCCCGGATGAATGGTGCAACAGCTTACTGGTGCCCATATTTAAAAATAAGGGTGACGTGCAGGATTGCAACAACTATAGAGGAATAAAGCTAATCTCGCACAGTATGAAAGTTTGGGAAAAAGTGAGTGACGTTTGAGAGAAGAGAGTGAAATTTCACAAAACCAATTCGGGTTTATGCCTGGTCAAGGAACAACGGACGCCATTTTTGCCATTCGCCAAATTTGCGAAAAATATAGACGGGCGCATAAGAACTTGCATATGGTGTTCGTTGATCTTGAAAAGGCGTACGATCGCGTTCCCCGTAAGGTTTTGTGGTGGGCCCTTAAGATGAAAGGTGTGAGAAATACCTGCAGTTGATTCGTGCTATGTACAGTAGATGCAACACCCAAGTCCGATCAACCGCCGGCACCACGGCTAGTTTCAATGTGGCTGTGGGCTTACACCAGGGCTCAGCGCTTAGTCCGTACCTCTTCCTGATGACAATGGATGCGCTGACATCGGACATACAGGAAGAGGCTCCCTGGTGCATGCATGCTGTTTGCCGACGACATTGTGCTAGTTGCTGAAGATGCCCTGGAGGTCCAGAACAGATTGGAGGTATGGCGGCAACGGCTGGAGAGTGTTGGCCTTAGAATCAGCAGAACCAAGACTGAATACCTGTTCTGTGATTTTGGTGGTCTCTCCAACCCATTGCCGATTACGCTTGCCGGAACGTCCATACCTATCTGTTCCGACTTCCGGTACCTCGGGTCTCTGGTGCAGGGTGACGGCGGTATTGACAGGGATGTAAGGCATCGAATCAACTCAGGTTGGATAAAATGGCGGCAGGTCACAGCAGCAACATGCGATCCACGGATGCCCTTAAGGATTAAGGGCAAAATCTACAGAACCATTATAAGACCTGCCATACTGTATGGATCGGAATGTTGGGCCGTGAAGAAGACGGATGAAAGACGAGTGCATGCAGCGGAAATGAGAATGTTAAGGTGGATGTGTGGAGTGACGCGAATGGACAGGATAAAAAATAAATATATTAGAGGAAGTATGAAAGGGGCACCAGTGATAGATAAGATGAGAGGAAACCGTTTATCTTGGTATGGGCATGTGATGAGAAGAGAGGAAGGACATGTGACGAAGAGAGTGATGAGTATGAATATTAGTGGATGGAGAGGAAGAGGAAGGCCAAATAAGAGATGGATGGATTGTGTGAAAGATGATATGAGTAAAATGGAAGTGGATAGCTTGATGACGGCTGACCGGGACGTATGGAAGAAGAAGACATGCTGCGCCGACCCCAGATGAACTGGGAGAAGGGCAAGAGGATGATGATTTTTGATAACGTTGATGGACGTGTTAAGGAGGAAATAATCAAAGATTCATTGGGTTTACAAGGCAAGTTAAGAACCACAAAACAAATAACAGAGAATCAAACGAAATTAAGGAAAATGCTACAAGATTTTTTTGTCCGAGACGACATATCAAGAGCTACAGCAGGCAAGAAAGATTTAAAGAAAGATTTAAAAACGTCAATGGGTTTATTCTATTCGTAGTAGGTAGTAAGTATTATTAGTTTATAGTATTTGTTAAAAACGATCTCGTTATATTTTATGTCATTATTTTAATAAGTTCTTAATATATAGTACGATTTAATCGTCAATATTACGTTACACTTATTACCATTGTTTTAAGCTGATTTAAAGTTTTGACATTAGCTTTACATGTTTTGTGAAATGTACGTTCCTTTTGTTCTTAAAGACTGTCAAATGAGAATAAGACTTATACTTAATAGTTAGCTGGACACTAATATTGTTTGTTTGATAGCTAGTCAGTAGTGTGTCACAGGAGAGCAGTGTCTCCCGAGTCACTTATTTGTCTCCTGACAAACAAACTTGTCCCCAGATTGGGGCAGTGATTGTCCGACTTTATTTATTAAACAAGTGTTATTGCATGAATATTTATAGGTGTATTGCTTTTACGTTATGGGAGAAGTTTGCCCCATATTTGTTTTCAGTTTATGATGATTTGTTTTAAAAATATGACAAAAATTGAGAGCTGGTTTTTAATTAGTGACTCCAGAGACGTAATGTTCAAGTATTTTGAGCGAATCTTTAAAGTTTTTGATTAAGTAAAGTCTGTAAAGGATTATATTTGTATTATTTTCGTTATTATTAAAATTTCATTCCCAATTTTCCGTATTTTTATTGATGAAAATGTTAGTCACTCAGGGGACATATTAAATGACCTACATCCGTTCTGAGACAAATAAGTGGATAACGACGATCTAAAGATCGTGCCCAATCCTGAAATGTTGAAGGGCGATAGTTGAGGCAAACAAATAATATTAATATAAAAGAAAATTTTGATTTATTTTATATTTGAAATTATCGCATGTTGGGACAAAAAAAAGTTGATTCGCCCACATGCTTATCATCACGTCTGCAATCCCCGAAGGGATAGTCAGACTCCAAGGAGAAGCACACATTTAGAAAATACAAATTTGATTTAGAGACAAAAAATTGTGGATGACATTCTGCGAAAGTAATAATATTATGCGAAAGTGACAAAATTTTTCGCGATGACTTTTTGCGAAAGTGACGTTTAGCGAAAGTGACAAAATTTTTCGCGATGACATTTTGCGAATATGACGAACTGCGTCAAACTCGAAACCTTGTGAAAAAGTGAACCAGAGGCTAACTCGTCGCCCACATTACAAACCCAATACACCATTAATCAAGGAACACAATTGGCACATTATTATCAAATCCCAGACCAACATGGGACAATACTAAACTCACACGGTAGGAACATGAGGAAATAATCGCACATGTTTACTCAAAAATTCAGGCGCCACATGACAATAGAACTAAACATTATAAAACCTAACACAATCTCGCTATACTAAATCACCATGTTTTTGACAATGTAAGGTCGCTTTTTATCTTATCACAGTCGATTACATGTTCCTTAAGCTGTTTGGTTCTCAAACCGGTGTTTGCTGCCCACTGGAGGGCTAGGCCTAATATCAAAGAGTAACTCTTAATATATGCGGGATAGGGTAATATACATACATACATAATGTCACGCGTTTTTCCCATGGGGGTAGGCAGAGATCACATATGTACTTCCATTTGCTATGATCCTGACATACACCTTCGCTTCTTTCACTTTCATAAGTAGGGTATAACGCCTCGAAATACTATTATAAATTGGAGAGGGAATTAATATATTAAATTAATAGCTTATGTGGGCTACTCCATCTAATAGGTAAGTCCTATCTTATATTACTGATAATGTGACTTTGTCCCCCCTTCGAATTTCAGTATGTCAATTTAAAATCGAGGAGAGGTTACTCTGCTATCATGCCTCCCCTCGTATGTGCATACCACTCTCTTATTAAAATTAAAACAATCTATAATTAATATATTAGTGCGATTTTATTTACATAGAAATCCTGTTTGTGCGGTGGTTTCAGGTCAACACAGTCTCTGAAGAAATACTGTTGTGGCGAAAATAATTTTAAACTAGCAGCGCCCCGCGGTTTCACCCGCATAGTTTCCGTTCCTGTAGGAATATGGGGATAAAACATAGCCTATGTTACTTTAGGGTAATGTAGCTTTCCAATAATGAAAGAATTTTTGTAATCAGCACAGTAGTTTTTGAGTTTATTCATTACAAACATACACACACACAAAAATACAAATCTTTCCTCTTTAAAATTAGTATAGATAAGAAAAATTTGAGAAGCTATGCTCTTTGATGTACTATTATGAGTACACTTGTGTAATATATTCCTTTTATCTGAAATGAAATCAGTTCATTTCAATTCCAACGGCCGTAGTGCTAAGTGTTGTTAGAACATGTAAAATATAAAATCAGGTAATAGTAAGGACTGGGGTTTATAACATTATGACTGGCTCGTAGTGACCCTGCCCCATGCGCCAAGAGTTGTGGGTTCGATCCCCACTTAGGACAAACATTTGTATGATGAATACTTGTGTTTGTTCTGTGTCTGGGTGTTAATATCCAATATTTAAGTATATATTTGTAATACCGCTGTTGATTCTGATATCCATAACACAAGTGCTTAAGCTACTTAACTCGGAGTCAGATCAATGAATGTAATGTTTTGGAATATATAAAAAAAAAATAATAACAAATTATTGTGTGTGTCATTTAATTTATACAAGTTTATTCAAGTAAAGTGAATACCCATAAGAGGTATCCATAAACTCCTGACAGAATTATAATAGGAAGTCTACTTCGGCTGACAAACCTACTGTAACCATTCAGTGAATATTAGTCTAATCTTCATAACAATAGCATGAATGTTATTTTTGCAACACCCAAATAGTACATTCTAGGCACTCTGTAAACTAATTGTGTTGTATTACAAGCCATTGTTATTGTCACATTCGCTAAACAAACTTTTCACTTTTTAATTTACAAATGTCAAACCTTTCAAATTAGAATGTAAGTAATTGATGTTCTATAAGCCTGAAGTGATTGAGAGATTTAATAAATTCCTAAATTAATGGAGAGTCAAGCAAATTGCTTGACTAATTATTTTTTGCCGGGGAATTAATTGTTGACAAAACTCGCAATACAAGACGGTAAAGAATGCCTGCAAGTACAATACCACAAAGTTTTTAAATATAAAAAATACTTCAAACCCCCTACACCTCAAAAATGTATTATTGGTACATACATACATACATACATAACTTCACGCCTGCAATCCCCGAAGAGGTGGGCAGATTTAAATAGGCAGCAGGACCCTTTCACCACATTCAGCCAAAAATTAATAATTATTGGTGTAGCTCTTTAATAACTACTATTACCTTGTACTTAATATACTTAGAAGATTGAGAAATACATATATTTAAGCAACAAAAAAATCAAATTATCATCATTGCATTATCCAAATTATTAATAAAAATAACAATTTTCCAATAAACTAAGAACCAAATAATCAAAATCAATTTTAAAAACCACTTTAAAAATATATTTGTAGAATAATAACACATTTAACAAGGAGAACACAACAAACTGCTACTTGATTTCTTGTCATGCTAGCTTCTGCTCATACATTGATGAAGCATAGCTTATGTGTAATTCTGATGTATAAACTATACTATTGCAAAGTTTTAATAAAATCCATGCAGCGTGAAAGAGTAACAAACATCTACACTTCCATCCATCCAGATTGTATATCGAGCTAGGGTATCTATCATAATAATAATAATAAGAATGATCCTACTGTCCGATTTAGACGTACAACGGTAGGACACATCACATTTATATATTGCATACAATTTAATTTGTATCTAATATAAACTATAGTTATGATATTATCGCTATCCAGTTTCAAATATTCAAAGAACAAAATGCAATACAGTCAATAGTAATGTTATAAACATTGACCTTTCCTCCAGCGGGTCTATATTAAGTTGCTGTCATCAAAAGTTGGGGTAAATACAATTGTTTATGTTTTAATAAATGTCATATATAAATACAACAATGGCAGCATGCCGAATACTAGTTTGTTTTGATAATAGCAAGTTGAGGTTATGTATAAAATCGTCATATCAAGTTACTTAGGTATAAAGATACTTTATAATGGTAGTTATATAGATAACATTGAACAATATAAAATACCTACATATTTTATTTCAACTAGTGCTTTCATTTGTTTATTCTTTAATCAAATTAGCACTCAACGTTAAAGGATGAAATAAAAAGCGTATCTGAAACGAAAGGGGCTTCTCTCCAGAGTAATAAAAAAAAAGGTAAACTCTGCAGTGATTCACAACTATGAATGTTTTACAGAATTACTCATCTTAGCAAGAAAGTTATTTGTAGAAATAACTATTCCATTCACGCACGGTTATTATATACCAAGATTGCACTATTCCGTTACAGGATATCGATTATGAAAAGATTTTAAAGTTTAAAAAAATATTGCAGGTAGAACGCAGACTAAACTTCGAAACATTTATTTCAACCAGAACTCGTCACTTAAATGAAAATCCAACTCACCAAACGCTAGATTGACACGTGAAACACAAAACCATACGCTAATTACAACAATAAAAATGTACTTTCCAATTAATTTTTACACTTCAAATAATTTTACACAAAAATTATGACATCACACCACAAAGGAGAAACGTCAAACTTTTTTACTTTTTTTCTCGCGAAGACGTCGACCGGTGCGCGTGTATGCGGCCAGTCTGGACCGTTCCGTTTCACGGTCGCCGAGTTTCACGCAGTTGTGTTTATTAATTTATTCAAAACACCGTTTAATATATTTTTTTTTGTACAAAAACTCATAGTTTTAGTTTTAAAGACATGACGACGCGTATTCATCTATATTCGTCAACGAGCCGACGACAATGACCGGACTACCAATAGAGTTGCGTGGGTAAAACGAGGCCGGGCATTATGCGTATGTGTATATTCGCTGTGACTTGCATTTTGCAACCTGCATTGTTTTCGACCTACATTATAATAAGTCGAGTTAGTTAAATAATTTTAACAGTAAAACTATGTTTAGTATTTTCGATGTGTTTAAGAATAACTTAAACACAAATTGAAAATTACAATAAAACGTCTATGCTTTTGAATAAATTAGCCAAAGGTCGTAAAATTAGTCATCTTGTTAATATGTAGAGTAGACCAAGGTTGTAATCAAAAAATACTACGGAGGCGGATTTGTAGGTCAAGAGGTCTAAAACTTGATTTATAATGGCTCTGCCGTAAAAAAACATTTGAGTAATTATTCATTACTTCACATCGACATAACGGGTTTTATAGGTTTTTTATTACCTACTTACGCGTTACTAACGCTATAGATCCTGTATAAGTCATTGTTGACATAGCGCTGTCTATAGAATGTAATGAGGTAATTGGTAATAGATGGCGTTGCACCGCCAAGGAACATTGCAGTTTGTCTAAATCGCGATGACGAGATATTTGCGCCAGGGTATATATAGGTCCCAAGGTCGTTGTACAATAAATTCATTCAGTGTCACCTAATTTGGCTTTTATTTGTAAATAGTTTTTAGCCACCAGTGAAGTGCATAAAGGTAGCCGTGGTTTATCTATGGTCCTTCGAGCCGGATAAATCGGAAAGTTCCGATACCGTTTGGGCACTAGCACTAGTGCAGGGACCGCGTTTATTTAGTGCACTTTTTGGAGGAGGTGACGTCCTGGGCAGTGGATCGCTGCTGTAAACAGGACTGGGAGACTGCTTCAGCAAGAAAGCGCTGAAGACAGTTGGCCAGCAGAGGTGCTGCTGTGGAGGCAACCAACCGGTTGAGGAGAGCAAGGCGCAGTGGTGGCGTCATCTGGTGGAGACGGAGTACAGTGTATAGTGTTTGTGTAAGTGAGTGTGAGTGAGACGGAGACAACTGTGAGTACATTTGCATTTACTACTACGAAGAAAATCCGCAGGAATTTGAACTTTATTTACTAGCATAGTTTATCTTAGAGTTTTAGTTATTAATATAGAGATAGAAAAATTTAGGTTAGGTATTTTTAGGACTTAGAATAATTTCGCAAAAGCTGATGCTACGGGGAACCTATGTCCGATTTTCGTCAGAGTTAAATAATTTCAAACACTTAGATTTTTTTTGGGTTTTATTGATCAACTTCTGATTGAATTTTGTAAATAATTAATTTGATTTTAAAGTTTAAATATTTGTTGAGTTTTAGTTGCTATTAAAATGGAACCGTTGATTAGCTTTCAGTTAGATTTGTTCTCTCGATTGAATAAAGCTAAAGCGAATTTTAAGAAAAGTCCAAAGGAGCGCATTACCAAGGACTATCTTGAAGGCAAGCTTGAGCTTCTAGAACAACTTTGGTTTGAATTCTCAGCGGGGCATAAAGAGCTGATGCGCTCGGCGACGCATCATGAAAGGTTAGCTGATAGTAACTATATAAAAGATGATGTGTACAGTAAAGCTGAGGAAGTTTATTTTGAGTACAAGCTTTTGATTAGACCGTTATTATCAAAATTGAGTGAGAGACATTTTGATTCAAAGGCTAGTACCACTGTTCCGCTACAATCAGCAACTGTTAAGCTACCGAAAGTTAATATTCCAATGTTCTCCGGAAAGTACTCGGAGTGGAACACATTCCGAGACTTATTTCATTCTTTGATTCATGTAAATAATAATTTAGGAGATGTACAAAAATTGCTGTATTTAAAAGGTTATTTACAAGGAGAAGCAGAGCAGCTTTTAAGTAACATTCCTATTACGGACTGTAATTATAATAGGTGTTGGGATTTATTAGAAGAGAGGTATAATAATAAAAGATACATCTGTCACCATCTTATAAAAAGATTGCTCAGTCAACGTAATGTTACTTCTGAATCGGCTAGTGGTTTAAAGGGTTTATTGGATACAACCAATGATTGTTTATCTGCTCTGTCTAATATTGGTATAGACACTAAGTCCTGGGATGTCCTTATAATTTACCTAATTACTTTAAAGTTGGATCCGGAGTCTAAAAGGCAATGGGAATTTAGTATTACGGAATCTAAATGTGATGAGTTGCCCACGTATAAACAATTTGAGCAATTCCTTAAAAATCGCTATCGTGCTATTGAATTTTTGGATTCCGATTCAAAGTATGGAAATAAAAATGTAAATAATAACTTACCTATTAATAAGATGAGAACTATGCATGTTACTACATTAAGTTGTCCGTTTTGTAAAGAAGAGCATAAACTTTGTAATTGTATAGGGTTTGTAAATAGTTCAATAGAATCGCGGCGCGGATTTGTAGCTTCTAATAATATTTGCTATTGTTGTCTCGGGAACAATCACTCTGCCAGATATTGCCGTAGTAATTATAAGTGTCGCATATGTAGGAGAAGGCACCACGTACTCTTACATCCTATGAGTAAAGATACTGTTCAGGGACCCCAAAATGGGGAGGTTACATCGACTGCAATTAATAGCGACGAGGAAAATGCAGTAGTTTCATGTACGTCTACGCAAAATAATTTAAATTATAGCCAGGTTTTACTAGCGACGGCGCTAGTGAACACTGTATCGAGAGCGGGTCAAGTCTATACAATACGTGCTTTATTAGACCAGGGTTCCCAATCGTCTTTCATAACAGAGGCTATGGTTCAGTTGCTGGGTTTGAAGAAGATACCAATCAAGAGCCAGGTATTAGGCGTAGGTGGTACAAATAGGCTTGTGTCAAAAGCCATGGTGGAAATAAAATTATCATCACGGATTGATTCGAGCTTTAATATTATCGTAAAGGCACACGTGTTGGGGTCCATAACTTCGCTTTTACCTACTCGCGAGGTATCTGCGGTAGAATGGAAGGAACTCGATGATATAGTGCTTGCAGATCCGAGCTATTACACTTCCAACAGTATAGATATGTTGTTGGGCTCGGAAGTGTATAGTCGAGTTATACAAGATGGGGTTTTGAAGGGGCCACATGATTCATTACTTGCACAATGCACGTTATTGGGGTGGATCCTTTCTGGTGTTGTGAAAACATCTACAAAACCCGCGGGGAAAATTAATGTCATGCATTGTAATGTAGAAGAAAATGAGTTTTTGAAGAAATTTTGGGAGCTGGAAGATGATATTCCCTTGTCAAAGGAAAGACTGTTTTCGGACGAAGAGACAGCGTGCGAAGAATACTTTAACAAGACCACGCATAGAGATAACACTGGTAGGTATATTGTAAGTCTTCCTTTGAGGGGTGAATATCCAGATGTTGCGAATTCACTAACAATAGCTAAAAAAAGATTATATTCTTTAGAACGGAGATTGAAGAACAGCGAACTGAAACAGAAGTATGGAGAGGTTCTTAATGAGTATATTGATATGAGTCATATGGAGCAGGTTCCTGTTAACGAGGTAGCAAATCCTAGAGCTATCTACTTACCGCATCACGCGATTATTCGAGAGGATCGAGATACTACAAAGGTTAGGGTTGTCTTCGATGCTTCATGTAAAGGTAGTAATAATAAATCTTTAAATGATAATATGTTAGTAGGCCCAACTCTACAGTCTGATTTACGTCATATTGTTTTACGATGGAGAAAACATCCTATTTGTTTATCAGCTGATATTGTAAAGATGTATAGACAAGTGAAGGTTGACGCAAACGATGTAGACTTCCAGAGAATTCTGTGGAGAGATGATCCAGATACTGAAATAAAACATTACAGACTTCTGAGAGTTACCTTTGGAGTAGCATCATCTCCTTATCTTGCAGTGAAGTCGCTACATCAAGTAGCTTTGGATCACTGTAATGAATTTCCAGGTGTAGCTGAAAGAGTGCTAACAGATTTCTATATGGACGATCTCATGACGGGATGCGAAACTGTTGAGCAAGGTCTTCATCTGTACGGAGAGATGAATAAGCTATTGACTAAAGGAGGATTTGAGTTACAAAAGTGGACTACTAATGATGGAGATTTATTAAAGGCCATGAAGATAGATAGTCAGAGTACAGAATTACCGGGTGAAGGTGAAGAAAGCTTGAAAATAAAAACTGATGAAGTAATCAAGATTGTTGGAATTATCTGGAACCGAAGTGAAGATGTTTTCCGCTACAAGGTAGAAGTTCCGGGCTTCGAAGAACCTGTAACAAAAAGAAAAATAATTTCGGATATTTCAAGGTTTTATGACCCCTTAGGTTGGGCGGCGCCTAGTATAATAATTGCTAAAATGATTATTCAAAAGCTATGGATAGCAGGGATTGATTGGGATGAAGCAGCGCCAATATCAATATTAAAAGAATGGTCAACTTACCGTCAAGAACTTGAACACTTACGAGATGTTACCATACCTCGCTGGATAGGTGTAAAATCTGGAGATCTTGTAGAGCTGCATGGGTTTTGCGACGCCTCCAAAGATGCCTATGCTGCTGTTGTGTACGCTCGCGTGGTAGACAGCCAAGGAAATATTAAGGTTGCTTTAATATCTGCAAAATCAAAGGTAGCGCCTGTCAAGCAAGTCTCTATCCCGAGATTAGAGTTATGCGGAGCCGTGTTGTTGTGTAGATTATTGGTCGATTTAGCAGCTGTGTTGAACATAAAAAAAACTTACCTGCATGCTTGGACGGATTCGACGGTAGTGCTGGCTTGGCTGAACAGCTCACCTAAGCGCTGGAAGGTTTTTGTTGCCAATCGAGTTTCAGAAATTATAACTAGCTTAGATCCTCACCATTGGTCTCATGTTTCGACAAAATCTAATCCAGCCGATGCCGCTTCTCGTGGATTAAAACCGTCTGACCTGGTCAAATATAACATGTGGTTTCAGGGTCCAGATTTCTTGTATAAAGAAGACATTGAGTATAAAAAGCCTAAGGATAATGATACTAACTTAGAAGTTGTCAAAATTAAATCTTTTTGTACTACAGTTGAATCACTTAATTGGGAAAGATTTTCATCACTTACAAGGTTAATACGGGTCATTGCTTATTGTAAGCGATTTGTAAATAATGCACAAAGAGATTGTAGTAATAAACGATACGGATATTTAACAGCAAATGAGATGCAGGAAGCTATGAACTGTTGTATAATTTTATGCCAAGCTGAAAACTTTGGTTCTGATTTAGTAATAATAAGGAAAAAGGAAAACTTACCAAGGCGCAGCAATCTTTGTTCCTTGAATCCTTTTATCGACGAGAGTAATATACTAAGAGTTGGTGGTAGACTTGAACACTCGGAGCTTGATGAACGACGTAAACATCCTATTTTGATACCTAGGAAGTCGTACTTAACCAGTTTACTTATATGGGACGCGCACAAGCAAACACTTCATGGAGGCCCACAACTTATGATGTGCTATTTACAATCTAAGTATTGGATTTTAGGTTTGAAACAAACGGTAAAATCTGTTTTCAGAAAATGTGTTACTTGTGCCAAAAATGCTGGAAAGGTACAGTCACAATTGATGGGACAATTGCCCGCCGCTAGGGTTACACCTGCTCGACCCTTCAAATGTTGCGGAGTGGACTACGCTGGTCCTATTCAACTAAGAACAGCAAAAGGTCGCGGTCACAAGTCACATAAGGGTTATATTTGTATATTTGTGTGCATGGTCACTCGTGCTATACATTTAGAGGTAGCTTCCGATCTTACCTCAGAAGGATTTTTACAAGTTTTTAAGAGGTTTGTGGGTCGAAGAGGGCGTTGCACAGATATATGGAGCGATAACGCTACAAATTTTATTGGAGCAGCTAGTGAATTGAAGAGGTTGTTCACTTTAGAGAAAAATAATATGTTACAGGAAATATCAGAAACTCTAGCGACAAACGGGTGTACTTGGCATTTTATTCCATCGCGTTCACCCAACTTCGGTGGTCTGTGGGAATCAGGTGTTAAATCCGTGAAGTATCACCTGAAAAGAGTAATTGGAAACTCTACGCTTACGTTCGAGGAGATGAGTACAGTGCTGGTTCAAATAGAGGCATGTCTAAATTCTAGGCCTCTGTCCACACTAACCTGCAATGATGATGACAGTTACAGTGTGTTGACCCCCGGACATTTTCTGGTAGGTGAAGCGCTCGTTACACCGCCCGACAAGAGCTATGAAGCTTCTAATATAAGTACTTTACGTAGATGGCAATACACGCAACGAATGCTCCAAGAATTTTGGCGTCATTGGTCGCGGCAATATTTGCATCGTTTTTATCAGCGTTATAGATGGTCATCGCAAAATCCACAACTTAAGATTGGGGATGTAGTAGTTGTGAAGGAGGATAATTTACCAGCTGGTCGCTGGCTTTATGGCAGAGTGGTTGCAACCCATCCTGGCAAAGATAAGATTGTAAGAGTAGTAAGCTTAAAGGTTAAAAATGGTACTCTAATGAGGCCAGTTTCTAAAATTTATAAGATTCCTATTGCTGATTAATATTGTTAACTTTGTACTAATGAATACGGTTATTGGTTTAATTTAATTTGTTGTTATTATTGGTTCACGGTGGGCGATCTATTAGCATAATTGATATTTTCGGGGCGATAAGAAAACGCAGGTATTTTGTTATGTTATATTTTTTGAGTTTGTTTACCTTTTATTAAGGACCTGGGAAGGTCCTTGGTGGGCGATATGTATAAGTCATTGTTGACATAGCGCTGTCTATAGAATGTAATGAGGTAATTGGTAATAGATGGCGTTGCACCGCCAAGGAACATTGCAGTTTGTCTAAATCGCGATGACGAGATATTTGCGCCAGGGTATATATAGGTCCCAAGGTCGTTGTACAATAAATTCATTCAGTGTCACCTAATTTGGCTTTTATTTGTAAATAGTTTTTAGCCACCAGTGAAGTGCATAAAGGTAGCCGTGGTTTATCTAGATCCTTCTTCACAAGGATTTATTAAATACGTCATATTAGAAGAAACAAATATTTGTTTTACATATATGTACAGATAAAATAATATGTGTAAAGAAACGTAACCACCATTTTTAAAAACGTAGGGTGAATTATTAGTATTGTGAAACAATTTTTTTTGTCACTCACCCCACAAAAAATGTAGTAGGGTTTGGAAAGCTTACACTTCGTCTTCCCTATTTTGATAGATTTGGAACTGGGCTTTTACGAGTCTATATATTTATTTAAATGGATAAGTATTCCATAATGAAATAAAGCCTCCTATTTGCCTAAAATAGAATGGGGCTAATCTTAGTTATTGCGAAAAGTACAACGCGTGTTATGTTATGTCTTTGCTTAAAATTAACATTATATGTAACTAACTTTACGCCACTTCCCTAGCAGGGTAGGCAGGAACTGAATAATGTTTTTGCGCAAAAAGCGCCGAAGAGTATTGCTAGTTTTTTTATAAGGCGTTTCCCGTTATAGACGGTTATAACTTTTAAACAGGTAAGTACAAAATATAATACAATTCTTTTTTCTCAAGAACTATTTAATAGGCTAGACAGATATTATCAATTAGCAACCAGACTGTTGTGTTCCATTACACAATATCCACTCCAGGCTATTATTCTATATGACGTAGCTTCTCGTTTCTGGTCAGGCCACAAGCTATGCGCTTGCAATTGAGATTATAATTAATGAGACAAGTTGAGTGTCACCGAACATCTGTTTGGGCTCACTGTTGCATCTAATCGCATACCGAGATGTTTCTGAACCTTGTTTTAGATTAACCAGAGACAATAACCCTGTATGTCATTTACAAAAATGCAAACCCTTTATTTTTTCCCATTGTGTGTTTTCCATAGGCTTGTTTGTCGCCACAATAAGTATGTAATAGGTTTAAAAAAAATATACACATACTTACCTACACTAATTTTTTGTAAAAAAATTTACTTAGCTAGAAAAAATGAATAACTACCTACTGCCTACCCCGCTAGGGAAGTGGCGTGAAGTTTAGTTAGTTAGTTAGTTAGTTAAAATAAAACTTTAATAGTCATTTTTAAAGAATTTTCAAAAGGAGTATACTACATATTTAAACAGACCAACGTTCGAGACGACAAGTTCCTATTAGTTACGAAAATCTTGATGTACTTTCAGCAAAAATTCATATAAATGCTGACCAAATTCAATTATTCTTTAAAAAGTATTTTTAAATCTAATTACAGAAAAATTTGCTCTTATGAATAATGCATTACGTTGTTCTGGAGACTTTAGATATACCTAGCCTTTATAATCCGGACAAAATAACGTAACGCTACCGGAAAATACAATATACATACATAGACTAAAATTATAACACTTCCGTTCAGTCTTTGCCGTAATTAGATAACTATAGCATTATATAATTTATCTATTCCACCGCCATTGCGCCATGCCGATAGGAGGCGTGTTTTCCCGCCACTAATGTACACTTCAAAATCATGAACACACAAAAGCATTATTAAAAAAATAAGACTTAACATAACTTTCGATCCACCCCGATATGCTTTGTACATAAATGAAAAATGAGGCAAAATACATTGAAACACGTTTCATGATCTATGGCACTGTGAAATATAACTTTTTGACTATAAAATCACACAGTAAAAAAAAAGGACTCCGCGCTGTCATACTGGAGCGTGAAGCCACTTTAAGCATGTGTGAGTGAGGTTCTTAAGGTTACCAGGTATCGGAAATCTGTCATTTGGAGCGCTTATGTCAATGTGTGTCAAATTGAAGCACCTACGAAGCTTCAACGTCTAGTTAATGGCGTGAAGTCCTTTTTTTTTTACTAGTCCGTGTAAAATCATTAAGCAATACATTGACAGTAAAGTACGCAAGCATCACAAATAACCACAATCAAAGAAGGTAATGTAAAGAAAACACAGAATGAATGAATATGGATAAAGAAGTATTTTATTACGATACGAAAACAATATGATAAACTATGTAATAATAATAATCAGAAGACTTCGCATTTAATTAATATTTACGTTCGAATTATATGTGCTGACTTTATTGCCATTTCATCAAATCGTTAAAAGTTAAAATTAAACAGACCGAATGTACTTATTTAATGAATGAACATTTTTATTATCATTCATTGCACATTAAAAAAACAACTAAACAGCGTAAGGAATTTCATTATAACTAGAATGTATTTTTTTTTTTCAATAAATAAGTATGCAGGTACATAAATTTCTTTTTTTTTAAATAGACGCAATGCAAGCAGATTCTTCGGCAGTTCTTTGTCTATCATTATGCCAATGCTATCACTTACATCTAATTAGAATCATACATACATAATATCACGCCCGTGATCTCTAAGGGGGTAGGCAGAGTCAAAGGGGCTTGCTGCCCCTATTAGAACGTTCAGGCAGAAAAAAAAAAGCTTAGAATCACTATTGATAATATTGTTATTTTTCAGCCGCAACATTTTGAAAGCATAACATACTACTTTTAAAATATGGCAGGCGTGATTTCACGGTAACATTCATATGCCAATGAGTCAATTTAAATTTTGAAAGACGACTTTACGTAAACTATTTCCAGTAAAAGACAGTGTCACCTTAAATGAAAATGTTATTTGTTTACAATTTGGATGTTGACACCATTAATATTTAAATTCGAAATATGAATTCTGAAATAGAAAGTATCGTAGTATGTTGTAAAACCTTGTTGATTTTGAATTATATTGAGTCTACTATTTTCAATTTAAAAATACGGCTTAATTTTAAATCAGTTGACTATACGAACTCGTTAGTGACGCCATACCTTGACAAGCCCATACAAAATATTTGAAGTGATTGCGTTTTGACAGCTCTTAAAAAGTATCTCAATTGACATCCCTATGCTCAAGGACGAATCTAACTCGATAATTAAACGCGAAGTCTTTGAAATAAGTATAAAATACACAACGACTCAACGTACACATACACATGCTAAACAAATACTATATAAACTGAACAGACATTTCAAATCTTGGCATTACCTGAGAAATCCGTGCTAGCATCCACATCAAGAGAACAGCTTCCAATAGAATCTACAGACTTATCCATGACTTTAACTGTTAATTCTTTCGAATGGTCTTTGAGCAAATCTGTTTCTTTCACCTCAATCTCATAAACACCAATGCTGTCTAAATCATTATCAAGGTTTCCTACATTAGATTTCGGGGAAACGGTCGAGCTAGGCAGTTTAATGTCTGTTTCGTCAGTGTTAATGGTCAATATGGAGTCAGGTTTCAGTTCATTTTTGTCCAATATCAACGTGCTTTGACTTGTGAAGTTGCTCCGTATAGGTTCAATGTATTCTACATCGTCATCGTCTATGTAAATGTGGTTGTTACATCCGCTCGGACCTTGTTCAGGCGTCGCATCTACAGGTGCCGCGTCTATAACCGCTTGCGCCCGAACCAAACTTCTATAGTAATGAATCTCTAATTTCTCCAACTGCCTTTTAGTTCCAGATTGTTTTTTACGCACCGAGTCTATGATGACAGGCAGATTCAGCAGATCCGGAGTCTTCTCTCTCTGATTTACATCTCTTTTGAACAGAGGCGAATCGTCACTCTCCAATTCGAATCGTTTGTATTTAGAAGAGCAATAATCATCTATTGACGATGTGTCCGACTTCTTCGAATCGAAAAACGTGTCTAAAGAGAAGAACGACTTGCGTTTCTTCTTTGGTTGACTCGGTTTTGGGGGAGCGAGATTCTGGTAGTGCTGTACGCAAATATTGCTGGTATTGACTAGGGATTTCGGTCGATTATCCTGTGGCAGACTGAGCACTCTATTTGTCTCAACTTTCCGAGAGTCTAAGCTGAGAGTTTTTCTGAAGCGTTCGTTCAGGTTTGCTAATAGAAAATGTCTACGTTCTGTGGATTTTGGAGTGACGTTGTATGAACTTTGTTTGCTGCTTGACGGCTGAGAATTTGGAATGTATTCTGTGTATTTGAACTCTATATCGTTTTCTGAATAATCTTTCTTATCGTCTTTGGCATAAGGCTCAGATGGGCATAAAGAAGACTGTCTATTTTCAGGTCTGTGAAACGAGAATGAGCCTCGGTTCGAGCCGTACTTTCTATCGCAAATGCAGTTTCCTACACAATTCAATTTGATGCATCTCTTTTCTTCCGGTTCTATAGAGACGTCGTGGTCCTTTGGAATGTATTTATCTGGCTTATGTTTGTGGACTAATAGATCTTGGCGGATCTTTTCGAGTCGCTCATCGCCTTGCAAGCCTCTCGTGTATTTGGACTTAGGCGGCCTGAAGAACCGAATACTGCCGGTTGCGTGTGGATCTGTCGACCGTCGTCTCACGAATGACGGGGAGTCTGATATTTTGTTGACACCGAGGAGGAGTACTGGCGATTTCTTGTCCTCCTCGTCGGGAAGGTCGCTGAAAAAAAAGAAGTTTATTTTTTAATTGTGATCTGACAAAAGCGTGGTGTGATACCGAAGCCTCGAAAGCAAGCCAATTTCGTAATATGAATCGGACTGAATTGAAGTTTCGTTGTCTTTGCTAAAAAATTGCGCGTGGGAGTTTTACAATTTTGGCTAAAATGGCTTTGTGCACCGAATTTGCATTTATAGTGTCGTAAGAAGCGCAATTGTATGAGAAAGCATTCGTTGTAAGAATCTGCGGAAAGACAACCATAAAGTTTTGCAAAAATTAAAACGTTTCGTTAGTTCTTAAACAAACAATTCTCATATACATAAAAAGGAACAAATACATTGATCATAATGCCAAAAAGCTATTGCATAAAAGATAAAATTTGTAAATGGCTTCTAAAAGAAGCAATTTTCAAATAAGGTTAGTTGTGCTACACATAACAAAACATTAAAAACGAAATTAAAGAAAGCATTAAAACGAAAACAAAAGAAGAATACTCACACTCACACGAACACATGTTAAAACGAAATGAAAATGAAAGAAAAGAAGTAATTTAAATGTCACCTAAAATCACCGTAATTTTAATTAATTATGTAGATTGCAGATAAATATTTAATTATTCTATATTATTATTTAAACAATAATTTTATCCAATTAGTTGAAGTAAACACAAGGATAAATGATGGATCGATGGATTATTTTAAGATGAAGAAATAGGTGACTTACCTATTTCTTAATCTTAAAATAATCTATTTTCTTTTTAAAAGTAAATACGTAACTTGATTGATTTTTTAAAGTGTAACTTATACATAGTATTTACACTTACTTACTTATTTATACTAATATTAAAAAGAGGAAATATTGTTATACATATAACGAATAAATCAAAAAAGACAGGACGGCTTCAAAATTATTTCAATATTATAATGATCTCTATGTAACATAGGCTATATTTTATCCTTGTGTTCCCCCGGGAACGAGAATTACGCGGGTGAAACCGCGTGGCGCTGCTATGTTGTATATTTTAGTATTTAGATCATAATAGATAGTACGTTCATATATTTTTTGGGAATTTGTCGGACATATTGGAGTGGGAAGCAAAGAAAGGGTTTTGGGTATATGATTGTGTGGGCGACAAGTTAGCCACTACTTTTTCACAATTTTCCATCTAACCCAACTCATTGACCCATGTTGGTCTGGGACTTAAAAATAACGTGCCATCTGTGGTTCTTGCCTAGCATGTCGTAAAAAGCGACTAATGGCATATCGGGTTTAGGGTATGTTATTGTGTAGGCGACGACCTTATCATTTATCACAACTTTTTTAAAATTTTCCATCTAATTAGGGTTGCCATCTCTATAATTTGGCAACCAGGACAAGATACGTGAAAACCCCGGATTTTAGAGCCCAAAACCCGGATATTTCAACAGGTTTTCTTAAGCATAGTCGGTGTAATAAAAAACAGTTGAAAATTAAGGTGAATTTAGCGTTTTGATTCATCGGTTAAACGCGGCGTGCGGGCACAGTGCGTGTGTCAGGCGGCCCAAGACTTTAAATTTCAAACCCGGACTACAAATGAAGCCCTGCCCGGTCGCTCCCCGGATGCCCTTTAAACTAGGACAAATCCGGGGAAACCCGGACGGATGGCAACCCTACATCTAATCCACCCCAGTTTTTTTTTTAGCTGAATGTGGTTAAAGAGACCTGCTGCCCCTTTGACTCTGCCTACCCCTTCGGGAATAACGGGCGTGATGTCATGTATGTATGTATGAAGCAAAGAAAGTGGGTATTAGTTAGACGTACATTGGTTTGGTAGAACATTTGTTGTGTAGGTATATTCGGTTTTTCTAAGTCGATCAATTTGATCTAGCTAGTAGCTACCAAGGAAGTAGCGAGCCGCGCCCCATGCGCCGGAGGGCGTGTCAGGCGCGTCGTGACACGGTTTATTGGATTCTTTCTTCCTTATTACTTACTAGTGAACAACCCTGACTTTGCTCGCGTAGCAAAGCACACCTGAATCTATAATCTTCATAAATCAGAATCATGAATGTTGAAGAAGCAAGTAAGGTGTGTAAGGATCGTGCCATATAGCGTTCGGTTCTCTCTGCCTACCCCGCTAGGGAAGTGGCGTGAAGTTAGTTAGTTTTTTTTATCCTTAAGCCTTATCATCATCATCCTCTTGCCCTTCTCCCAGTTCATCTGGGGTCGGCGCAGCATGTCTTCATTTTCCATACGTCCCGGTCAGCCGTCATCAAGCTATCCACTCCCATTTCTCTCATATCATCTTTCACACAATCCATCCATCTCTTATCCTTAAGCCTTAATTATCCTTTATTATTCTTATTTTATGTTTGGGACTCAAATGGAATGTGAAATATAAAAAAAAAACATAAAAAGCGACTAATGGTCGGATCTGTTATTATGTAGTCGACGAGCTAGCTACTTTCGACTATTTTGCAATGTTATGTTTTATCGACGACATCACATACATCGATCTGACTCCCAGGTAAGTTAGCTTTAGCAGTTGTGTTACGGATATCAGAATCAACAGTGGTATTAGAAATAAATACTTAAATATTGGATATTAACACCCAGACACAGAACAAACACAAGTATTCAACACACGAATGTTTGTCCTGGGTGAGAATCGAACCTACAACTCTTGGCGCATGGGGCAGGGTCACTACCGAATGCGCCATCGAGCTAGTAAGTACTTAATAACAATTTTTCTTTCTTTTTTTCTAGTTGAACAAACTCAATTTAATTTTTAGTTATAATATTAAAGGCCTGGTTCTTGGACTGTCCCGCCCACAATCCCCGAAGGGGTAGACAGACTTTCTTTTTAGACCTTCGGGGATTACGGGCGTGATAGCACATACATTGTCACATTGTCTATGCCAGCGGTTCTCAAAATTTTGTGGCTAGGGAACCCAACCCTTTTGGGAAGCGGAGTATTTTACGGAATCCTAGAATATTTAAACAGTATCGAACCCGCGTAGTCGTAGATACGTAATATTAAACTTTTGACGGATTTTTCTCCTGGAGCCTTATAATGCCCATTTAGTTTTTTATTAATTATAGCAGCGCCCCGCGGTTTCACACGCGTAGTTCCCGCTCCCGTGGGAATACAGGGATAAAATATAGCCTATGTTACTCGCTGATAAAGTAGCTTTCCATTGGTGAAAGAATTATTCAAATCGGTCCAGTAGTTTCAGAGCCTATTCGATGCAAACAAACAAACACAATGAAATCTTTCCTCTTTATAATATTAGCATAGATGATCAATTTTCGTAGTCCCCCCAGAAAGGCTTAGCGGAGCCCCAGGGCTCACGGAACACTTTGAGTATAGCTAGTCTATGCCATTAGAGTCATGGAACCATGAACTATGTACATATCCGTAAGTACATAACAACATAACAGTGTATTGTTATGTACTGGTGCCTTTGTTTTTACTGGAGGGCGCGGTCCGGGACGTGGCGACAGCGCGGAGCGTGCGGCTAAGTGATGACGTAGAGACGGGCTCGCGACAGACAGACATATCGATAGAAATACCTATTGTATATAGTTTACTTTTTATATTTAGAATTGTAGATTAGTGCCATGTTGGTCTGAGATTCAATATAATTTACTGATTTACTATTTTCGGCTAATTGTGGAATTTCAGGAGCTTCAAGCTGTGCTTAGCTTATTTACCCACTTTCAGCCAAAATTTAAATTGGGTTGGGCATAGGTGTCTACGTATACCCAAGCCAATTTAAATTTTGGATGGCGTGGCTACGAGGAGTAGGGTGCACAAAAGCGACCACCGCCGCGCTACGTGACCTCCGCATTGCGGCACGCGCCCACCCGGAGGAGCTGATGCTAGTCCTGACAGTACCGGCCCCTCTGGTACAGCGCAAAAGTAAGCCACGTGGGTGTTTCAGCCGGTTCGAGTCCGACACACCGCCCTCTGATTCCCCGAGCGGAGGCTGACGGCTAGCGGGAGTTTCCCCAACAGAAAAAAAGGTAGACAGTGTGAAAAGTTATGACAAGTACCTAGTTAGCTCGTCTTCATTTTATAAGGTGGAGACAAACGCGGACGGAAGCGAGTTTCTATATAGAAGTCAATTACACGTATTGCAAATAGTACCTCCTTTTTCGCCCGGAGAAATGCCTTACGCACCGTCACCCTACCCAGGGGGCAGGGCGGTGTGTGCGACTCTCCCCCATTAGAGGGGGGCCTACCTACTAAAACTCCGGGGTGTTCCGTCGCATCCCGGCTAGAGGGGGCCTGAGATCGCTGCACCAACAGTCCCCTCCCGAGCGGTTGCCCTTTCGGGTCCGACCCAAATGACTAAGTTAACTGCATATATATTCTTATCGATATCGATAACGTAACAAGTGGCACAACACTAAAGCCCCGTTCGTTAGACATGAACAAATTGCTCTATCGCACGCTAAAGCGATTGCTGACGGACAGACAAACGGACGATGGATGTGCCGGCTAAAATAGATCAGCGGTAATTGAAAGAGTTGTACCAAGGTGAAGGATTTTCAGTAAAGTCTGCGGGTTAGAGCTAGCGAAACTGTATACTAAGTTTGTTTATATACCACAAACTCACATGTGTATATGTATGCATTTAACATAAATACATAACATCACGACTGTAATCCCCAAAGGGGTAGACCGAGTCAAAAGGGCAGAAACCCTTTAACCCCATTCAGGTAAAAATAAAACTGGGGATGAAAATTGTTAAAAAGTAGTGACAAGCTAGCTCGTTGCCTACACAATCACGTGCCCAAAACCCGATGTACAATTAATCGCCTTTTACAACATGCTAGGCAAGGAACACAGTTGGCACATTATTTTTAAGTCCCAGACCAAAATGGGATTAAAGATGATGATTTAACATTAACATATTATCTAATTCTAAACCTATCCGCTCAATCAAACATGTTAAAGAATAACATGCAAAATCGCTATATCTCACGGATAGAAAGCAGCGAATTTAACGCCACTTAGCGATAATCCATAATGGCCGCCAATAAGGAATCGATTCTTTTTATTGATTGCATAAACCGATCTGCGCACTTCCGATTGTTATGTGCCAGGTTTTATCGGATTATGATGCTAACTTCCGCTATAAGTGGTATCTGGCACGCTGTTAAAAATAAAAACTTTTCATTTATGGCAAGTGAACCGCTTTTTATAATACATGTTTGATGCATTTAGTAATGCCTGATTTTATTTTGTTTTTATTATTCACGGAGACTTGTAAAAAGGTAATCTTAAGGAGGTGAATAAGAAGCCAATACTTTCTGCATTAATTTGAGACTGACCCGTTGGTCGAGTGGTCAGAAACCCTGGCCACGAAGCCAAGGGTCGCGGTTTCGAATCCCGCTAGGAACAAATGTTCCGTGTGATAAACATGGACATTTGTACTCGAGTCATGGATGTTAATAAACGCATTTAAATATGTGTATCCGCTCACCTAGTATCCATAGCACAAGCATAAGCTTAGTTTGGAACTAGGGAATTGGTGTGTAAGTCTGGATAATTTATTTATTTATTAATTTTAAATGGTAGTCTTCATTTTCGCTTTGAAAACTACATACACGAACCGAACGAGGGGGGGGGGGGGGGGGGGGGGGGGGGGTCAGGTTACAAAGAGTAGTTGATCTTTTACAAAAATAAAATTGAGACAGGTAAGATGAAGAATTGTGAAAAGGTATAACCCAACAGAGCATTAGTCGTCTTTTACGACTTTCAAGGAACACAGTTGGTAAAGTATTTTTAAGTCTGACCAACATTTGAAATCTCCGTAAATTGTAATTGTTTTTTTTTTATTATTAAAAATTAGACAACTGATTGTACTAAGTCACAACGTGGAAACGTTTACATTTTAATAATTACGTCAAGAATAAAACGGTCGTAAACTCATTTTGACAATAAACTTAAAACCGAAATTCTAATTAAGTGACGTCACGCAGGAGGATGGTTCACAAACATGACCACTTATGACCAGGACAAAATGTTAATACTCCATGTTGGAATGCAGTAAATTTTCCTTGTTATAATTATACAAATAATTACGCGATATATAAGAAGCAAAACAAGGTATTAATTAAAGGTTCTACGTATAAGGATTGGTACGTAGAAAAGACGTAATTTTGGTACGTAGAACTTTCAGTGTACACAAATCATTATTTATAAATGCCAAAATAAATCCGTCTGTCCTTAACGTTTTGAACGTAAATCAATGAACTGATTTTTTTTTAAACTTGTTAAGGACTAGGGTTAGTCATGTCATTACTGACATTGTTTTTCCAGCATTAACACAGACACGATCAGATCCGCAGTTAAAAGCTAAATTATCAACTGTCTTACTCATCACCGAGCATTTGGTATAAATCCGTACTAGATTTTTATATTTTTTGTCCCATATTTGTCCGATATTGGGACCTAAAAAAGAATGTGCCAACTGTGTTTTTTGCCTAGCATGATATAAAAGGCGACTAATGGTATATGGGGTTGTGGGCATGTGATTGTGTATGCGACGAGCTAGCCACTTGTCATTACTTTCTCACAATTTTTCATCTAACCCAGCCCAGTTTTGTTTTTGACTGAATGTCGGGATTTGAATCAACACAGCTGGCATGTGAGGCCCTTGTCCTCACCATTAAACTACCATCACTAATACAGATCGGCAATCCACAGTTCCCATGAAAAAAAAAAAAACAACTTTACTCTATTTCCGCGAAACGAGAAAACTCTACGAAAACTTATCACGCCATAAACAATAGTTTCCCGTCCAAAACGTATAGACCCCTCTAACTATACAAATTCTATGCATACGCAGATCTAGCTATTTGGTTAGATTAAATTCCACATAAACCACTAAACATTGAGCTCTCAAGTCCATACAAATAATTTCTAATCGCGGTTCTAGTGACATTGGTGAATATTCCACAGTTTTAACGACGACCTACGTATTTAGACCCTCAATTTTCAACATGAGCTTTGCGTTCGCGGTTCTAAAGACTTTGGTCGTTGTTACTTGGGTAACAGCTGAGCCGGTCAATGACCCAGTAATTCGTGTAACGTTTCGTGACTAACAGCAGGTGAGATGGGGTCCAACAATGATGAGATTTGTTATGGAAATCTTGCAATAACGTCTATGATTCCCGTGGTATGGGTTTGAAATAGGGTTGCCACCTGTACTATATTATACAGTATCGTACTATATTTCAGTCAATTGTACTATATGTTATAGAAAAAATGTATAGTACGAATAATACTATATTTTTATCGGTCATTCCATTGTCGCGCTTTTTATATATTAACTGTGCCTAAACGCACTCGTAACGCAGCATTGGGAATTTCAAAACAAAACGCATCACGTCGTTCGTCGCTCACTCACTTTGTTAACCAAAGCTAAAAGTAATATTAAATACAGATGGAAAAATAAATAATGACTGAATATTAATGTGTACTATTTATTTTCTTGAATTTTCCAAAAGTACTATATTTTTTGCTACGTTTTGAAAGAAATACTATTTTACCTCCAAAAAAAGGTGGCAACCCTAGTTTGAAATAACGGTAGAGTTATTTGATAGTGTGAAGTTCCATGTTGGTCTGGGATTCGGAAAGAATGTGCCAACTGTGTTCCTTGCCTAGCATGTCGTAAAATAGACTAAGGGTGTATCGGGTTGTCTTGTCTTACTTGTCACTATTTTTTCACAAATGTCCATCTAACCAAGCTCGATGGCGCATTCGATAGTGACCCTGCCCCATGCGCCAAGAGTTGTGGGTTCGATCCCCATTCAGGACAAATATTCGTATGATGAATACTTGTGTTTGTTCTGTGTCTGGGTGATAATATCCAATATTTAAGTATATATTTGTTATACAACTGTTGATTCTGATATCCGTAACACAAGTGCTTAAGCTACTTACTTCGGAGTCAGATCAATGTATGTGATGTCGTCGGATACTTATTTATTTATTTATCTTACCCAGCCCAGTCTGATTTGGCTGAAAGTGGTTAAAAAGGCTAGCTACCCCGTGTTTGTGTTTATGTAGATGATGAGCTACCGAACTCAATGTAATAAAGTTTTCATGCATCTCTCATGTTGGTCTGGGACTTAAAAATAATGTGCTAACTGTGTTCCTTGCCTAGCATGTCGTTAAAGGCGACTAATGGTATATAGGGTTTTGGGTATGTGATTGTGTGGGCGATGAATTAGACACACTATATCACAATTTCCCATCTAACTCGTTCAGTTTTATTTTTGGCTGAATATGATTAATAGAGCTCGCTGCCCCTTTAACTCTGCCTACCCCTTCGGGGATTATGATATACGTGATGATATGTATGTATGAAGATTATCTTGTATCATCAAATCGCAAGTACAGCCTTAGCATTATGCCCCCTTCGATCAAAATCAACCATATTCCATTCCGGACTGAAGACATAAATTCTCCACGATCGTGACTGATTGGTAATTGTTAAAATGGCCACTAATTCGATTTTGGGCCAATCGTCTGATGACTCCAATTGAGCGCGATGAGGCACAAATTTATGTCGAGGTAGCCGTGGCATTATGCAGTAATAAGCGGTATTAGGCTTCATTATGGCTTTTGGTATTATGGGAAACAGTTTGACCGCATTCTTTCGTTGTGAACGGCTTGCTTAAAACCGAAGACTTTCTAACAACCTGCTAACTATACGCTCTGTGAGATAATTTACGTATGATCAGGCTGTGGAATGAGGTTGTTCCTAGAAAACAGTATGAGGCTAATCAAAAAGGTTTCATGAAGGCACTTGCAAGGTCGGCAACTTGTGATACCTCTGGTATTGATTTTCAAACCATAGGTTAGCCGTTAAATGATTACCGAAAACTCTTCAATGATAAAGTTGGTAGATTTCCGTTTTTTTTTTTTATTTTAAAAATATATAGGGGGCGACTATCTAAAATGGCGGCCATATTGATATACCATTTTTTTTTTGTGACGCAAGATTTAGCATGGATTGACATAATATAAGCATCGGCAAAATTAACTCGCTTGTTCTTTAGGCGGAACATATTTAGATACATAAGCAAAAAATATACCAAGTACAATTCAACGCTACTCAAAAAAACTAGAAAAGTCAACAAAATTTACAAAATCATAAGCCATTCATCATTTCAGAATCATGTAGTTAATACACAACGATGCTTTACTCAATATTAACGATGTTTTCCAGCAAAAAGCCTTTTAAGGAATTCATATTTCCGATAATATTTACATCGCGTGCATACACTCATACGCGGTACCGCGCACAGCATTGCATGTTCCGAACGCATTTTTCAATTCATACAGTATTAAATGGCATGAATCACGTATATTATAGTTACGTATGTATTCAGTTTGAATTGAATGGCTTATCTCGATTTTCAACGACATAATGAGCCAATTGCGTAAATATGAGCGACGGAATAAGTTTACTTTTTTAAATCTATTGAAATCTTGTTTTCATTATATGAGAATTTAACATTATATGATATGGGGGAAATCATAAGGTTGTGTCATACTCGAACTGACTTGAGCTTTAGGTATTTAAAAATCGAAAGCACCGATTTTTTACATACATACATAACATCACGCCCATAATCCCCGAAGGGGTAGGCAGAGTCAAAGGGGCAGCAGGCCCCTTTAACCACATTCAGCCAAAAACAAAACTGAGCTGGACTGGGTTAGATGGAAAATTGTGAAAAAGTAGTGACAAGTGGCTAGCTTGTAGCCTACATAATGACATACCCAAAACCCGATATACCATTAGTCGTCTTTTACGACATGCAAGGCAAGAACCACAGTTGGCACATTATTTTTAAGTCCCAGACCAACATGGGACAATGGGCTGGGTTAGATGGAAAACCGATTTTTAAAATATTGAAAACGCTGATAACTTTTAAAACATAAATCTTTACAAATTATTTAAAAGATGGCTAGAATATGATAACATGCCCCATGTTGGGACTAAAAAATAATGTGCCAACTGTGTCTCTTGCCTAGTATGTCGTAAAAGGCGGCTAATGGTATATCAGGTTTTGGGTGTGTGATGGTGTAGGCGACGAGCTAGTCTCTTGTTACTACTTTTTCACAATTTTCCATCTAACTCAGCCCAGTTTTGTTTTTGGCTGAATGTGGTTAAAGGGGCCTGCTGCCACTTTGACTCTGCCTACCCCTTCGGGGATTATTAAATACTTAGTTGGTTATTACAGAAATCCGTAGGTTCGCATGTTTTAATGGACCTATACCTATTTTTGCATAGGTACATACATAGTTTTTGCCAAATCAAACAAATGTAATTCGTGTAAAATTAAGTTTTTTTTATGTGATTGACCCATAATTTTCCCTTTTTTAACTAATATAAGGTTGATCAACCTTATACCTTTTGAGACTAGTACCTAATTTATCTTCAAATTAGGCAAACGGGTCGTCATATTAACATGCGAACCGGTTTTGCCATCCACATAATCCATGGTGAGGCAATTATGGAGATATTTGTCTGTTTATCTATTGATTCAAGATAAAAACGCTGTTGAAAGATAAGGCCGTTGTTAAATATTGAATATATGATCGGGGAATTGACATTTAGCGTTAATTTTAAGGGCTTTTGGTAGAGGGCGGCTAAAGAAAACATAGAAGAATTGTGTGAAAGATTTAAATAAGCAACGGACTTGTAATATCTATGGTGTTGCAATAGTCCATAGACTACGGTGACTGCTTACCAGTAGGCGAGCCAGTATATAACTTGTCATCTTTAATCAGGGTTGCCACCTTTAGGGAAATAAAAATCGGGACGATTGGGCATCCATCAGAGACGTTCGGAGTTTGGTCCAATCAAAATATGACCCATGTGAGACAGTCTAAGGAAAATGAAACTTTATTTTGTGTTTTTATTTGTATTTATTTTGTTTTATTTATTTTTCCATACGTATTTCTTGTTGTTACGAGCCGCTTTTAATAATTCTACTTACATCATTTTTGTATTTATTTATGAAGTCTGAACAAGACATGTGTATGTTCAAAGAAATTAGCAATTCTGTTTTTATCAAATCTACCGAGCAACGATTTCTGACATTAGACCATTTCATGGTCATTAGTGAAAATACGCGCTCAATATACGCATTTGAAGGAGGTATGTACATGCGGCGCGCGGTAGATGACGCGATGGCGCGTGACTGGGTTGAGTACCCGTGAATGAATTGATAGAGCCTATCGCATATTGTCAAAAATCGGGACAAAATCGATAGGCCGTCGGGACGCGGGACAATTTCTTCGAAATCGGGACTGTCCCGGCAAAATCGGGACGGGTGGCAACTCTGTTTTTAATGGTGTAATAACTTGAAAGTGAAATGGGAGTGGAAAGATTGATGGCTTTATATTCTCTATTTTAATTTTAAAGTTTTTTTATATTAGAATTTAATTAAAATATGCTGTGCTGTATTACTCTCCGAAATATTCTTGTTGACATCATATATTTTACATACATACATAACATTGCGCCCGTAATCCCCGATGGGGCGGAGTCAAAGTGAGCAAGCCCCTTTAACCACATTCAGCCAAAAATAAAAATAAAACTGGATTGGGTTAGATGGAAAATGTGGCTAACTCGTCGCCTACACAATCACATACCCAAAACCCGATATATACAACAATACACCATTAGTCGCCTTTTACGATATGTTAAGCAAGCAAAACAGTTGGCACATTCTTTTAAAGTCCCACATCAACATGGGACTAGATTTTATTTTCTAATTTTACCATGATGACATTGTATGTATTTTTCAATTATCCGCTATACAAAATATGCAAATTATTCGTGGGACATTGTGCAAATGAACGAGCTAGTGCTTTTGCCAAGTTCTTATGTCATCTGTGAGAACGGACGCCATCTTAGCTAGAATGTGTAATAAATCTGTAATAGTTTTTAGGTTAGGTCAACACTGTGAGAAACTTGAGCAATCATAATTCTTTCGCAAAACTATCCTTAAATACTTTTACGGTAAGATTCAAATTACTTTGTAGCCTTGTCAATGCGAAGAAATCATTGTTTGCTTTTAAAATTTGCATTAATTATGTTTTCAGAGGTCGTCATACTCGTTAGACATGATGGCCTTTGCTTTTATGTGTCAGAAATCTATGTATATTATTTAAAAAAATATTATTTGAGAACGACTGGACCAATGTTAATTTTATTACCATTAATATTTTGGGTATGTACTATAAAACAATGAAAATGATTAGATTAGTATTTATTATCTACTTTTTCTAAGTTATAGATTTTTGGTAATAAGTATTCCGAAAATGGGAAGGTACCAACCAAGACACCAGCAGGGTCGACTAGTTAATAAAAATCGGAATAGATTTTACTACAGTAATTTCCTTTTGACACGGTTTAAGAAATAAGCATTCACTTGTCGTTATTACATACTCTATTCGTCTAGACTTGATTAAAAATATTTTAAGATGGATATAATAGTTATGTATTATGTATTAATTAATAATTCTATACGGATTTTATTTTGCCGTTACGTTGCAAATTGTAATCCAAGGAGTCTATAAATCTAATGTCCATATTTGAATATTTGCGAAAGTCAAGGCTTTATGACCTAAGTTTCTTTGTTATAAGAAAAAATACAAGCGACTCATTCGCTTTTCGAATCATTCTTTGCTTGCACAGTGTAATTGAATTCCTTTGAGTGTTTAATGAACATGAAAAAAAAAAACTATGCAAAAAATGGTGGGAAATCATTTAAAAGATTTCAGTCAATTCGTTTCGATTTAAAATGCAACAAAAACGATTCTGTTTAATATCTACCACACTTAGATATTCCTTACACAAGGCATAGATTACGGTATGATGTCGGCATACTTTACGGCCAACAAGAAAACGGTACGACAGACAAGATCGTAAATGGGATATTTACTAGACATCCTGCATTCCTTTCACTAGAGTTTATATTAGATATACATATTTGCAAAAGGAAAGTCACTGACATAGATATCTATTATTTAGTAAACTTCATAAGGCTGTGTGAATTGATTCTTTTGATTCTTTAGTTTGACAAGTTTTTTACTACTACTAACCATAATTAACAATACTGCTGACGACCAAGTATTTGGAACGCTTAAATGGCCTTAACACAGTTATGTACATACGATTTAATGATCACATTTATATGAAATCGCACGTTACGCAATTGACTTCAGGATTTTCTTTTAGAACTTTATTTTTTGAAGTTCATTTTTAATACTTTGTTTTAATGTATATAATGGATACCCCCTAAAATTCAAACGAAGAAATTACCATTACATAAAAAAAATCAAAGACCTACACACATTACGCCCACAATCCCCAAAAGGACATGCAAATCAAAAAATTGCAAATAATTATTATTACAACTATCTTACTTTTGCGAAAATAAAGCAAAGACAACCAAAAATAAATGATTAAGTATAGCAAATAGCACTCAATTCCCATGGCTATACCTTACGGTACAATTATAGCTGGCCATAAAAAAAAACAGCCGACCTGTTCCGTGAATGGAGCAAAGGAACAATCGTCATTTTATAAAGCTTTTAATTGGATAGCATACATTTTTAGATTACCATCGTTTAATCTAAGACGCTTTCTTTAGAAATAAATAGAACAAAACTTATTGTAATCTTTTTTTTTGTTAAAGTGGCTAGAGAAATTTGACGCTTTTTTTTCAGCTAATTCGTAATTTACTAGGTTTTTCATTTAGGTTTTTTAGATAACTTATAAAATGTTTTTTTAAAGGCCCTAACTGTAGATACTTAAAAGGTTTCAGAATATTGTACTGCTACGGCGGCATTGTCGTTATAATAAAAATGTTTAAATTCCTACAAAAAACAATATTTACGTTAGGTAAAGCTGGAAAATTGTAAAAAGCAGAGGTAAGTGGCTAGCTCGTCTCCTGCACAATTACAAAATTCATACCTAATTTATCATCAGTTGCGTTTTGCGACTACTAGACAAGAAACATCGTAGGCATTCTCCCAAGGCCTAGATCGACATGAGAGAATGAAAGCAAGGAAAACACAATTTTTCTTTGCCACATGTAGCTAACGCGTAGACAATAGGTCACCGACCGTCGTAAACCGATTGAGAGACGGACAGCCGACCAGATTACCGGTGTGCATTACTCTATAATCTGGTTTAGCTCTATGGTTTCTATCAGGCCGGCTGTATGCATCAAGGTCGTTTGTCTATTGTTGACGCGGGTCATTTATGGAAAAAAGTTTTTGATGATGAAGTTTGTATTGTAGATACTGGCAGGCAAACTTGTAAGCGAGATTTATTAGCGTCGCTTATAAGTAGTAATTTGATAAAATTAAATATGAAAACGAAATAAAAATGAAATTTATGGAAATGAAATGATTTTTTATATTGGCCTTAAAAAACACGTATAAGTATATCATTAGACATAATCCACAATTTCACTGGTTAAAAAATTCGATTCTATTAATAAGAAACCTGCAAAAAACTCGATAGTTACTTATGCAGGGATACAGAAAATACTAAATAAAGTTGACCTAAGTGAAAAGGTTGTATGTATTGATGAAAATTATAGAACTGTTTCAATAGAACCTAAATATACGAGATAAGTAAACACAGTGTTCGGATGAATGTAAGCTGATTAGATATTAGGCCAATATAAGGTAAATGACGACGATCGATCATAGCCTATGATAACTTTATCAATTAAACGCAGAAATGTTTAACTTTTAATATTTAATCTGTAAATCTTGACACGTGGGAGTAGCGAACAACATTTCTTGTTGTAGGAACTAATTCGATATTTGTACCAGGATATGACTTGTGTGAAAAGGCTATTAACAATTCCAATTAATTGACATGCATTTTTGCTCAGTCGCTATTTTGTGAGCTGTCAAAATGAATTTCTACTGTCACAATTATTTTATTTTATTTTAATCTAACTAAACTCCACGCCACTTCCCTAGCGGGGTAGGCAGAGAGCTGAACGGCATATGGCACGATCCTTACACAACTCACTTGCTTCGGAAGAATACGCGACGGAACGATGTAAGTGGTGCTGTTTAAACCGAAATTTCAAATCTTAATACGTATTTATTTGACTAGTTCGGCAATGAGAGAGTCGTAAGGAATCCTGCACATTCCAATAACTATGGATGTGCAACTATGATCCATTTACATACATTAATTTAATTCCCAAAGGTGTAAGCTGGGTTCAAGAGACAGTTAACTCCTTAAATCTCCCTTTAGTAGAATCATATAGCTTTACCTGTATTTGACGATTTGAAATTGTTTCTTTGAAACCTATGTAAAAAGCCTATTTTCACTTGGACTTCAAATCACTTTCAGCCAAAACTAAATTAAGCTCGATTGAATAGAAAGTGTTAGTTTGGAGAATTTATTATTACATACATACATACCTAACATCACGCCTATTTTCCCCCAAGGGGTAGGCAGAGTCAAAGGGACAACCAACCCCTTTACGCACATTCAGTCAAAAATAAAACTGGGCTGGGTTAGATGGAAAATTGTGAAAAAGTAGTGACAATCGCAAACTCACTACCCAATACATTAGTCGTCTTATACGACATGCTAGGCAAGGAACACAGTTGGCACATTATTTTTAAGTCCCAGACCAACATGGGACTAGGTATATCAGTGCTTATATACCGGATGTACAATAACAAGTATTATAAGTCACTTAGTCTCATTTTATAGATCCCCATTGACAGGCTCATTCCTCATTACATTCTTAAGCACTGCCAACAAATTTCACTAACTTTGAATGCATTTACGGCGCAATGATTCATCATTTGCATAGTCAACAAAAAATCAACTGTAACAATATAGGCATAAAGTTTATTATAACTATCTACGCGGGCGGCCCACTTAAATTTTTTTCTTCTAAAGTAATTTATCTTGTCGATATATTATAAACTGGGCAATATCTTCACAGTTAGTTTAGAACGTATAGAAAAAGTTTACGACTAATTAAAAATAAAAGAAAAGTTTCAAAACACTTACATATCTCATGCATTTTAAAGTAGTTCAGATTTCAAAAACATTCAACTGTTGTACAACAACGTTTTTCACTTTCCATTGGAGCGTAGGAACTTTTAAATGTCTCATTCGTGCGATTGTCCGACAAAAAAGCTATGGGAAAACTCTGATTTCACTAATGAAAGTTAGAGTTTTCCTTCAAATGCTGAACAATTTCACTTGTTAGAAACTAGGTTCGGTGATACTAAAGCACAATCACTGTCTATGTGGCCGATGACCATAAAACTGCGATAAGGGATATCGGTCCAAATATGGTGCCTTGTGGGACACCCAACCATTTCACTTCTATAGGAACTCACGCGCACGTCTACCTTCCCGTGGGCGGTGCGGCCGTATGACGTGGTCATGAATTGACGGCTAATCTGCGCTCCGTTGTGTTATAGACGAGGAACTATCGAGTGAGACATTGTCCAACGCTTTTTGTAAGTCAACGGCGCGTTGTAGTTGTATAGAAAACGCTTCAATGGACAGTTTCCTTTGGGAATGCGTTCGTTTGGGTTGTGTTCGTTGTAATTGCGTTGTGGAGGAAAGAGGGGATCGGACCAGACGCTCTCTCATGGCACAAATGTTTATGTTTCGATGAGACGGCACGTGCTATGGGGAAGTGTGATGATTACCGTACAGATGTTTTTTTTAGAATCCCGTCTGTTCTTTATTGGCTATAATTTTTATTAATTACTGCAAACAGGAATTCTTTTGCCGTAATGGACTCGTATTTTTCATTTGTGTAAATAAATGAATGTTAATTAATATGTACATATATTAACATTTGGTTTGACTTTATTTGTTGTTTAGAGTGTATATTGTGAATTTTATTGTTATATTTGAATATCAGATGAGTTTGATGATTAAGGAAAGACTTAATTAATTTTATTTTATTAATCATTTCTATATGGTATAATAATAAAATCAAAAAAAAGAGGATTGTAACATGGGTTTTGAAATAACTGAATACTTTAGTAATAACGTGACGTTTTTGTCCGTTTGTTGTTATTGTTACGTCCGTTTGTGTACTTGTTACGTTTTCACGCATAAACTGCTTATCCGTTTCATACGATATGATAACCCTGAAAAATACATATAAGCTGTTTTTTATCCCGGAAAAAAATATAGTTCACTAGCAGCCAGCCCCGGCTGCGCCCGGGGTATGTATATATACCTAAACCTTCCTCATAAATCACTCTATCTATTAGGGAAAACCGCATGGAAATCCGTGTAGTAGTTTTTGAATATTTCACGAATAGACAGATAGACGCGGCGGATCTTGTTTTATAATATATCACTACATAGTGATATAATATCATATCACAAATGAGTGAAATGGGAGTGGATAGCTTGATGACGGCTGACCGGGACGTATGGAAAAGGAAGACATGCTGCGCCGACCCCAGATGAACTGGGAGAAGGGCAAGAGGATGATGATGATAATAACATAACACATAACGACAAGATCCTATACGGATTTTACCTGGCGGTTAATGCTAGTGGTATATAAAATTCTATTATTTCGAAAAACTAAAATTTGTAAACAAGTTGCTCTTGTGTTTTGCTGAATGAGGTTAAAGGGGCCTGCTGCCCTGTATGTTAGTAGTGAACAGAGGATAGCTCGTCACCTATTTAATCACAAACCCAACGCCCAAGACACATTTACCCGTTTTCAACCGACTTCAAAAAAAGGAGGAGGTTCTCAATTCGACCGTATATATATTTTTTTTTTTTTCGACATTCTAGGTAAGGAAACCAGTTAGCGAATCTTTTCGAGCTCCAGATCATGGTATTCACACATATTAACACATAAACATAAAGACACGTGCCCCTTTGACTCTGCCTACCCCTTTGGGGATTATGGGCGTTATGTATGTATATATTTACATTCTAATTGTTAGCCAACGTACAGTTCAGCGGCCCGAGAAACAATTTCTTTACAATTTGCAAAACATATAGAGCTTAACAAATAACAGAGTGCGCAAGCAACCAGATTTCCCTGTTTTCTTTGAAAAACTTGTAATTACCAACAAGTGTCCGACTTGGCAAATTATAGGGCTGGATGCTTGGTCTGTCATCATTTTATCATTGTGGTGATCCAGTGTGTAATTATTATATAATTACTAATGCAATTTTACTTCCTACTAATAATAAGGTGTTGTAATATTTGTAATCTATGAATTATGATCATTATCTTTTTAGCGCTATGTCTCGTGATTAGTCGGGGTCCGCTTATATCAGGATTTAGCGAGTCTGGATATTATATAGTTTCGATCGATTCCAATCAATGAACTTTCGATAGTATCGATACTATCGATAGTATTGCTCTTCAATATCGTATAGACCATCGATCGATAGTTCATTGGTTAGCAGCGACCGAAACTATCGATACTATCGATTGTATTGCTGTTCACCGATAGTTTTCAGTATCGATATTATCGATTTTCTTAAACGATCAATAGGCTATCGATAGACGAATCAATATTGGCCTATCGAGCGGCAACACTATCCCAGAACAACATTGGACGATAATGTATTTGTATGAATTCTGTTGAAAAGAGTAACTACCGAGTTTCTTGCCGGATTTTTCTCGGTAGATACAACATCCCGGACCGGTGGTAGAATCATATAGCTTAACTTGCATTTGACGATTAATAAGTGTTTCCTTGAAATCTTTTTTGACTTGACTTGACTTGACTCATATGTGTGCATAAAAAAGATAAATTAATATCAATTGAAACCATAACATAGGCATATGAGTAATAGGATTCTGCGTCTATCGAGAGACGAGGCAAGTAATTATACATTCTCGTATGACCGGATGCGTTACAATGGCCAATTACGTTATGTCATTCGCATTGTTCCGATGTGATGGTCCTGCGATGACACACGGGCGTATTGGGAAGTAGGGCTGTAGGAAAGAGTACGTATTCGTTACCCAATTCATTAAATATATGTTTTTTCTTTCTTTCTTTCTTTCTTCTTAAAATACTAGCAGCGCTCCGCGTTTTCACCAGTATAGTTGCCATTGCCATAGGAATACGGGGATATTAAATATCAAACTACAGACTACATCACATACATTGATCTGACTCCGAGGTAAGTAGCTTAAGCACTTGTGTTACGGATATCAGAATCAACAGTGGTATTACAAATATATACTTAAATATTGGATATTAACACCGTGACACAGAACAAACACAATATTCATCATACGAATATTTGTGCTGGGTGGGGATCGAACCCACAACTCTTGGCGCATGGGGCAGGATCACTACCGAATGCGCCACCGAGCCAGTCGAGAGCGGATAAAATATAGGCTATGTTACTCGCTGATAAAGTAACTTTCCATTGGTGAAAGAATTTTTCAAATCAGTCCAGTAGTTTCGGAGCCAATTCAATGCAAACAAACAAACTATGAAATATTTCCTCTTTATCATAGTATGATAGAATGTCGAATAACCATGATCCAAAAATTGTCTGGTTCCCCTATCTTAGGGTTACGAAGGTCAGATCAGCAGTCGCTTCGATCTAATTACCAGACTCGCTAAATCCTGGATCATGGTCTAAGCGGACCCCGTCTAAGCACAGGACATAACGCTAGGAAGATGGATGGATAGAATGTCGGAGAAGGCTTAGCCGCTAGAAGGCTCACTATTTTCTGCAATAAGCTACTCCAGTCTCCATCGCAAGGAAACGCGGCAGTTTCTAGAGGTTCACAGCCTGAGAGCGATAAGCCAAAAGTGAGACCCCTCTCACCGACCGCATTGTCGTAGACTCTGCCAAGCGTCGCTAGGCAACGCTGGCATTCCGCTTACGCGTTCTATCAATAAAGATGGCGCTGGTATCGCAGTGATTCCGACAGATATATAAAGATAGATAACAGACGACATCACTTAGAAACAGTGGCTAGCTCGTCCCCTTGAGAATCACAAAACCCGGCATCCAATGCACCATTAGTCGCCTTTTATGGCAAGCTATGCTTACGCCATGGAACACAGTTGGCACATTATTTTGAAGCCCCTCTCCAACATGAGATACAAAAGATAGACATAGGACATGATGCATATTTTCTAATCTCTCTTGTTACATGTTAAAAGGAAATTATGCAACCCAAATTTCAACCAGCTCTATTTTAACCATAGATAAAAAGTAAGTACATCCTTATCTTTGTATCTCACGTGGTTATGCGCAAGACATTAGGGTTCTTTGCTAGGGATTGCAATCCAGCGGTATTTTATGCTGGATTCAACACATGACGTTGGATCCCGCAGAGCTAAACTTGTGCTGGGTCCAGCACAAGTTTAGCTGGATTGCTTGACCCAGCATTTCAATCTCTAGTAGGAATTAAATCCAGCGGTATTGAACCGGTACGTATCGCTAGATCCAGCTGGATTTTTGGATCCAGCATTGCAATCCGTATTCTTCAGAAAAAAATAATAATTTGTTAACCTTATGGCGAAACTTCGAAGTCTGTCCCTATCTATAATATAAAATGAATCGCTAAGCGCAAATCTCGAGAACAGCTTAACCGATTTCGGTAATTCTTTTTTAGTTGTGTTTGTTATTGTCAAGAGAAGGTTCTTATGAAAGAAAATAATAAAAAAATACGCGCAAAAAAGAAAAGAAAATGGGTATTGAAAGAACGGGGTGTTATGAAGTGCGCTGGGTCAGCTAGTTTATAAATAAATAAAATAAATAAATTCTCCAGCATTGCATTTATATACCTAAAGTTTTATTTTCAACAAATATTTTTACATACATACATACGCCCGTAATCCCCGAAGGGGTAGGCAGGCAGAGTCTAAAGAGCAGTGAGCTCCTTAAACCATATTCAGCCAAAATAAAATTTTATTAGATTATATGGAAAAATTATGTGAAAGTGTCCAGCTCGTCGCTTCATAATTAATTTTTTTTTTTTCAATTTAAAGGATTTTGCTGCCCCTTTGACTTGGCCTACCCTTTAGGGGATTACGGGCGTGATTTCATGTTATATTTTTTTCTTCCAACCTAGCTCAAGAGTCATTTATGTATAATTTCTTCATACTGACACACCAATTCCCTAATCCCAAACTAAGCTTATAAGCTTGTGCTATAAATACTAGGTGAACGGATATGCATACTTAAATAAGTTTATAAACATCCATAACTCGAGTACAAATATCCATGTTCATCATACAAAATATTTGCCTTTAGCGGGATTCGAACCCGCGACACTTGGTTTCGTGGCCAAAGTCTCTGACCACTTGACCAACGGGCCACTCAAAATAAAAGTGGGTGAAGGCAGTAAGTAGCTTTTCCTTTCGTTCAGCGATTAATTTGCATATAAATTGTTTGTACGGAACTCTCAGAAAGGCAGACTCACACTTATCAGGCTTTTAAGATTAATTAAAAATAAGATACAAATCTGGACCGTGGGATGTACGCTGTAATCGGACGAACAAGATCAAAATTGCTGATGATTGCTCGGGAACTTGGTTAGAAACTTAAAGAACATAATTAAGTAGCGATTATCTGACAAGCTCGATGGCGCTTTCGGTAGTGACCCTGCCCCATGCGCCAAGAGTTGTGGGTTCGATCCCCACCCAGGACAAACATTCGTGTGATGAATACTTGTGTTTGTTCTGTGTCTGGGTGTTAATATCTAATATTTAAGTATATATTTGTAATACCACTGTTGTTTCTGATATCCGTAACACAAGTGCTTAAGCTACTTACTTCGGAATCAGATCAATGTAAGTGATGTCGTTGAATATTTGAATATTATATTATTTTGATAGGATTGTTGTCACTTCGTCTAGTGGTGGAAAGGAAAAAATCTTATTAAATAGCCGTGCCTAAGATTATAAATTTTGAATAATTGATTCGTATGTTGGTCTGGGACTTGAAAAGATGTGCCAACTGTGTTCCTTGCCTAGCATGTCGTATAAGACGACTAATGTATTGGGTAGTGAGTTTGTGATTATGTCACTACTTTTCCACAATTTTCCATCTAACCCAGCCCATTTTTATTTTTGATTGAATGTGCCTAAAGGGTTTGCTGCCCCTTTGACTCTGCCTACCCTTTCGGGGATTATGTGCGTGATGTTATGTATGTATGTATGTAATAATAAATTCTCCAGACTGACACTACGTTTTTACTATTTTCTATTCAATCAAACTCAATTTAGTTTAAAGCCGACTAATGGTATATCAGTATGGTAAATCCAGCCCAGTTTTATTTTTGGCTGAATATGGTAAAAGGGGCTTGTTGTCCCTTTGACTCGATTCTATGTCTAATATTATAATTGATAGATAGACGTAACTTAGCGAAATTGCGTCTAACTTAAACCCAGCTCACTGCGCCAACCAACTAACAAATAAACTTAAAATTCAGTGAACTAAGTTACTCCATATAACACTAGCGAACTAAGTAAAGATTTCTGTAAAATATATTCGGCCACATCAAAGATTAGGTCGAATAAACAAACATAAAAAAAAAAAACAATTTTAAGTCCGCCGATATTTTCGGTCTCATTAAAATAGTCTGCTCAATCCTCATCCATTCATTCATTGAATGAGTCACAAACAAATGCAGTACGTGTCATGAATCAGAGTGTCGCATTATACGATGGCAATATGGCGTCCGTCCAAGTAAGACCGGGGCATTATGCCTATGCTATGTATTTTATTGTGACCTATTTCTTTCGGTCATAGCTTATGCAACGATCTTTTGTCTAATGCCAGAAATGTTCGATTTAAGTTAAAAATCGAACATTATATCGTGTAGCACATTACACATTTGTTATCGTGTAGCACTGACTATTAAAAAAAAGAAGGACTCCACGCTGTCATACTATAGCGTGAAGCCACGTTTATGCATGTGTGTGTGAGATACTTATGGATACCAGATATCGGATATCTGTTATTTGGAGCGGTCATTACGTCAATGTGTGACGTAAGTTGCGTGTCAAGTTGGAGCACCTGAGGAGCTTCAATGTTAAGTTAGTAGCGCTGAGTCCTTCTTTTTTACTAGTTCGTGTCGTGTAGGCGACGAACTTTTTCAAAATTTTACATCTAACCCAATTTTATATTTGGCTGAATGTGATTCAATTCAAAAACTTTTATTTCTATGGAGTTTAGAGCGGTAGCTCAATGGTAAGGACACGCAACTGACGGACACTGCCTTTTAACCGAGGGGTGCGGGTTCAAACCTGGTCACGTACCTCTGGATTTTTCAATCTATGTACCACTAGCTCGGCAGTGAGGAAAAACATCGTAATGATACCTGCACATTCAAACAACTATGAAAGTGTAATTATCATCCAGCCTGGTTCCCTTATCTAAGGGTTACGAAGGTCTCATTGGCAGTCGCTTTAATGTAGTTAGCAGACTCGCTAGATCCTGGATCATGGTCTAAGCGGACCCCGTCTAAGCACGGGACATAACGCTAGGAAGATGATGATGATATGATTTGACAGGCCCGTTGGTCGAGTGGTCAGAGACCCTGGCCACGAAATCAAGGGTCGGGGGTTCGAATCCCGCTAGGGGCAAATGTTTCGTGTGATGAACATGGACATTTGTACTCGAGTCATGGATGTTTATAAACGTATTTAAGTATGTCTATCTGATCGCCTTGTATCCATAGTACAAGCATAAGCTTAGTTTGGAACTACAGAATTGGTGTGTCAGTCTGGAGAATTTATTTATTTAATTTATTTTTCTCTTTGGAGTTTGCCTAGCCCTGCGGATTATGTATGTACGTATGTAAAAATGTAGCGTATGTATACGTTAAAAGTCCCAACCTAAAGATTGGTTTGGTTCCCCATCATTAACTGTGCCTCTGACATCACAATTGAGCCATTTGACACGCCCTATGAAGCCAAAACTTGTGTCATAATGACGTTGACATAACATGACAAGTTCAATATGTAAATCAAATGTCAATCATTCTATTTTAAATTACTATACATGGGTTGTACTATACGTTTCAATCATAGGATCTAACTATAATAGATTTTAGCGTTTTGAAACTCAAATGAAAAACCAGATTATTGAGAATATGATATTTCTTTTCACCTGACTACTGACGTTAAAATGAATAAATAAATAAATTCTCCAGGCTGAACACACCAATTCCCTAACCACACTATTTTCAATCGATAAAAAAAAGGAGGAGGTTCTCAATTTGACCGTATATATTTTTTTTTATCGGGAAGATCGTATGCCTTGAGCTAGCCACTAGACACAACTTAAAATTAAGTTTGGAAAACTGTGATAAATTTGTGACTAGTAGAGTCACAATTTTATTTCCAAGTTATAAGTATAAATTTAACTAACTAACTAAACCATGCCATGTGGCGTTCGGTTATCTCTGACTACCCTGCTAGGGAAGTGGCGTGAAGTATACATTTTTTTAGCTAAATCTGGTTTCATGAGCTTAATGTTCTTTGAACTTAGCATACCTATGGGGATTGCTGGCGTGATAGTATGTAGGACTTGCTAAGAAAGAAACAAAATACATTGTCAGATAGACAGACAATGTTCTAAATAAAAGGTACAACGTTTATTTAACACATTATTAATTACTAGCCGTGCCCGCAGTTACACCGGCGTTTATGGTTAATCTTATATAGCCTATAGCCTTCCTCGATAAATGGGCTATCTAACACTGAAAGAATTTTTCAAATCGGACCAGTAGTTTCTGAGATTAGCGCGTTCAAGCAAACAAACAAACTAAGCTTTATAATATTAGTAAGTAAGTTAGTATAGATTAATAGATGACTGCATATGATAGCCGTTTTCGAACAATTACAAAATGAAATAAGATTGTGGGCGCGTACCAAACGAGGTTGTCAAATTATCCTAAGCTTACCATTTAGCTTACCATTAAGTTTTTGCTGCGAATGGTCAAGGTGCGGTGTGGGCCGAAATATGGGCTCAGACTTAGATCTTTTGATCAACTGGACACGTGAGCCAGAGTGATTTATTTGTTTAGGGCTCTGGGCTAATACTATAGGGACCCACCTAATTACTCAAAGTAGGTATAAACGTAAACTTAAATTAAATGAATTGAATAGGTTGATTAATCGCAGGATTCGCAGGGCTGCAAACCGTACGATGTGTTTAATTTTAGTAAATTATGGAGTTTTTCGCATTATCATCTATTTTTGACTTTGACTTGACTTAGCTGGGGGCCCCTTAAATCCACGGGGCGCTGGGCATTTGATAGCTCTTTACTGCGGTTCTGCTTGCGTTGAAAGCATCGTACTGGGTGAGGTGGGGCCTGTCTATCTTACCGTGATAAAAACTAACGTATATAAGACAACCTTTTAGTCCGACAATCTTATCGGATTAGAAATATTTTTTACAACTGTTTTACAACGGGTTTCTCACGAGTCACACACATTGTTATGAGTTAAAAGTAATTCCGTGTTACAATTCCGTTCTGTAGTGCTTAACAAAAAAAAGCAATAAATTCGCATAGAATAATAATGATAATAAATCTTGACTGGCTCGATGGCTCATTCGGTAGTGGCCCTGCCCCATGCGCCAAAGAGTTGTGGGCTTGATCCCCACCTAGGACAAACATTCGTATGATAAATACTTGTGTTTGTTCTGTGTCTGGGTGTTAACATAGAATATTTTAGGTGTATATTTCTAGTAGGTACCACTGTTGATTCTGATGTCCGTAACACAAGTGCTTAAGTTACTTACCTCGGAGTCAGATAAATGTATGGGATGTAGTCAGATATTTAATTATGTGCTATATATTAATAGGTTATATTTTATCCCGATCTGATATTTATTTACTTTATTCACATTTGCAATAGAACTCAGTTATTAAGGCGTGTGTTATCCGCATTATAATAATACTAGCTGTTGCCCGTGGCTGGAGTAAGAAAATGTCGGTTCAGTTGTGAAAGACCAACTAACATCCGAACATCCAAACTTGCAAGCTTTATATTATAGGATAATATATCATCATCTTCCTAGCGTTATGTCCCGTGTTTATACGGGGTCCGCTTAGACCATGATCCAGGATTCCAGAGTCTGGTAATTACATTGAAGCGACTGCTGATCTGACCTTCGTAACCCTAAGATAGGGGAACCAGACAATTTTTGGATCATGGTTCCAAGTTGTTTGAATTTGCAGGTTTCATCACGATGTTTTCCCTCACCGCCTAGCTAGTGGTAAATACGTACATGGATTTGAAACGTTAAGAGGCGCGTGTCCTTACCATTGAGCTTCCACCGCTCTTCGCGCTCCGCTACCACTTTATTATAGGATAATATAAAGGACAAATAATAGATAGGATAGGACTCCAAAATTCAGCTTCATTTGCAAAAACGTATACAATGTAACTGTTACACATGACTCAAGTAAGACCAACTTCATCATACAAATCATGTCTTTCCTCCTCTCCAGTGGGATAATACTCGAATGCTTCTGCAATACTTGCACCACCGGTCAGCCCACACAACCCACTAACGATACTTACAAGTTGAATGACATACGAATATAGTTCACAGATTATACAGTACAATGGCGTAAGCATTTTGAAAGTCAAGAAAGTAGCATTATTTTATTATTTTTAACCGACTTCAAAAAAAAGGAGGAGGTTCTCAATTCGACTGAATTTTTTTTTTTTTTTTTTTAGACATGTGTAATGTGTATTTGTGTAATTCTATAGTTGGTACTAAGGTTACTACTAATGGTTTACGGGCTTTTGGGTATGTGTCTGAGTAGGCGACGAGCTAGCCACTTGTCACTCCTTTTTCAAAGCTTACCATCCAACCCAGCACTGACCCGTGTTGGTCTGGGACTTAAAAAGAATATGCCAACTGTGGTTCTTGCCTAGCATGTCGTAAAAGGCGACTAATGGTTTACGGGCTTTTGGGTATGTGTCTGAGTAGGCGACGAGCTAGCCACTTGTCACTCCTTTTTCACAGCTTACCATCCAACCCAGCCCACTGACCCGTGTTGGTCTGGGACTTAAAAAGAATATGCCAACTGTGGTTCTTGCCTAGCATGTCGTAAAAGGCGACTAATGGTATATAGGGTTTTGGGTGTGTGATTGTCTAGGCGACAGGTTAGCCGCTTGTCACTGCTTTTTCACAATTGTCCATCTAACCCAGCCCGGCTTTATTTTTGGTTGAATGTGGTTAAAGGGGCCTGCTGGCCCTTTGACTCTGCCTACCCCTTCGGAGATTATGGGCGTGATGTTATGTAGTATGTATGACAGGTTAGGCTCTTCTAAATATTCATCCTGAGTTAGCTCCCAACGTCTCAAATATTATCAACCGATTGCCAATAAAAATAGAAGACCATTTGTTGCAATGTGTGCAATAAGAATGTGTATTGTGCAATAAAGTCTAATAGTGACCCCCTCCAAAATGTCCCAAATGTGGAGGGGGGAAGGTATCTTATTTTTTGATGCGGGAAATGCTTTATTATTTGATTTCTGGATCTGTAATTTATTTTTGTGTGCAAAATTTTTTTTTCTTACACACTAACATCACTCACACACATGCCATCCGAAACAGGATGGTGAGGTGTGTGGGACTCCCAGAGGTCTCGGCGTCGGAGATCTACCCTACACTCCTACAGCCATTATTGGAGTAGCTCACCTCTACAGAGGGATCCTATCACATCTCAGTCCATTAACGCGATGGTACATTACAAGATGTCCGCACGAGGGTTATCATGTATCAAGATTGTGGGACATTCCGATAAGCGTTTCCGGGTGCAACGGACGGACGAAATTATCTCACATATTAGATAGACGATGTTAATTTTTAACGTATACAAAAATAAATATAGGTACCAACTATGTTCTTCGCCTAAAATGTCGTAAAAGGCGACTAATTGTGTGTAGGATAGGATGTTGTATTAGTAAGGACACGCGACTCGTATCCCAGGGGTTCGGGTTCAAACCCGTTCTCGTACCTTTGGATTTTTCAAATCTAACTAACTAACTAAACTTCACGCCACTTCCCTAGCGGGTTAGGCAGGAGAACCGAACGCCATATGGCACGATCCTTACACACCTCACTCGCCTGTTCAAATCTAAGTACAGATTTATATCACTTGCTTGACGATATGAGAGAACATCGTTTCAAAAACTGCACACTAAAATCCATAACCAAGATTAAATTTGTCTGGTTCCTTAAAAGTTACGAATACTCGCCAAATCCTGGATCATAGTCTGAGCAGACCCTGACTAAGTACGGGACATAACGCTAGGAAAATGTTGATACATGTAAATACGACGATTTAACCCGGTCCAATTTGTGCGTTCTCCATATCTAAGAGTGTGTAAAGTCCGAAAACCCCTGATTTTTTAAAATCCTAGGTCTGAACTGAATCCCATAATGGGACGCGCATGCCTAACCACTGAACTATCACAGCTAATTCAAAAATAAATTGTAATAATGTTTAAACGTCATAAAACGTTTCGTTTAAATTACCTTCACCGTTGATGACGTCACATTTCAGTTTCAATTTGTTAAGTCATTACGAGTTCATAAACACACATGCAGTTTAATAGTTTCCACAAACACGATTAATTTAAAATATTTCATTAGTCCACAACACACAGTGTTTATTCTCCACACGGATTTTATTCTTCACACAGTTACCTTCTTATCCAGCGGAAGAAGCGGTTTCCGGCTCTCTTTCCGTTATTTTTCTTCTTCTTCCCCATTCTCTTCAAATTCTATTCTCAACATAAACACTTTTCCGTTCTAAATTCGGAGGAGGAACACTTGTCTATTGCAATTAAAAATGTAAACACTGTCTATGGTCCGGGTTTTACAAAGTCTATTATTATCTATGGTACACTATATACACTTATTCGCTAACTGTCTCTGGCCAGTACAGGACTCTTATTCGGCTCTACTGTTAAAACAACACATGTTACAATTTTAGTAATAGTCTAACAAACCACACTATTAAAAACTATATCTCTATGTACAGAATTAATCACTTAAACTTTAAACCAAGAATAGTTACCGAGACTTCGAAAAAAGAATTTCAGAATTCAAACATGGCGTCGGCTTCCGCTAAGTTGGCGACGAGGAAAAGTTGTCGCAACGAATTTTTCCTTTTGGGAGCGCTTTAAAAACTCAACGGAAAGGAGTTTCGTATCGCTGCGAGCGGTGGTGCGCCCGCTCCGCTACTGGCCGCCGGCGCACAGATTTAGACGCGCGGTTGTAAAAAAGGAAACTGCTGGATGCACGCAGCGAATGCCGGAGTGTTTGTTTATTTTCGTTTTGAGATTTGTGGCCGGCGGGCCGCGTGGATTCTTTGGGATTTCTGCATCTGTAACTAGTGTAGCGTGCTGGAATTTTGTATTCGTGACTTTTCCTTAACTTTGATAGTTCAACTCTTCCAGGCAGTGGCGGGCGGGAGGTGGGTCCCTATTTTTCCGCTCCAAGAGGGGCGTACAAATACTTTGATTTCCGCCGCCTCTAATACAAGTCATACCGCCCTCAGACCATAGAATCCAGAGTTGATTTTGATTGTATTTAACCGGACACTTGTGCACAAAGAGTCTCAGTCATTTAAAAAAGTTGGTCCCAAATACCCTGGCGGACCAAACTTTAATCGACTTTATCTATCTATCATATTGGTCTAAGACTGAAATATAATGAAGCAGCAAATGTCTTCCCTGCTTGTAGTGTTGTAAAAGGCAAGTTATTGTGTATCGGCTATTGGATTTGTGATTGCATAGGCGACGAGCTAGCCACTTGTCAATACTTTTCCGCAATTCTCCATATAACCCAACTCGGTTTCATATTTGGCTAAATGTGGTTGCTTCTTTGGATTCTGGCTGCCCCCTCGGGTATTATGGACGTGGTAGTAAGCATGTATGTATTGTTTCCGAGTGGTTTTTGTTCAAAACCGCGCGTAGCCGGCGCGTACTGAACAATGGCGTTTCTATTTCAGCGCGGCCAGATATAGATCGGGTGAGTCAGCCGCGCTTGTCTGTCTGTCTGTTTCACTTTGTTTTTATAGCGAGATATTATCTGCGTTAGGGTTTGGGGCCTGTGAGTTCCGGGTTTGTACTATACTAGTTTTTGCCTGCGACTCCGCGCGGAATTTGGTTTGCTACAGACTCGTCATCGTGTACCGTGGGATATATCTATAATTTTTACCGGGAAAAATTGTTCTTTGTTACTGAGTGATGATTGAAGTATATTAAGGAAACTCTGACTACCCTTTAATAATGGTAGGGATGGTATAGATATGGATGGATACAAATGTATAAAAGAGGTTCCTGTTCCTTTAACTCTACCTTCCCCTTCAGAGATTGCTGATATTATGTATGTATATGATAGTCCCATGTTGGTCTGAGACTTAAAAAGTATGTGCCAACTGTGTTCCTTGCCTAGCATGACGTAAAAGGCGATTAATGGTATATCGGGGTTGTAATTATGTAGACAATTTTCCATCTAAACCAGGCCAGTTTATTGTTGCATGACTGTGGTTGAGGGAGCTTGCTGTCCCTTTGACTCTGCCTGCCCCTTCGGGGATTATGTATGTATATTGATGTCGTCACATTTCGCTATCGCGAGCGATAGTCTGTATATTTCTGATGCGCCTCTTCCTGGTTCCCCCCTGGCGGCGTCCCAAGCGTTACATCACGGCCTGTGACGAAACTAGCGCGTATTGACGATGTTATCGCCTTTATTTTCGGATGTGGACGTTACATTTGACAGGTTGCGCGCCGCCATCTTGTTTGTCTATTGTTTTTTTTTTGTTATTGCTTATAAAGCTTCACTTCAAATTTCAAAAGCCTACTTCTAACTTATTACTAGCTCCTGCTTGCGGCTACGCTCGATAAATATGTGCTATTTATTGGCTTTCAAAAATTATGAAAAAAAAATTCTGTGCAAATTCCATCCATAAAACAGTGTAAATACTGTTTGGTGTTTTGGACTCTGGTGAAATGATGTTATAATACCTTATCAAGTGAAATGTTCGTGAATCGAAACGACTGTGTTCATCACAAAACCATGGTCTCCTAGTGGGATTCGAACCCACGTGTTCGTGGTCAACGTCTGTAACCAATAGACTAAGCGGTGTTCTTTTGTATTTTTATGTGGGATGAAGTCACACTTATGTAGCCAATAACTATTTGTAAAAATTCAGGACTATTCGGGATATTAAGTCCCGCATTTCCACAAATGGTCACATTAAGTTAAAAACGTGAAGTAAGCTTTAGTTGCTTAAAAAATCGGTATGTCCCGAGTTCTCAATAGAATAAATTAGGACGTGACCAAACTTTTAAAGAACGGGACGGGACATCCCTCGCAAAGAGAAGACGTGACAACTCTATTCCAACCAAAATATACATAGACAGAACTAATTCTAAAGTTATGTTAGGTTGCGAAAAATTATAATAATATGGTTAACGTACTTACTTTTTACATTGGATTCTAAACTGTAGTACAGTTGTATTATAACGGTCAATCTACAATGTGAACAAACTTATATCATCGAGCTAATGAACGATCTTTCAACAACACTATTGCAAAAAATTGCACTAACAAAATAGCACCTATGTCTATTGAAAAAGGGAACGTCAAATTGTCAACACAGTAGTCTCACTCGTCCGAAACATATGTCACAGCGTAGTCTATAAAAAAAACTATAATTCTAGCAAAAAACCGCCAATCACGAAGCCAGCTCAACAGACATGGCCGATCTTCCAAACTCAAACCGACTGACACTTTCGCGCGTAAGCGAAACGACACGTTCCATTTCCAAATGCACTTCCTGCTCCCTTTTCACATTTCGAAATCCAAATTCCTCGGCACTGGCCGCCTAAAAAAAAACTATTTTGACGCGCGTGACAGCTGCAATAATCGCGTTCTAAATTTGTACATCTCACTCATAGACAAAGGCGAAGCGAGCAGCATTCTAAATTCAAAATGGGAACCTTTTTTAATACGAGCACGCAAAGAAAATGAGTCCTGTACGGCGTACGTCAGTCTGACACACGTATGGCGCGGCTACTGACCGAGAAGATGTATTCACATGAAAATACAAGCTTTTCGGGAAGTCACTGTGTTAATTATAGTAGTCGATGAGATGTTGACGCGGTATATGCAAAAAACGGAGATAAAACATGGACGTACATCGTGAAGGTTGCTTTTAGTAAACTTTGGTTATGCTAATATCTATTTTAAAACTCTACCGAAAGAACAGATATACAGTAAGGTATATGGAACACATTACAGATGGAGGAAAAAGTTATTTTCAATAAAGAAATTCTAGATGCAGCACAAGCCAGAACACATAATATGTATTACCCAAAGGATAAATGGTATCGAAAACCTCTCTGCATTTAATCCGCGCATTGTACCACACACAGAAAATAAAATGAAGAAAAATAAATAAATGTCAAGTCAAGTTTATCTCCGAATCAAGCATATACTACAAATATGTATACATTCTGTCACAATATTTTGGCAGTTTTTCAATTTGCCCCACACATCCGATGCGATGTGTAAACAATGGATTTCTTTCATCTTGGACTGAACGTCCAAATCTGGGCCAGTGCATTTACTACGTCCAAATATAGACACTACAATATAACTAATAGTAGCAACTGCCTCGTTGCTATTGGTAGCATGTGCCGCCTAAAGACCAAGAGATCCCGGGTTCAATATTGAAATCACTCAGTAACAGTCCGGAGTTAGGAAGTTGGCGGTATAATCACCCCCGTGCCGCGGGAAGCACGTTAAGCCGTTGGTCCTGCGCCTGACCTCTCTCCAGTCATGTCTTGCCGTCGCACCGGACTATGAGAGTGAAGGAACAGAGAGTGCACCTGTGTTTGCGCACACTCTTGTGCACTATAATATCTCATAGTAAAAAGGAATATTATTCCACAGATACACATCTGACATAAGACCTATGTCATCATCTTCCTAGCTAAGTCCCTTGCTTGGGCAGGGTCCGCTTAGACCACGATCCAGGATTTAGCGATTGTGGTTCTTATATTGAGCGACTGCCAGCTGAAACTCGCAACCTTAGACAGGGGAACCAGACTAATTGGATTATGGTTACACAACCATCCGTTATTTAAAGAGTGGTCAGAGACTCTGGCCATGAAACCGAGGGTCGCGGGTTCGAATCCCGCTAGGGGCAAATGTTTCGTGTGATGAACATGGACATTTGTAATCGAGTCATGGATGTTTATAAACGTATTTAAGTATGACTATCTGTTCACCATCCATAGCACAAGCACAAGCTTAGTTTGGGACTAGGGAATTGGTGTGACTGGAGAATTAATTATTTTTATTATTACTGCAATGCAATTAACACCAGTCAACGCAACACAGGTGTCACATGTCCACGGCGTGCGCGCAGGCGGCCTTGTGTCGAAATATGCGCCGGCGCAGGCTAACGAAACACACTATTTGATACTAAACCTAGACCCGAAACAAGTAGCAATCGTACGGTAGTCTGTACATACATACATACACACAGACATGCGCACATACATATATTTAAATTGAAACGAAGAGAAAATTGTTGAAATTAGTCTGGGTATGTCCCATGTTGGTATGGGACTTAAAAAGAATGTGCCAACTGTGCTCCTTGCCTAGCATGTCGTAAAGGGCGACTGTGGTACGGTATATCGGGTTTTAGGTTTGTGATTGTGTAGGCGACGAGCTAGCCACTTGTTACTACTTTTTCTCAATTTGCCATCTAACCCAGCCCAGTTTTATTTTTGGCTGAATGTGGTTATAGGAGCCTGCTCTCTCTTTGATTCTGCCTACCCCTTCGGAGATTACGAGAGTGAAGTCATGTATGTTTTGTATGTAGTCTCTACAAGTGAAAAGTATCGAACTGTTTTGTCAAAATTGAAAATACCAACTAATCATTTCTAAATGCTGGTTTTTGGTAGTAAAACAAAAAGTGTAATAAGTCAATCAATATCCAAAACTAATAGCTATCAAAAACATAAACACAAAGGTATAAAAAAGTAAAAATATATAAAAAGCTAGTGCAGACTTGCACAATTATATAGGCACTCGTAACCAAGACTCATTAATAAAGTCTCTTGTGTTTGTTTATCTATACTTATAATAAATCTGTAGAGAGGTCAATTCTATACATGAAATATATTTTCAAAATAACTATCAGGGGGTGATTAGTGATCGATACTGATGCCAAAAATGCAATCAGTAACATTTTTGTCTGTCTGTCTGTATGTTCCTTATAGAAACAAAAATTACTCGACGGATTTTAACGAAATTTGGTACAATAATTCTTCATACTCCTGGGCAGATTATAGTATACTTTTCACCAAGCTACAATCAATAGGAGCAGAGTAGTGAAGGGAAATGTTGGGAAAACGGGAGAAGTTACCTACTCCATTTTTTAAGCTTCCGTCGCGTGTGCAGCCTTAATGGTTAAAGTTACATAGAAATCATGTATGACGGAAATAGTCTTTATAATATTAACCATAAACGCGGGTGACACCGCTGGCACAGCTAGTCTTACATATATTTCTAAATTCCACGTGGATTAAATCACGGGAAACAGTTAGTTCAAATAACTTATAATATTAGTTAGATACTTTTAACGTAAAACCGAGTGCATCTGCAACTCTTTACAAGTGTTAGTTAAATAACTGAAACTAAACACGCCGGGAATAGAACCCGCCGCGTAAACGGAGTGTCCGCGAGATGCGGGTTATTTATGACGCGACAAGGATCGACTACTATTGGACCACGCAACGCGAGTACGCGTAAGTTAATTTGGTCTGACTTTTTAATACACACGTACTCAAAAGTCAGGCCAAAGTAACTTACGTGTACTCTTCAGTAAGATTAATTCATAAAAACATAGTTTTAAAAACCCAAAGATTTTTAAAATCGTAAAATTTTGATGTCGGTCGATGCAACAGTTTCTCGCGTTGAATACAAGGGGCGCGGTTTGATATCCGACATGGAAACCAGACAGACATTTGTCTCCGGCTTAGATGTTTGCGCTAACATCATTGAGGGTTGCTTAGATAGGCCCGTTGGTCGTGTGGTCAGAGACCCTGGCCGAAACCAAGGGTCGCGGGTTCGAATCACGCTAGGGGCAAATGTTTCGTGTGATGAACATGGACATTTGTACTGGAGTCATGGATGTTTATAAAACGTATTTAAGTATGTCTATCCGTTTACCTAGTATCCATAGCACAAGCTTATAAGCTTAGTTTGGAAGTAAGGAATTGGTGTCAGTCTGAAGAATTTATTTATTTATTTATTCTGAATTCCATAATACAAGTTACTTACTCCTTACCTTGGAATCAGATCAATCTTATCTCAGATATTTTTTTATTATGAAACCAAGTGAAGTTATCACTGCAACACTTTTACAACTGCAACACCTGAGTAGTCGATGATGCGTGTTTGGCCTTTAAATGGCTTAGGACCAAAAATTTTTCCGTGACAATACGTTATTCTGATACGAGGCAAAGGCGTTTTTCTAAACATTTATAAAAAATATATTATTAACTTAGAACTAAAATAACTAATAGATTGTCTGCTGTCCAATTTTGTTCTAAATTTAATTAGTTTACAGAGAACGATCATAAATCTGTTTTGTATGCGACGCGAGATCCATACAGTAAACAGTCTATGGCCATAATAAAAGTCATCTTCAGCGCGCGTTACGGCGTATATTTAGAATAAGTTATTTCTTTGCGCAGCGAACGCGTCCGAAGCATTTCACGACCCTCGGTGCGACTGAATACTACATATACATACATACATACATCATTATTTATATAAAATTTCGTGTCCTCCAAAACGGCTCAGCCGATTTTAATGAAATTTTATATGTACACTTGGTAGGTCTGAGAATAGGTTATATATTTTTGATAACCCTAAGTGATAAGGATGGTCCACCTCAAAGCTATAACTTGAGAATGGCTTTACCGATTCACTAATTATTTTTTACATGTTTTTGTTATTGCCAAGGGAAGGTTGTTATGAAATAGAATAATAAAAAATGTGCGCGGGAAATAAATAAAAAAATGGTACTGAAAACCTGAGAACGGTGCGTTACGAAGTGCGCCGGGTCAGCTAGTATAATGTATATTATTATCTTATTTAATATATTTAAAGATAATATATTCATAGTTGGTCTGTGTTGGTCTGGGACCCAAAAATAATATATCAATTGTGTACCTTGCCTAGCCTGTCGTAAAAGGCGACTAATGGTATATCGGGTTTTGGGTGTGTGATTGTGTAGGCGACAAGCTAGCCACTTGTCACCTTCTCACAATTTTCATCTAACCCAGCCCAGTTTTATTTTTGGCTGAATGTGGTTAAAGGGGCCTGCTGTCCCTTTGACTCGACCTACCCCTTCGGGGATTATGGGCGTGATGTTATATTTGTATGTTTTTTTTATATATTCATAAGTAAATAGCCAAAAAAAAAGGTTCACTTTGGTACGGTACCTTACAAACAAATTCTTCGACTATAGCGCATTCGGTAGTGACCCTGTCTTATACGCCAAGAAGAGTTGTGGGTTGGATCCCCACCCAGGACAAACATTCGTGTAATGAATACTTGTATTTGTTAGTGTCTGGGTGTTAATATCTGAAATTTAACCATATATTGGTTATATCAAAAAAATTATGTAATGCTGTTTGATATTTTAATTTATTACTAGCTGTGCCCGCCGTTTATCCGCGTTAATGTTGGCTATCTAACATTGAAAGAAAATTTAAAATCGGACCAGTAGTTCCTAAAATTAGCGCGTTCAAGCAAACAAACAAACACTTCAGCTTAGTATTAGCATAGTATAGATGGAATCAAATCAATGTATGTTTTTTTTTTGTTATTTGAGGTGTGTTAAATTGACACGATAAATTTAATCAGTGCCCGGTTATTAAATGTCAAACTTACACCGTTATGCGAAAGTAACTTCTCATCTCAGTTACGTTTCGACCGGATTTTGTTAAAAAATGGAAAGGAGAAAGCTCGAATTCTAGGAAAGGACATGACATTCAATAATATTTGGAACTGAGAGCGATGATCGAAGAAAAATATGGCTTTTATATCCGAAAGTTTGCGAAGACTTGGTTGGACTGATGAACAGAAAGTTAAGTAAAGAAAAAAAAAAGAAATTAAGAAAAAAGTATTTATCATCCAGAACATATAAATCGTCAACGGCAACTTCAACACTTTCTTCGTGCCCGGTAATTATTTAAGTACATACCACGGACTAGTAAAAAAAGAAGGACTCCACGCCACTAACTAGACATTGATGCTCATCAGGTGCTCCACTTGACACGCAACTCACGTCACACATTGACATAATAAGTGCTCCACATGACAGATATCCGTTATCTGGTATCCATAAGTATCTCACTCACACATGCATAAACGTGGCTTCACGCTATAGTATGATAGCGTGGAGTCCTTCTTTTTTTACTAGTCCGTGGTACATACATAACATCACGCCTGTAATCTCCGAAGGGGTAGACAGAGTCAAAGGGGCAGCAAGCCCCTTTAACCATATTCAGCCGAAAATAAGACAAAAATATACAAATAGACAGATTAAAAATAAAATAGTCCAATATTTGCATTTGAATGCATTTTAAATTAAGTACATATAACATACCATCACGCCCGCTATCCCCGTTCTACCTACCCCGGTAGAGGTTAAGGAGCGACAAGGAGCGATAAGCTCATTATTCCACATTCAACCAAAAGTAAAATTGAGTTGGGTAGGTTGAATGGAAAAATGTGAAAAAGTAATTACAAATGGCTCACTCGTCGCCTCCATAACCACAAATTCTTTTAAAAACATCCTTCACACTACTAGCGCCTTTTTAACATAACTGGTTATTATTACGTTTAAATCTAATGGCTTAAGCTATGTTTTTTCATAAAGAGTTTAAGAGAAGTGTTAGACAAAAGTTGTGTAACTAACTCTATATCAGCCAAAAGGAAAATTTTAATGACTTTAAATGAAACTATTTTTCTCATGTTAATTAAATGTCTATCTGTAAAGGCAATTACGAAAATTCATCAACATTCCGAAATACAAATGACGTTGAAACTGTTTGTTGTCAAAAAGCAGTCTTGTAAAACCTTGAAAGTGTCCACGGTAGGTATTATGTCAAAAGAAATAATAGTTATAGTCAGGGGCGTAGCTACCGCCGTATCTGCCGTATCAATTATACGGGGCCCCCGGGCCTCGGGAGCCCCCGAAGTGCGTAAGCAAAAATTAATAAAAACTTCAAAATTAATAAATCAGTTTGGCGAAAAAAGGCAAGGAGAGTGTATATTTAATTTAAATTTGAATTGTTTGTTAAACATTTTGAAAAAAGTGACAGATAATTATGATGCATAAATATTTCTATTAATTTTATGCAAACATTTTTTTTGTTTTGTGAGAAATCTTTACCCTTCATAAGGGCCCCCAAAATTTTATACGGGGCCCCGCCAAGGCACGCTACGCCACTGGTTATAGTTTTTGTCTATTTGTTCCGACTAACCTCTGAAGGGGCAGAACAAATGTTGACGGAACTTTTACCGACAAATTTAAAGAAAGAAAGAAAGTAAGAAACATTTATTGACAAGACATACACTAACAAAAATTAAACAGACATTATACAATAGACAAATAGAAATAGGAAAAAATTGAAGATAATAAGAATAAGGAAGAAACGTATGTGCTACCAACTAGGTCCCAGCCTCAGCATTATGCTGCTGCGGCATCGGGTCAACACCGCAGAAGCGCTGGTATTCTAGCGGGACCTTATGTTTAAAAATTGCTTGTGTTACTTGAGGTATGTACTGAGACAACTTTTTAATAGCTGGTAAAGTCAAATCAAAATCATACTTCGTTATTATTTTCTTTCTTGTCAAAACGTTTAAAATAGAGACAGTGGCGTATAAAAATAATTGATAGACATAATGAACCTCTTGACGACGTAAATAACGCTCTCTCACGGGTCCTTCATTGGTTTTCAACGAATAACTTACTTCTTAACGCAAAAAAAAACAAAATGTGTTATGTTCTCAATGCCTAACACAAGGCAAGTTAATACGCCAATTATTATGAATGCGTTTATGCTCAGAATGCCAACTTCTCAAAATGCCAACCGTTCGCGAAATGCCAACTTCTCGAAATGACAAATTTTCGAAACTCATTAAAACTATTTATTTTAACCTACAAATAAAAAAAACTCACGTCAGAATTTCGCGCCAAAATCCGCCACAGATAACGCGGAAAAACTTTTTTCAATCGCGTCCCGCGGTGCTGTCTATTCAGCCAAGGAGGTTCCACTGCCGCTCTATATTGTCTACGGGCGGCGTCTAGCGCGTGCACTTTTTGTGCAATATTGGATGCCGGCCAAACTGAAGTGCGTCGACCTATGACTTTTTTTTACTTTTACAACGTCTGAGATTGCCGTAATGGCGCACAGTAATAGAATTGAATCAGGAATTAATGCGGTGACCATTGGAGCATTTGGAATGTAGCCTGTTGCTGTATTAGATTATAAAGGGATTAAAACAATTTTTTATAATTATTTAATTGTCTTTTTTATTATTTAATTTTCATTACCCGCAGCATGACTCATAGCTAATGTAAAGTGCATTATGTATATAAAATTGGGGTGTTATATTGAACGGTCTAATATAGGCATTTTAATAACGATATAAGACAATAACTACACTATACACTAGATCAGTGATTCTGAAAGTTGTATGGGGTAAGACCCATCTAATACAAGTTTGCAAACTCGGGACCCACCTCTAGGAAATTTTACCGTTACCAATATGAATAAAGTAAAGAAGTTTGGCCCGGTCGGTTGTTGCGTCGTTCTACAGGTAGGGCCCACTCAGTATTCGCTCGCGACCCAACCCATAGTTTGGGAAACCCTGCACTAGATAATAATTTAGAACTTATGATCTAATGTTAGTTATGCGGTATTGCACTAACCCTAACGAAATGGGCCGCCCTCTGCCTAAGCCACTGACCACAAAATTAATTAAATTGTTCCATATAAATGTGTTATTTATTAATGATGAAATATGCGTGTCACTTCATTTTATACAAAGCCCAATGGACCTTTGCTTCACATATAAACAATTTCTCCCTAGAGCAATAATACACGGAAACATTTAATCATTAAACAGTCAAGGACCAACAAAGAGCGATGTCACATAAGGACACGTGACCGCAATGAGGTCGCAATGTTACGAATACCGCTTGTGCGACCACAAAGATTAATATCAGTGCCAATGTCAAAAATATCATATCAACATTAATCGGAAACTTGGAACTGGTTAGGGTACATATATATACACTAGTTGTGTGCGCGGCTTTACCCACATTTATGGTTAATATTATATAGCCTTCCTCGGTGAAGAGCGGTGGTAGCTCAATGGTAAGGACACGCGCCTCTTAACCGAGGAGTGCGGGTTCAAACCCGGGCATGTACCTCTGGATTTTTCAAATCTATGTACGTATTTATACCACTAGCTCGACGGTGAGGGAAAACATCGTGATGAAACCTGCAAATTCAAACAACTTTGTATTTGTAACCATGATCCAAAAATTGTCTGGTTCCCCTATTACGGGTTACGAAGGTCAGATCGGCAGTCGCTTCAATGTAATTACCAGACTTGCTAAATCCTGGATCATGGTCTAAGCGGACCCCGTCTAAACACGGGACATAACGCTAGGAAGATGTTGATTATATAGCCTTCCTCGATAAGTGGGCTATTTAACACTGAAAGAATTTTTCAAATTGGACCCATAGTTCCTGAGATAAGCGCGTTCAGGCAAACAATCAAACTCTTCAACTTTATAATTAAGTATCGATATCACGCCCGTGATCCCCGAAGAGGTAGACAAATCAAATGAGCATTAGGCCTTACCCAAATTCAGCCAAAAAATAAAACTGGCTGGGTCAGATGGAAAATTGTAAAAAACTAGTGACAAGTGGCTAGCTCGTCGCCTATACAATCACACACCCAAAACCCTATTAGTAAGAGAGCTGGCACCAATTTTTGGGTAGGTATTTGAGACAAGCTGAAAACTTGTCCCATACCTCTCCTATTATACCCCAACCTGAAACTGCAGACCTGGCTGGTGAGTAGCGGGGCTAAATCAAGATAGATAGATTGTTAGATCACCTGCCAAGGTAGAAAGCCCCACCAAAATAATCTGTCTTTTTTAGAATCCTATTTTTTAGTTATAAATAATACCCTATTAACATTTCAAGTTGCCTCAAATACTTTTTTTTATATTATGTTTTTGCAAAATATATTACTTTAGCACGCGTTTGGCAATGTTGAAACCACGACTAAATCGTCTGACTTATTTTGTTTTTAATGCTTTAAACATACACTACGCCATATAAAAATTGTAAAATTGCATATATCAAACATATTTGTGCAAAAAAAAAAAAAATTTAAAAAAAAAAGCCCCGCTACTCGCCAGCCAGGTCTGCAGTTTCGTGTTGGGGTATAAATAAGAGAGGTATGTGACACGTTTTCAGCTTGCCTCAAATACCTACCCAAAAATTGGTGCCAGCTCTCGGACCATATATACCATTAACCGCCTTTTGCGACATCTGCTACTTGCAATTTTCATTTGACAAGTGAAAGTAATTTAGCTTTGTCTAGCAGATTATAAGCAATAAAAACAAATTTAACGAAACATACATTACGGTAACTTTTGCGTAAATCAATTGAGAAATTAATTTCGTTGAATGATATTTTAAGAAAAGTTGACTAAATGCAAAAAAATTTTAAAATAAACGCATTAATTAGCCATTACGTTTACACGTATTGGCTTGGCTTACGTCGATTTAAATACAAATAAAATAGGTACATGAATAAATACTCTTATGTGACATAAATAACAGTAAAAAAAATACTAGCCAGAGACATTCAGTTCACTACACAAAAGAGGCAAAACACAGTAAAAAAAAAACTAGCGCAACTTTAAAAAAATAAACACTTTAAATTCAAAAACCGAACCGCGCGTCCCGTTTCACGCACCCCGTTAAAGCCACTGGAAATGTCCACTCATATTTTAAAAGGCATCGCAATAACTCGATAAGTAATGGTTTCTATTAAGATTCCGACTGTGTGTCTTAGCCAAATTCGTCCGACTAACGCGGCGTATGTACCAGCATAGGAGCGCGTCTAAAGGGGTCAATGGATAAATAATTGTATTAGCAATTAGGGACTGTATAGAGACAGTTTCTATTGCTGGTCGGCAGTATTGAACATTATTTATGGAGATATTTATAGCGCCGTTGACTTTTATTGCTATTCCAATAAAACTCTAAATCGCATGAAGATTTTTCATACGTTTTACGTCTAAACTTTTTCCAGTAATTATGCTAGTAAAAGAAATCGAACTAAGACATTTTTTCATAAAATTTCATTACCTATAACGTAATACATACATACATGCATTTAAATTATCCCACTAAAAACACAAATGTACATATTAGGCCAAATTCTCGTGTGGAACAAATAAATGTAAAAATGGAAGCCAAGATGGAGTCTTAGATTTAGCGAGTGCGATTAATGTACTGACGCGATTGAAACGAGATTACAGGCCTCGTCAGCCTTTTAGTCAATAGGTAACTATTGTCGTTACATGTTATTAAATGACCAGAATTCATCTCTTTATTAAAGTGATTATTTATCCATTAGAAAGGGATAAATAAAAAAGGTTTTGGTGCGCTATTTTTGCAAGTTCTTAATAGCAAGATGAGTCCGCTGGATGTGCAGTTATTTTTAATGGTTATTGAGACTTCTTTGTAAAAAAATAATTTTAATCATCCAATTACAAAAGAAAAAAATTACAAATGTGAGGATATTTTTTTTTTACAATTTTATGATATAAATGTAGGTAAGTACAAAAGTATATTGTTTATAATTATTCAGTATTATTTTGTTTAGGTGTTGTGTATAAATTTGAACTTATTTTATATAACATACATACAAAAAAAAAAAAAAATTCAGTCGAATTGAGAACCTCCTCCTTTTTTTTGAAGTCGGTTAAAAATGGCCAAAATTTGTAAATTTGCGAAAAAATTCACCCCTTTATTTACGAAAAATAAAAAATATTAAAACTGTTCATATGCAGTTTAACAACATAATTTACTAATCATCACGGCACTTAAAGAGATATAAAACTGGACAAGACATTTATTACGCAGGAAATAATTCATTTGCACGTACGTCGGACTGCTGCTAATGTCATTAAATGCACAATTTAGTGGTCATTAATCTTTGAATGTTGAAAGATGGAGAGTGACCGTTTTTACAATTGTAATGCATCACACTGAGTCACTTGAAATAGAAAGCTTGGAGAAGAAATGTACATGACAATCATAAAATTTGTCAAATGATCATAGGAACAGTTGCCAAATATACTTAATACAAACATTTAGTAAATAATAAGTAAATAAATTCTCCAGACTGACACCCCAATTCCCTAGCTCCAAACTAAGCTTATAAGCTTGTGTTATTGATACAAGGTGAACAGATAGACATACTTAAATATGTTTTATAAACATCCATGACTCGAGTACAAACATCCATGTTCATCACACGATATTTGCCCCTAGCGGCATTCGAACCCTCAACCCTTGGTTTCGTGGCCAGGGTGTCGGACCACTTTACCAACAGGTCTGTCAAATTGAACAATAGTTATAGTTGAGTTATAGTATGGAAAATAATGAGGGAGTAAATAACAAATTTTTTGCAGTAGCGTAATTATAGGGTTGTATTGGCAACGCCATGGGGTCCGCTCAAAGGAGGCCCTCACAGAAGTATAGAAATTGCCACGGGCCTAAAAAGTGTATAGTTACACCATTCTACTAATATTATCAAAGCGGACGTTTTTATGTATGGATGGATGTTTCTTACTCTTTCACAAAAAAACTACTGAATGGATTTTAACGAAACTTCAGAATATTATAGCTCATGCACCCGAATAACATATTGGCTATGTTTCATCGATGTACCGCGCGAGCGAAGCCGCGTGCAGAAGCTCGTTACACATAAATCTCTTGTATATACATGCAATCAGTCTTCTGACTATGAACAGATGAGTTGTAGGATGTTTAGTGGGTAGAGATGTGTCGCATTAGGAACATTTACCATAATAATATTAGCTCAGTCAATGGTTCTTCGTCTCAGGCGATGGTTTAAATAGGTAGGGTGAGTTGGACAGCTAGCTGATTGGGATGATTTTCTAGCCTAGTCTTATACTTCTGAGCATATCCTTTTATTTCCTCCTTGACTGTAGGTATGCCCAAGTGCTAATGTACTTTGGTGTTTCTTATAAACCAAGGAGAGTCGCTGATCTGTTTAAGGATGTAGTTTTGAGTTCGTTGAAGCTTTGTTTTGTAGGTCCCCACAATTGTGTTCCGTACGTATACGTACTTCGTAACCTTCCTAATATTATAAAGCTGAAGAGTTTGTATAAACAACTCATAGTATGATTTAAATTTGAAATAATTTATAAGTATGTAATATCTTGTTGATTTGTGATTTTTAATTGTCTATTCGAAAATGTACATCGTAAATAGGCTAATAAATAAAAAAATATTTATAATAACACAATATTCATAATATTTTCAGTACATACATAGCTGTCCCTGTCCAACATGAAAAAAAAATTAAACAAATTATAATACGAATTTTAATAAATAAAATACGCACAATAACAAAAACACGCGTAATATTCAACAGAAAATTATGAACGAGATGAATAGGTAAATAAGATGATAATGAATTAAATATAAACATAAAGCAAGAGACACACATATTCCATTAAATATAAATATTTATATCGGTCTAGTAGGTATGTATCTAATTAAACAAAAAATCCATTTGAAAATCGAACAACACAGTGTACTTACCCCTGATTGTTTTCTTATTACGGCAAAGACGCACTACATCTGAAAGCTTTGTTCACTGAAACACACACATTTCTGTCATAATTCCGCACATTATTTCGTGTAAACTACGAATTGTTAGACGATAAATAAACAAACAGTTGTTTACGCATAAAATACAAACTCCTCGATTGTCATTTGTCAATTGATTGATGAAAAAAACGAAGAAAGACGAACGATGGAACGAAGGCGGAAGATTTTTGGGTGGCAACATTTAAGTAATTGCAAAAATCTCATACTACGTACGTACATACCCTAGGTAGTCGTTTTGTGGGTAGTTTAATAAATATTGAAAATAAATTATGAAAAAATTTACGAAATAAAAGTATGGAAGCAAACAGTATTGCTGATTCCATAGCTTTTTTAATATAATAGATGTGTTGCGATTTAATAAGTATATATATCTATATCTATACTAATACAAAAAACTAAAGGGTTTGTTTGGTTGAACGCGTTAATCTCAAGTCAGGAACCACTACTGGTCCGAATTAAAAAAATATTTTTGTGTTCAATAGCCTGTTTAACGAAGAAGGCTATAGGCTACATGTATATGTAGAAAATCACCACGAAATATTAACTATAACCGCGGGTGAAGTCACAGGCACGGCTAGATTTAATGTGAAATGATTGTTTGGCCGTTATTGTGAGTAGGAGATTTATAGAGACTGACTGAAGCCACAATCATTCAAATAGACGGTAGACTAATCCAAAACTAACTAGGTAACTAACTAAACTTCACGCCACTTCCCTAGCGGGGTAGGCAAAGAGAACCGACTAATCCATGCATATACATATCACTGGTACTTATCATCACACGGTCTACGACCCCTGTAAGGGTAGATAGAGTCCAAAAAGTTTATGTAAACTTCCATAATATTAGTCAGTCTTAGTGAGTCCTAGTTAAAATTGAGCTGGGACGTTTTACTGCTTATTTACAGTAACATGCGGCTGGCTTGTGGCTTACATAATTACTAATTAATTAATATCATTATAATCACCTCACCTGCTTGTTGAAATGCTAAGCGTAGAACACAGTTGGCACAATATTTTTAACTCCCAGACTAACACAGGGCAGTATAATATTTAATGTGTTTACCTCGTATATAAAACGAACGCAAACGTCAGCCTGACAGTTCACTAGTGACAAATCGGCGATGAATTCGTGGCGAAAATAGCTGATTTCGGCGTTTTAATTAATTTATTGTTGTTGTGTTTATGTTATTAGTGTTAGCGAAGCTATAATATTCAAAGGTAACACCGACTGTCTTATTAAAATGGTTTCCAAATGTGTTTAATCACTGTTTACGTGTGTCGTAGTACAGTTGTATCTATCGTCGTTATTACTTGGAATTTTATGGATCAATTTTATGTTATAGGCTGGAAACAGCGTTAATAATACATTTGCTATCTCATTAAATACGTTAGACGCGTTAATGGTTAATTAAACATACAAATATATCACTGTTTAGTAGCTCAATGGTTTACACTTTAACAAGTATTTACATTCTGAGTGTGTGAAACAATTGATTTGAACTCCGGTCCATTGTGTCAAGTGGATATATACATTGAAAACGTAGGTAGATCTGTTGTTTACCAAGTATAGTTCAGAAGGATACTATGGTAGTTACAATGTTATATGTTTTATGGAACTCTAAACAAAAACTTTTTTTTGATAAGTGCTTTCTATTTGAAAAAAGTAAAAATTTAAATGACTTACAGTTTTTACACAGAGTGTTTTTATTTTCTACTTGTATTCTGAATAAATTATAATAATAATAAAATCTTATAAGATAACATGGCAAACGAAAACAATAAGGAAAGCGTATTCTTGTTAGTATTCGAATTCATATTCCTTTTACAGTGGAGTTTTAGGGTACAAACCAATTATAAATAAATAAATGTCAGACTACATCACATACATTGATCTGACTTCGAGATAAGTAGCTTAAGCACTTCTGTTACGGATATCAGAATCAACAGTGGTATTACAATTGTCCTGGGTGGGGATCCAACCCACAACTCTTGGCGCATGGGGCAGGGTCTCTACCGAATAAGCCATCGAGCTTGTCAAACCAATTAAATTAAGATAGTTAAAATTGGTCCAGTCATTACGTAGACTTGAAGATATATACATGTATAGAAGAGCGATAAAAATGTTTATTTATTTATGAAATAAACTATTCTAGTGAGCAATGGGTGTAGCAGTGAGCAGATACAGCGAGCTGTCGTCGAACGAGCTGCTCGCGCGGTTCTGCTCCCCCGAGCCTATATACCCCAATGACCCCTTTTGGAACCAGCTGTTAGCGTTCAACATTAACCCGCCGAATGACAAGTGAGTTAGCTGAGTAATATAACAATAATTTCCGAAATTCAGATGGTATACATTGCAGTTCAGATGCAATTAATTGATTAAGTTATACTTTCTTTTTAAACTTATTTTACAGTATGTATAAGTATGTAATATTGTATATTACATCTTTAACAACTCTTCAGCACCAAGACTTTGTAAAATGTTAAACTCGTTGAGCAATTCCGTTGATATTAACTTTGGCTTAATGGGTAGGTTTAACAAGATAATTCTAAATCTCCTGCGTCATAAAATATAGATACCTACAATATAATATTATTTAAAAAACTGTTTTTAAATCTATGTTTCAGTTTTAAGTAGAATACTCAGTCCTTTTCTTTTTGCATGTGGAAATGACCTTTGAGTATCTGTTGCAATTAGTTTTAAGAAACATACTGTATATCTTAATAATTTATTATTGTAAACAGATGTTGGTTGGTCTAAATAAATAAACATAAGTATAAGTTTATATATTATGCAACAATTCCTGTCTGTATATCACTAGTTGACAAAAGCTTATCTGCTAAAGTTTTATGACTTATCAAACACGCAGGAAGCAGCGCTTTACAGTTATCTGCGTAGCTCTGGTTTTCATGGGAATATTTGCATTACATACACTAGTCACATAGGCTATATTTTACCCTTGTATATTTTTTTTTATATAGAGCGGTGGTAGCTCAATGGTAAGGACACGCGCCTCTTAACCGAGGAGTGCGGGTTCAAACCCGGGCATGTACCTCTAGATTTTAAAAAATCTATGTACATATTTATACCACAAGCTCGACGGTGAGGGAAAACATCGTGATGAAACCTGCAAATTCAAACAACTTTGAATTTGTAACCATGATCCAAAAATTGTCTGGTTCCCCTATCTTAGGGTTACGAAGGTCAGATCGGCAGTCGCTTCAATATAATTACCAGACTCGCTAAATCCTGGATCATGGTCTAAGCGGACCCCGTCTAAGTATGGGACATAACGCTAAGAAGATGATGATGATATTTTTTTTTATCCCTAATAATAGCTTTCCATTGGTGAAAGAATTTTTAATATCAGTTTAGTTTAGTAAACCGTAAAGTTTGTATGAAGAGGATCATGAATGTTGAAGAGGCGAGTGAGGCGTGTAAGGATCGTGCCGTATGGCGTTCGGTTCTCTCTGCCTACCCCGCTAGGGAAGTGGCGTGAAGTTTAGTTAGTTAGTTTAGTGGTTTAAGCATGAAAGTGTAACAAACAAACTTATATCCATATTTATTTGTAATATTAGTTTAGTTAGGATGTGAATAATGAGAAAATCTAGGTTAGATCATTTCTCAAACTTAATTTGCCCAATACTCCATTTAAGTACTGTTGTTGATGCCGATTTTGGTCTGGAACTTAAAAAATAATGTGCTAACTGTGCTCCTTGCCTAGAATGTTGTAAAAGGCAACTAATGGTTATAAACTTTTGGTCACTGGAGACAAATTTCATCTTGGCTAACCACATTCTAATGCAACAATTATCTCAGAGAGGAGCAGCTGATCTTCGACTCGTCTACAGAGGCTCTGCTTCAGAAGTTCCTTCAGAACAACCCGCAGACCGGCAACCTGGGCTCGCTAGTGCAAGTGTTCATCACAAGGGCCACTGAGCTGCTGGCCGCGCCTAACAGTGACAAGTAAGTGCCACTTAGTGTCTTCCCGATAGGGGGTGGTATGCGTAACGCAATTTCTCCGGGTTAAAAATAAAATTCCATCCAATCCAGCCCACTGTCTCATGTTGGTCTGAGACTTAAAAAGAATATGCCAACTGTAGTTCTTGCCTAGCCTGTCGTAAAAGGCGACTAATGGTATATCGGGTTTTGGGTGTGTGATTGTGTAGGCGACAGGTTAGCCGCTTGTCACTGCTTTTTCACAATTTTTCATCTAACCCAGCCCGGCTTTATTTTTGGCTGAATGTGGTTGAAGGGGCATGCTGCCCCTTTGACTCCAACTCCTTCGGGGATTATGGGCGTGATGTTATGTATGTATATAAAAATAAAAAAGAGTTTCGCGTCTTTAAATATTTTAGGAATTTTTGCAACTCCCTACCCCTTGTAAGTTTACAAAAGATTCGGGTTTAGGAGTAGGGTTTGATTCTCCCTTTTCTGTCTTTAGTTTTTGAAAACGTAAGCCTTAAAACTGTTGGGGATACAACAAAAAAAATTTATTTCCCCAAAAGGTAGTTCTCAAAAATGTCCATTCATTTTATGTTTCAAAATGCACATTTCTTCTTGTAAAATATTATTGCGGTCACACATTTTAACTTAAACATATTATTACGCTTATGTTTTTAAGAACAATCTGCTTCTGTCAACATTTATGTGACAGATAGGTGGGCAGGATCAGAAAGTTTGGGAAGCACTGCTCTAACCTTTTCCGCGTCTGTTCCAGTTTGATAAGGTTTGGAAAACACTACCCTTGTCTTAATCTCGATGTCTGTTCCAGTGTGATGCTGGCATGGCAAACATACAACGCCCTGTTCGTGATCCGCGCCGTCGCCAAGTACCTGGTGGAGATGGTGCCGGAGTACGAGCTGTGCCGGCATCTGGACGTGCAGCCCGCGAGGAGAGCGCCTGCTGACGCGAGCGGGGATGCGGTGAGTGATGTTGGATGATGTTAAATGATGATGACGGATGATGTTGTATGATGGACGGTGCGTTAAGGAAGAAAAGAAAGAAGGATTTTTATTTTTTATTCAGTACATGTAAATAGATACATTTCAAACAAAACAAAGGAATTTTCACATACATGCTGAAATGGTCGCCACTCAGCTTATGTCGTGACATCAGGGATGCCATGACGCTGGTATTACGTGGCACCAGTGTGAGAGAGCGGTTTACATTCGCGGCTTACTTATTGATTAAAACTTATTAATAAAAAAGAAAAACATATCAAACGAATAGACATTGTGAATGAAACAGATATGCCTGGTAATATTAAGACGATGATGTATTTATGATGATGGTGACTGATGACTGATAACGGGTGATGATTGGTAACCCGACGTGCAGCTGACATAAAAATGTCAGCGGAGATGACCTTGTGACTACTGATGATGATGATGTCGGATGATGATTGTAGATAATAACGTTGCATCATGATAGTGATAGATGATGACGATGCATGATGACTCCGACGTCATAACGTAACAGTCAGGGTCAATCTACTCATCTAGTCATACTACCGAGTTTCTTGCCGGATTCTTCTCGGTAGATACAACATTGTGGTGGAATCATATAGCTGTGGCTTTACCTGCATTTGACGATTTATAAGTGTTTCCTTGAAACCTATATAAATAAAGAATATTTTGACTTTGACTTTGACTTTGATAACCTTTTACCCCTTCCAGAGCCCAAACGCCGACCTGTCCCCGGACGGCGCCGCCCCAGAGCTGGAGGTCCAGACCTCCCCTAAGATTAACAGCAGCGAGAGTCGAGTGGAGATACTCATTGACGCCCTCATCGGGCTCATAATAGATGTGCCTGTCACGTGAGTACAGTATCTTCATGTAGATATGATATTGAGATTAGATATCATTTTTTAGGAAGCAAACCGGCGCACTTCGTAACGTCCCGTTCTCGGTTTTTCAATACCCTTTTTTTTTTTTATTTACCGCGCAACTTTTTTATTTTTTTTATTTCATAAGAACCTTCACTTGACAATAACAAACATTCTCGAGATTTGCGCTTAGCAACACATTAAGCGATTCTTTTATATTATAGATCAAACATCAAAACATTCCATTATTTCTATAATTTATCCCTGTACAAAATGTACAGAGGCGTAAATAAAGTAAAAAAAATTAATGAAAGATATCAGCAATGAAATTAATTAATATGCAAAGATAAAATTATATAATACATAGAAACAGACAGATGCGGAAAAGCAGCCGCAAAAAAAAAAGGAATGAAGTGACAGATTGTAAAAACACAATTATTAAAAGTTGGTAACAATAGTATAAATAAATATCCGACTACATCACATACATTGATCTGACTCCGAAGTAAGTAGCTTAAGCACTTGTGTTACGGATATCAGAATCAACAGTGGTATTACAAATATATACTTAAATATTGGATATTAACACCCAGACACAGAACGAACAGAAGTATTCATCAGTAACCTACAGTACCTTATTTTTGTTGCAGGGACAACACATATTACTTGCACCTGGAGTGTATAAACACGCTGCTGGTCCTCATGTCTGTGTACATGTTTGCGGGCGTGCACGGACAGGCTAGGATGGTGGAGACATCCCTTATATACAGGTGAGGTATATTTTAATTTGATGCAACGTTTTTTTAACCATTTATAATATTAGTAGGATTTTTTCATTTGTCCTTGCTGTTGTCCGGTGGCATTGACTGTAATAACTAGATATGTTAAATCTACGATCATGACAAACCCCGATTAAGAACGGGGTTGGAAATTGAAACTTAATCTAGTCTAATATCTAATGACCAGTCGCCTAGCGTAGCTCTGCCGCTTGGGATCCAATACTCCTCGAATGCTCGTCATGCCGCACCCTGACAGATCGAATTGAGAACCTCCTCCTTTTTTTGAAGTCGGTTAACTTGTCAGTTATTTCAATTTTGTCGCTTCTCCTACTATGCTACGTCACTGACTGCCCAAACTTACATTTCTAATAATTTACATTTGTAATGTGCCAAATAAACATTTATTCTATTCTATTCTATTCTAATATTACCTACCCCCAGGACGTTATTCCAAGGCAGATACGGCATGCACGCCCCCCTGCTGGTGAAGACGCTCATCACCAACCTGTCGAGCATGCTGCCCGCGCCGCCCAGCATGTTCGGGACCAGCGCGAGCGGCGGCAGTCTACTGATTAACATTGCTTGTGAGTAAAATGTTCGCGAACGTGTTCGCCAGCATGTTCGCCAGCATGTTCGCCAGCACATTCGCAAGCGTGTTGGCGAGCATGCCGACACGCGGGTAATAATAGTCTGTAGTTGCTAGCGTGCTTGTGAGCGTGCTGGCGAACTTATTGGCGAGCTTGTGCGCGAGCGTGTTGAGCATGTTTAACACGACGGTAAGGTCTAATGTATGAACATGTCGAGCATGCTGCCCGCCTGTTCGGCACCAGCGCGACTGGCGGCAGTCCGCTGATCAATATCGATTGTGAGTAAAATATAATATAGGAAATTGGGTTGCGTGCGTGCGAGCGTGTTAGCGAACGTGTTCGCCATCATGTTCGCCAGCATATTCGTGAGTGTGTTGGCGACACGCGAGTAATAGTCTAATGTAGTTGTTAGCATCCTTGTAAGCGTGTTGCCGAGCATGTTGGCGAGCTGATTCGTCAGTTTGGTAGTAATTTACTATTATGTTTCTATTAATATTATTAACTATCCCCAACCCTTCCCAGCCGGCCTGTGGAACATGCTGACGTTCAACACGGCCGCCCGGCACACGATCTACACGCACCCCCCCGCCGACCGGCACGAGCTCGCCGACCGGCTGCGCCGCGACCACCCGCTCAGCAACCAGTCGTGCCTGCTGCTGCTCGCGCTCGCCAACCACTGCATCGGCGACGAGAACCTGTACCGCGGCGCGCTGCTGCAGCGCGTGCGGCCCGGTGAGTGATGGGTGACCGCCCGGCTGGGGCGCGGGTGGTCGCTCAGCAACCAGTCGTGCCTGCTGCTGCTCGCGCTCGCCAACCACTGCATCGGCGACGAGAACCTGTACCGCGGCGCGCTGCTGCAGCGCGTGCGGCCCGGTGAGTGATGGGTGACCGCCCGGCTGGGGCGCGGGTGGTCGCTCAGCAACCAGTCGTGCCTGCTGCTGCTCGCGCTCGCCAACCACTGCATCGGCGACGAGAACCTGTACCGCGGCGCGCTGCTGCAGCGCGTGCGGCCCGGTGAGTGATGGGTGACCGCCCGGCTGGGGCGCGGGTGGTCGCTCAGCAACCAGTCGTGCCTGCTGCTGCTCGCGCTCGCCAACCACTGCATCGGCGACGAGAACCTGTACCGCGGCGCGCTGCTGCAGCGCGTGCGGCCCGGTGAGTGATGGGTGACCGCCCGGCTGGGGCGCGGGTGGTCGCTCAGCAACCAGTCGTGCCTGCTGCTGCTCGCGCTCGCCAACCACTGCATCGGCGACGAGAACCTGTACCGCGGCGCGCTGCTGCAGCGCGTGCGGCCCGGTGAGTGATGGGTGACCGCCCGGCTGGGGCGCGGGTGGTCGCTCAGCAACCAGTCGTGCCTGCTGCTGCTCGCGCTCGCCAACCACTGCATCGGCGACGAGAACCTGTACCGCGGCGCGCTGCTGCAGCGCGTGCGGCCCGGTGAGTGATGGGTGACCGCCCGGCTGAGGCGCGGGTGGTCGCTCAGCAACCAGTCGTGCCTGCTGCTGCTCGCGCTCGCCAACCACTGCATCGGCGACGAGAACCTGTACCGCGGCGCGCTGCTGCAGCGCGTGCGGCCCGGTGAGTGATGGGTGACCGCCCGGCTGAGGCGCGGGTGGTCGCTCAGCAACCAGTCGTGCCTGCTGCTGCTCGCGCTCGCCAACCACTGCATCGGCGACGAGAACCTGTACCGCGGCGCGCTGCTGCAGCGCGTGCGGCCCGGTGAGTGATGGGTGACCGCCCGGCTGAGGCGCGGGTGGTCGCTCAGCAACGATTCGGTTCAAGTTAGACTAGATGCTGGATGTATCTGATCCTTGAAGCTGAAGATCCCCTCATCTTGTAAAAAGACGTGACGTCACTGTGTGCTATGGGCCCAGAAATGACAAAACATTGGTACCACGTACTAGCAATTATTTTATTGACTGTTTAAGGTTCCGTACCCAAATGGTAAAAACAGGACCCCATTAGTAAGATTATTAGTAAGTTAGTAAGTGAAATATAATAATGAAATGTAATTGTTGTCAGAATCATCGACGACACCACATAAGGACTCGAACGGGCCCGACCAAGTCACCCCGCCGCGGATAGACATGGCAGCTGTAAGCAATATTTAAGTATCTCTATCCGTTCACCTAGTATCTGTAGCACAAAATAAATAAATTAATTCTCTAAAAGAGGTCGTCCATTAATCGCGTGAGGTTTTTTAACAATCGCAATTTGTTAACGAAAGTAATAGTACGTTGTAAAACCTTATTGATTCTAAATTATATTTAGTCTATTCTTAAAATTTTACAAAAACTTCTTAATATTAAGTCAGTAGCCTATACGAACTAGTGACGTCATAAAATGACAATCCCATACAAAATTTATGGAGTGATTGCGTTTCGACACTAAAAAAGTATCTCAATGAGGGTTTTCAAAAAACAAAATCCGCCAGACGGCGCGAGGGATTCTCGCGGACTTATCACTGTCCCTATTGGCTCTTTGTTGACAGCACCCTTCTTAATGTGACAAGTATGTCAGTTTGGTCTGACAACTAACCTAATTAGTACTGAAACTAATGGAGATGACTTAACTACGAAACAGTGTATATAATATAATGTGCATATCTCTCGGCAGCTGCACAAAGCTCTCTGCGCCACGGCCGGCTGCGAGCACTCCACACTGCTGCTGTACCTGATGCTGCACTCCTGCAAGGAGTACAAGACGTACGTGAGCAACGTGGCCAACATTGAGAACTTGGTGAGTGCCACATCATCATCATACGGTGCACTTAAGCAAGGACAGACGCTGGATTGTATGATCTATGTATGTACTTTAGTGAAAAGTTATATAATACAAGTTGGAGTCAATCAGTGTACCATTCGTTTGTTTTCGGGTGTAAGAATAATTAATTGTGATAGGATTTAGGATTATATGTAGGAAGAAAGAATATATACATTCTCCCTACCCATAGCCTTTGTTTTCCTTCTTATAATTTCCTTACACATTCTTTCCGCCATTTCGTGTTCCATTCCGTCCTCCCTGTCTTCCTTCACATTTGTCTTCCTCACTTACTTAGGTTCCGAAGGTCAGATCGGCAGTCACTTTAATGTGATTACCAGACTCGCTATATCCTGGATCAGCATTTAAGCGGACCCCGTCTAAGCACGGGACGCAACGTTAGGAAGATGATGACTTCCACTTTCTTCTATCCTCTTCTTATAAGTTCTTTCAATTTGTCTTCCTTGCACATTCCTTCTGCCTTTCTGTTCTCCCTTCCTTTTTTGTTTCCTCCCTGTCTTCCTTTACAATTTTCTTCCCCACTTCCTTCCTGTCCTATTTCATTGCTCACAATACTCGTTTCCTCAATATCTTCCTTTACAATTTTCTTCCTCACTTCCTTCCGTCGCAAGCTAACTACACACCACCCCACCCGCAGATAGTCCCGATCCTGCAAGTGCTGTACAACGCGCCGGACAGCAGCTCGCACCACATCTACATGTCGCTCATCGTGCTCCTCATACTGACGGAGGACTCGGCGCTCATCAAGAACGTGCACAATATTGTGAGTACCGGGTGGCCGGGGATATATGAAATGCTTGCTGTTTCCCGCGACTTCGCCCGCGTATACAAATATTTCTGTATCCTACAGAAACTGTGCATTTTTTCGGGATAAAAAGTAGCCTACTTATATGTTATTCCAGACTATAATCTATCTCTGTGCCAAATTTCATCCATATCCGTTTGCCAGTTGTGCGTGAAGAAGTGACAAACACACAAACTTTCGCCTTTATAATATTAGTGTGATTGAAAAATATTTATTAAAAGTATATTATATGTATACATTATTAAGCCGAATTACTAGCGTAGGAGATAATAAAATAATTTAAATTTAAAATCTACATTTTTATCAGATATTTTCGAAAGTAGATATGTGATTTGTTTGACAAAAGAACATTTTGTTGCCACTTTCGCTCAAAAATAATATGATTTGATCAAATTCTCTCAAAAGAACATAATTTAATCATGCTGAGTTAGTTTAGTAATTGTAACCAAATAAAAGGTAGTTTCTCGATCTTAGCCGTTTGACAGCCATGAGTAAATGTCACACGTTAAATGTCAGCTCCGTCCTGTCAACCGCTACGTCGCAGACTCTGCGAAGCGTGGTTAGTTTATATTTCCGTCAATAAAGATGAGCATCATTAAAGAGCGGTGGTAGCTCAATGGTAAGGACACGCGCCACTTAACCGAGGAGTGCGGGTTCAAATCCGGGCACGTACCTCTGGATTTTTCAAATCTGTGTACGTATTCATACCACTAGCTCGACGGTGAGGGAAAATATCGTGATTAAACCTGCAAATTCAAACAACTTTGGATTTGTAACCATGATCCAAAAAATTGTCTTGTTCCCCTATCTTAGGGTTACGAAGGTCAGATCGGCAGTCGCTTTCATATAATTACCAGACTCGCTAAATCCTGGATCATGATCTAAGCGGACCCCGTCATGCTGATGATGAAAGATGAGCATCATCTTGTCCACCCATGGTGTCGCGATTCCGACACATCTTTATTTTTCTGTCTATCCATCATCCACCTCTCACCAGATGCTCAAGAACCTAACGTGGTACACGGAGCGGTCGATATCGGAGATCTCCCTGGGCGGGCTGATGGTGCTGGTGGTGGTGCGCGCGCTGCAGTACAACATGGCGCGCGTGCGCGACAAGTACCTGCACACCAACTGCCTCGCCGCCATCGCCAACATGAGCTGTGAGTGCGCCTGCCGCGTCGCAAACGACAGCGGGGATTGGTTGCTCGCTTAAAGTGCTCGGAGGACCTCTACCGCGCTAACAAACCTGAAACCCCTGACCTCCAGGTCTCAGCAGGACGACGCTTAACTCAAAGAGAACTCGATAAATTATTTGGAAACGCGTTCTTTTGAAAGTAACTGATTTGGTAACGCCTTCTTTTCAAAGTAACTAATTTGATAACGCGTTCTTTTAAAAGTAGCTGATTTGGTAACGCGTTGTTTTTAAAGTAACTGATTTGGTGACGTGTTCTTTTAAAAGTAGCTGATTTGGTAACGCGTTCTTTTTAAAGTAACTGATTTGGTGACGTGTTCTTTTAAAAGTAGCTGATTTGGTAACGCCTTCTTTTCAAAGTAACTAATTTGATAACGCGTTCTTTTAAAAGTAGCTGATTTGGTAACGCGTTCTTTTTAAAGTTACTGATTTGGTGACGTGTTCTTTTAAAAGTAGCTGATTTGGTAACACGTTCTTTCAAAAGTGACTGGTAACACTATCTTGGTAACACTATCTTTTAAAGGTTACTCATTTGGTAACAAGTATTTTGAAAGTCAGTACTTTCAAAAGTACGCAAGCATTAGTAGGTTACTATTACATTTCAACGAAATGTATGCGTAGCGCAACGTATTATTATTAAAAACAAAGACTAACTTAACTTTTTATTTTTCAGGTGAATTCCGTAATCTACACCCCTATGTTGCGCAGAGGCTTATATCGTTATTCGAAACGTTAACAAAGAGAAGAGCGCGGTTATGTAGCGAGATAGAGGGTGAGTGTTCATTTATATAATAATAGTTACTAAACTAACTAACAAACTAAACTTCACGCCACTTCTTTAACGGGGTAGGCAGAGAGAACCGAACGCCATGTGACACGATCCTTACACACCTCACTCGCCTCTTCAACATTCATGATCCTCTTCATACAAGCTCTATGGTTTTTATGACTCCTAACATCAACCGGAGCATGCCTCTTCTTACCTTGACTCCAACGCTGTCCTTCTGACCAACTCTCTTTCTTACATCATCATTCCGAACGCAGCCCTTACTAATCTTCTAACATATAAAAATGTCGTGTTTGTGGTCGCGTATCTCCGAAACGGCTGGACCGATTTTGAAGATGCTATTTTAATATATTCTAATAAATGAGATTTTAATAAATGAGAATAGGTCGTTTTTAACGTTCCTACTTTAAACGCAGAACAACATTTGCCGGGTCAGCTTGTCTTTATATAATAAAACTGGCAACGCCCCGCAGTTTCACCCGCGTAGTTCCCGTTCCCATGGGAATATTGGGATAAAATATAGCCTATGTTACTTCCGGATAATGTAGCTTTCAAATGTTGAAAGAATTTTTGAAGGCGGCACAGTAGTTTTTGAGTTTATTGATTACAAACATACATACACACACAAAAATACAAATCTTTCCTCTTTATATTATTAATAAAGATTAAGTTCTGACTGATTTACTTATCTAACAATTTATGGCTTAGGAGTTTGATTAAAACCACGGAAGGTGATATCTTAGTATTTTTTTTATTTGCAGGAGGTGATATAAACACATTAGAATTACCACATCATGCGGAAGAGAAAACGGAAGAAATCGTAAGTGATGATTTATTGGTAATTGTGACTATCAACAACGTCAATTCTGCGATAAACTTTTGCCCTGTTTTCGAAACATTTTGAATAGACGTGGCATATCTTATTCTGATTACATTGGTACTCAGTTAGACCCACCAAAGACCCGAGATGGCTCAACTTCCTTCCATGAATCTGATACTCAGTCATACCCGGATCTACCACAGAGGACTGAAATGGCTTTACATACCTTTTCCAATAAAATTGTCTTAGACCCAGTCATATCCACATTAAGGCGTACAACTACAACTGACTAGAAACGTCTTGCCATACTCCGCGACATACATCTAGTCATGTCCATATTAACATGTACATCTGTGACCCCAATGGTCCTACATACCCGGATCGTCTTTAACTTAGTCATATCCATATTAACATGTACATCTGTGACCCCGATAGTTTTACATAATCGGCTTGTTGTAGACCCAGTCATGTCCATATTAACATATACATCTGTGACCCTAACAGTCCTACAGATTCGGTTCGTCGTAAACCTAGTCATGTTCATATTAAAATGTACATCTTTGACCCCGATGTTTCTACAAACTCGGCTCGTCGTAGACCCAGTCATGTCCATATTAACATGTACATCTTTGACTCCGATGGTTCTACAAACTCGGCTAGTCTCGGCCTTTGACTCTGCCTACCCCTTCGGGGTTTATGGGCGTGATATTATGTATGTATGTAATGCCTGTGATACTCGGACAGGCCAAAGTATAGGATCAGGGTTGTTGGTTTTATACTCCTCTCGTGTCTCGTCACCAACTTTCCTGGTTATAGAGGAGTATAAACTCCTCTCGCCTCACGCCACAGACCCTCAGCTTCCCCCGTTCCAGATGGAGCACATCAGCGTGCTGGACGAGGTGCTGCGCATGCTGCTGGAGATCATCAACTCGTGCCTGACGCACCAGCTGCAGCACAACCTGAACGTCGTGTACGCGCTGCTGCACAAGCGGCAGCTGATCGACCACCACACACACCACCACATCACGCAGAACATCGAGATGGTGACTGCTGCAGTTATTACCTCCCTAGAGCCTCAGTAGCGAGTAAAATAAATAAATAAATTCTCCAGACTGACACACCAATTCCCTAGTTCCAAACTAAGCTTGTGCTTGTACTGTAGATACTAGGTGAACGGATAGACATACTTAAATACGTTTATAAACATCCATGACTCGAGTACAAATGTCCATGTTCATCACACGAAACATTTGCCCATAGCGGGATTCGAACCCGCGACCCGTTTCGTGGCCAGGGTCTCTGACCACTCGACCAACGGGCCTGTCGAGTAAGCGTAATTTTTATTTGTAAATTATTAGCTATCAAGTCCGCCCCGGCAGTTCAGGTCTGGTTGCTCCACTGCTTAAGGGCGAGAAACCAAGCGCTTACTTGGGCCTTGGGTGGCATATTTCCACGCTAAACCCCTATTAGAGAGTTCACTATATGTAGTTCTTACTTATATCAATATCCAGGCCATTAATTCCAAAAATTAAATGAGCTTTTCCAAAGGGCACTTTGGCCTCTCCCCCGTGGATTTGCAATTGGGAGGGATTGCCCTCTTTAACATTTTATTATGTATTAAATAAACTCAAACTCAAAATATCTTTATTTACGTAGACCTCAAAAAAGCACTTGTAAATCGTCAAGTAATAGGTACAAAATAGAACAATTTGAATCTAACACCGGTTTGGAATGTTACATCTACCAAGAAGAAACCGGCAATAAAATATATGTCTAACCATTTTTAGCCAAAAACAAATTTGAGACGGGCTTTGAAAATAAATTGCGAAAAAATAGTGATGACTAGTCATCACTATTTTTTCATCGCCAAATCTAAAACACCATTAATAACCGTTTTAAAACACGCTGGGCGATCAATCCAGTTTGTAGGTTAATTTTAACCATCAAACTAAACCCAAACCATCTTGGACCTATGTTTAGTATTAGGATATATGTGAAAATAAACAAACATCACATCACGCCCATAATCCCCGAAGGGGTAGGCAGAGTCAAAGGGGCAGCAGGCCCCTTCAACCACATTCAGACAAAAATCAAACTGGGCTGGGTTAGATGGAAAATTGTGAAAAAGTAGTGACAAGTGGCTAGCTATATGTGGACTTAACATATTTTGTGTCTAAATGCATAATTAATCTACTGTCCAGGTCATAGGTTACTTCTCGACGCGGCTACAGCGAGTGCAGGAGGGCGCCGGGGGCGACCTGGGCGTCAACGAGGTGCTGGCCTGCATCAAGAAGGGCGCCGAGCAGTGGTCCAGCGATAGGCTTAAGGTACGTTATACACAGTACCGGCTTTAGGAGTGGTCGACGGGGAGATCGTCTACGGCGCCAGGTGATATGGGGCGCTGGACCTGAAGGAAGCTCAAAATGCTCCCGTTGGTACGAGAGGTGCTTAGTAAATTCCATCATTCTCCTAGCGTCATATCCCGTGCTTAGTCGGGGTCCGCTTAGACCGTGATCCAGTATTTAGCGAGCCTGGTAATTTTTAAAAACAATGAAGTGACTGCCGATCTGACCTACGTGACCTTTAGGGGGAACCAGACAATTTGACTATAGTTACACATCCACAGTTATTTAAATGTGCAGATTTCACCATGATGTTTTCCCTCATTGCAGAGCTAGTAGTATAAATACGTATCTTCTTCCTAACGTTATGTCCCGTGTTTAGACGGGGTCCGCTTAGACCATGATCCAGGTTTTAGCGAGTCTGGTAATTACATTGAAGCGACTGCCGATCTGACCTTCGTAACCCTAAGTTCTGACCTTAGGGTTAAGAAGACAATTTTTGGAATATGGTTACAATTCCAAAGTTGTTTTTGAATTGGCAGGTTTCATCACGATGTTTTCCCTCACCGTCGAGCTAGTGGTATAAATACGTACATAGATTTGAAAAATCCAGAGGTACGTGCCCGGGTTTGAACCCGCACTTCTCGGTTAAGAGGCGCGTGTCCTTACCATTGAGCTACCACTGCTCAGTAGTATAAATACGTATATAGATTTAAAATATCCAAAGGTATGGTTAACTAATGATCCAATTTGTCTAGTTCCCCTATGTTACGAAGGTCAGATTGGCAGTCGCTTCAATGCAATAACTAGACCCGCTAAATACTAGGTCATGGTCCCAGCTGACTCCCGACTAAGCAGACAGTATACATTGTCTTACCATAAATTATATTATGTTCATTTCTAGAAATTTCCCGACTTGAAATTCCGGTACGTAGAAGAGGACAGACCTGAGGAGTTCTTCACTCCTTACGTGTGGGGGCTGATCACCAACTGCGGGGGCGTGTACTGGGCGAGCGAGGGCGGAGCGCGCGCTGTCACCGACCTGCTGGCCTGCTGATGCCTCCCGCCGCCGGGTCGTCCGTCCAGTATACTGAGACGCGACCACCCCGAGATGTAAGAGGACCACCCCGTTGTAATGTGTGATCACCCCGCCAAGTGAACGGACCCGAGAAGTGAGCGCTACCCGTTGTAATGAGTGACCACTCTAACAAGTGACCACAGAATAGTGTGACTACCCCAATAAATAACCAGATATCCTAAGAAGTGACAGGACCACCCTGAAATGTGTAATTACTGATATACCGTTCTGATGAAACATCTGACTACCCTAATAGAACAAAACGTGATCACTGACTATGACGATAAAATATGTGACCACCTTCTTCTCAACTTCGTTTCTAATATTGTCTTATTCCATGACCAACAAAAATGTTCTTCCCAGAAATGACAGTCCGACCCCATAATCGACAGGACCACCCCGCAAAAACGAATTCCCGCATTGTAAAATATGCTGCAAAGTGTTACCAGGGCTAAAAATGTATTTTATAAATCAGTTTTTATTTAATCATAGTACATTAATTAATTTATTAAAAGGAGATTTTTTTAATGTCCTCTGAAATTTACAATGCGATAAAGTACAACGCGACATATTTCAAATCATTGTTTCGTAAAACTAGCTAAGATTTATGTGATAAAATTTTTAATTTGGTCGTATTGTATTTTACCAGATTGTTAAATTTTAACTGTTAAAATATTAACCATTTAAAAGCATTTGAGAGCTCCCCTATATATAAGCTTTGTGTAAGGTTATTACAAATTTTATTTATACGAATTTAATTATAGTTTTTATTATATTTAAAAAATTAGGACATGAAACAGCATTGAGAATATGTGCAGAAAAAAAAACATGCAGTCTATGGTTTTGCGTTTGTTCAATCATTCATTCATTATTTTATAATCTTTGATAGTATGCATGCAGCCTTATTATAAAAAGGTTAGTATTTACTTTAAAACCAGTTTAAATATCCAGTCTTTCAAATATTGTAAATTCGAATAAAATGGTCACATGTACTTTTTCTAAATAATTGTTTTTATCGACTGGTTGGATTGAAAGCTTGTCCCATTTTTTTTTATAATAAGGCAGATGACGATGAATAAATGATTGTAACTGCATGGACCTACATTAAATAAAAGCAAGAAAACCGGATTACTTATGTAATGGAAACGCTTCTCACATGGGCAAAGTGCAAATAAATGTAATTAAATAAAATTTTATGGTTATTTTTATTTATTTTTCTACAGTGCTATATCGTGTGTGCTATACCATTCCCCTTACCTTAATTCAAATTCAAATTGTTTGTCGATGTTGGCCTAAAAAAGGCATACAATACAAGTCGTCAATTTTACAAAAATCAAAAGTAGAGCAATGTGAATCTACCGCCGGGTCGAAATGCTGATTCTACCGACCGAGAAAACAACAGATTATTCCATACAATCTGCTATACAAATATGATATTGTATTCATAAACCTCTATTTATCTCTTTTTAACAAGCCTCCAATACTGTATGTAAAAAGAGACAACAATATAATTGACTTAAATAATTTCGGTAACATCATCAAGTGACATTGTAGAAATGCCTAATTGAAGCCGCCTTACCATTTTGGTTTCTCGATTTAAGTCTGTCAGTGGAATTTGCAGTGTATTGTGCCAAAATTGATAAAATTTGTAATTATAACTTAATCTAATTTTTAACATTCAGAAACATCGTCATAAATAAATTGTTCAGAGACTTATAGTATGTAAATAAGTAAAGTGGAATGACATTACACAAAGGCGCCATATTTGTTTCTCATTAAAATTGGGCTTAAATTTTTCGTAGATAGGGCATCTCCATTAATTTCAGTACTTAGAGCGGTCACCTCTTATGATACGCCCCTAGAATCCTGGATAAATACATGCCACCATTTTAGGTTTCTTGAACTTGGTCAATTCGACAAGATATAATAAGCGACTAGCGTAAACCTCGTACCTCGTTTAACATAGACTTATATTTTGGCTAGGAGTCATCCATAATGTTTTATAGATGCGAAAGTACTACGTCTATCTGTATGTCTGTTAATGTCATGCTAAAGCCGATCAGAGAGCACCGCTTAACCGACTGAATAAATTTTGGTACGCTAAAAAATTTAACCTAAAAAGAAAACATGGTACTTTTTATTCCGAAAAAAATATAATCTCTAAAGCGGGCGGTGCTGTGGGCAAATGCTGGTATGTATTCTGGAATGTATGATGTATTCGTATTCTTTGTACGCATGCAAAATGTTCATTAACAGAGTCGCTCGGAATAATTAGTACAAATATAAGACAATACGTTTATTAGATACTAGCTCCGCCCCGCGGTTTCACCCGCGTAGTTCCCGTTCCCATGGGAATATGAGAATAAAATAGAGGCTATGTTACTCCTTGATAAAGTAGCTTTCTATTGGTAAAAGATTTTTTTTTTAAGTTTTTTGATTACATACACACACACAAAAGTACAAATCTTTCCTATTTATAATAATAGTATACAAATAGGAAACGTTGCGTCACCAGTATTGTAAGTTAGGGGTGTTGTAAGATATAATGTTAGATTGTATGAAATATATAATACGATTAAATAACTGAAACGGTAGAAATTAAAAGAAAAAGGAAAAATGACTTGATGATAATACGAACGTTTAAAATTCCCGCTATAAACGATATACCTACTTACATTTAATCAATTAAATTTTCGTAATACCTGCAGGCCAACATTCTGCGGGATATACATAATTTAAGATTCCAATTGTTTTCCTAGTAGCAAATCCAATTAGGTGCATAAATAATAAAATAATAAATAAATCGACTATGTACATATTTATTAGGTACCTACATAAGTACGTAATTAAATATTCAAAACCAGTCAATATAATGAACGAATGACTGCTGCCTATTGTCAAATCTTCATTCAGTTGCTCATTTTGTGGCGAACGAAACGTCAAAAAAGTTTCCGTTTTGCGAAAGTAAAGAAAACTGCCGGCGAATGCGTTTTTCCCGCTGAATTCTCATTAAATCGCCAGCAAAAGATATTCCCGATGCAATGGATCGGGACTTCTACCAAGTCGAGGTGTTGTACTACCTAAATCCTCATCTAATATGGGTTGAAGTTGGAGACAAGAATCGTCAAGATTTTGTGTTCGAACAAATTGGTGTTTACGGAATATTGCCTTTTGAAACTACTATAGACGGCGAGGGAAAAGGCTTAAAAGCTCAAAGATGCGAGGATTGGGTCGGTGCGGCGTCTGTTTTGATGAAGAAATCCTTTTTGGATGCGAAGGAAGTCTGGTTTCGTCCTACGCACATTGATAGAAGGTACATGTTTGTCTTAACAATACTCGCTAAAATATTTATTCAAAAAGATTTTAAATATGTATGTTCAGGCTACTCCGACAGACTTTTCATAATCTTTAGGTCACAGAGTAGAATTTTGTTGTACAAAGCAACTTAAACATATTTTCATGATCATGACGTGTTACACACGCAGCCTACATGGACATCGCTGGCTCAGCTCCCATCGTTCGGTTTACAAATATAATATGTTGAATGCCTACACCGATGATGTCACAACCGCGGCACCAGCGCCAGCGCCAATCAGCAAATTCAGCAGCTTGTGTTACCTACTTACGACGGTCAATGCATGATAATGAAAACCTAATGCATTTCTTTTCGGTACCAACTTTGTCCAAACTTAGACTTAGGCTTTAGCTTAAGTAATTAATTGTAATTTCTGTCTTTAAATAAATTTAAGTTAATAGTTTTTTTAATTCTCCGGCTGTAGCCTACTTATAGTATGTAATTGATGTATCAACAAGTTTTTGTTGGTTTGAATATTTGTTTTGTTGCATTACAGTTACAATTCAATACAAAATGTTGTTGTGTACCAACATTTTGTATTGAATTTTGGTCAGAGGGTTGTTCTGTGGGTTTGAATCCTGCATAATGGAAGTACATGTAATGAAGGTGTTTATTTTTACTTGAATCATCAAAAATCCTTATGTTTATTAAGAACTAGTAATAGATGTCTATCTGTTGTCTATTACAGGGATTCCCAAAGTGGGTTCCACGGAACCTAGGGGTTCTGTAGAATAATCATCAGGGTTCCGCCAAAATGTTAAAACAAAAAGTTTTCTTATATAAATTGCAGTGTTAATTTGTAGTCATTTGATTAGTGATCCGTTATCTGTAAAGATAACGAACCCCTGGTCTATTATACTCAACACAATATTGCACAAGCTGTATAGAAAACACACACCTTATATTCTTTGTAAAAACAAATGATTATTACTTTTTATAACTTCATTATTGTTACCTGTGTTTCAGAACATCCATCTTTGATGACAACATCCACAAATATGGAGAAATCATCATCAAGACCCATGATAACAAGCAGAAGGCGCTATCTGAAATTCTCACGAAATCAGGCTTCGCTTTACTCGACGTGTGCCTTTTCCACCAAGAACTAAGCCTCGGCAATCTCAAAACGAAGCTGAATCATGCAAATACTCTAGATATCATCAAACAACTGGAAAAAGATACTAGACCTTCTAGCAAAAAGCATCGTCAATCCTCCGTGAAGAAGCAGACTACTGTATTTCACGCTGCTAACAGTCTAGGCTCTACATTGACACAGACGAATTTACGTAAACACGACAACCTTATATCTGCCAAAATTGACCAGATGCTGGAGAAGAAAAGCAAAGATTTTGACAAATGCAAAGATGTTGACGAAGAAGCTATCGGCAGGGGGAGTCTTGTGAGAGGTATGAGTAGGGAGAAGCATCGACCCAGCAACAACAGTGTAACCCAAGAGGCTCACAAACTGCCGTTATTCTTGAAGAAAAAGCTGGAGCTGACGAAGAGACAGCCGGCTAAGGCCCATGATCCGCTGCAAGTCTTGCTTGCGACTAAGAAATATTTGGAAGCAAATGCCAAAGTTATTCACACAGACAGTAGTAAATCGGAAAATACTGAACCGAATTGTAAAGAAGAAAAGCAACCTGTAGATTTGAATAAATTGAACAAAAATACTCATCTGGATAATGACCAGGATATGACAATGAACAAGAGTGATATTGTCGATTGTAGTATGAAGAGGAATGAAAGTATATTATCTGAAAATGCATTTAAGAATATGGAGTATAGGAAACAAGATGATGATTCATTCTCGGATGTGAAGATTAACGATATAAAACTTACTAATAAAAGAAGTTAGTATTGTGCAGTACTATCTAATAATAGCTTTTTAGAGTATCATTATTTTATCTACACTTGTTTTATATTAGCAAATCTGGTTGTTATGTACCTTCGGATATATATACCTTCGGACTCATGCCAAGGTAAAAAATTATATACCTGGGTCCCACACCACAAAAATTTGATAATAGTTACACATTCATAGTTATTTATTACAGCTTAACTAGTGGTAACTTACAAAGCTGAATGTATGTGCTTGGATTTGATTAATTTGGCATATTACGCGAGCTTTCTAATGTGCTGGTAAATAACAAATATTATTAAATAAATAAATTCTTAAATAAATAAATTCTTCAGACTGGCACACCAATTCCCTAGTCCCAAACTAAGCTTATAAGCTTGTGCTATGGATAACTAGGTGAACAGATAGACATACTTAAATACGTTTATAAACATCCATGACTCGAGTACAAACATCCATGTTCATCACACGAAATATTTGCCCTTAGCGGGATTCGAACCTGCGACCCTTGGTTTCGTGGCCAGGGTCTCTGACCACTCGACCAACGGGCCAGTCAAATGATGTTATTATTATGTATATTATTATTATTATGTATATAAAGCTTTAGCACGCAGCTCCGACTGCGTGCGATTGGGTCTATTACAGATTATTGTGATGTCCCATATCTTGTATATCTTAGGGCTCAAACTCTGGCGTACTTAATTTAGTCACAATCCGTTAAGTGGATTCAAGTTATCTTAACAGACACTGACCTATTTTCGCGTTAAGAATATTATTAAAGATAACATTTGCCCCGTTGAGTCAAGTATTCAGAGATCCTGGCTACGAATCCAAGGACGCGGGTTTTGAATCCCCCTAGGGGCAAATGTGTCGTGCGATGAACATAGACAATTGTACTCGAGTCATGAATGTTTATAAACGTATTTAAGTATGTCTATCCGTTCACCTATTATCCATAGTACAAGCAAAAGCTTAGTTTGGGACTAAGGGATTGGTGTGTCAGTCTTGAGAATTTATTTATTTATGCATTATATTAATGTTTTTAGGTTCCCACCGTCGCGCCAAGAAGCCGAAGAACAAAATTCCTGAATACAACACCGCTACTGAGAGCCGCGTCGCGTACGGCCCGCCCGGCGTGGACAGCAGCAGGCTCCCCCTTAGAATAGTCTCCAAGTTAACCGACGAACATGAAGTTGAACCGGTAAGTCAAGTTAATGATGACTTCAAGGAGCTTAAAAGCCAGGAAATGTACGCGGAAGTTGATTCTAATGTGAACATTGAAATAACTAACAAAGATGCTTTGAGAGACATATACAACGCTACAAAACAACCAGGCGACAACAAATGTCGCATTTCAAATAATAAAAACGAAAATTCTATAGAATTAACCGCAAATGATAGCTTTTTCTCAGAGGAATCTTTAACTAATTCTGCAGTTTCAATATCCAAACTGTCTGTGCTGCAGAAGAAGTTAAAGTTACTGAAAACAAATGATAAGTCAGAGAGTTCAATGACTTCTAACTCTGATACTACAAACAAAGATTCGTCGTCAGACGATGTTGCACCGAAGAAAAATAAGAAGCTGGATTCTGATGAAGAAGAGGATATATCTGATCTGGTCGAGAAAATAAATAAAGAATACAAGCCTAAATCTATTAAAAGCGAAATGGAGAAGAGAGTTAAATCTGTCAAAGTTACGGAGACAGATGTTAAGAATAACGTGAATCCATTCAAAAATATAGACTCTAGTTTGTCTGTCTTTGTAGATAAGCTCATTACTCCGGTGTTGATGGTACACAATAAAATGAATTATCCCATTGAACCATTGTCCAATATAAGAGATGTCAACTTCAACTCCCACATTCATGGAGTTTTAAAGATGTTGGATGTGGAAAGGCCTATGATGCTGCAAATGGTCTCGTGGCCTGTGATCTTGCGTGGCTACAGCTTATTTATGATAGGGCCTTTAGGCAGTGGGAAGACCTTTGGCTATCTCCCAGCTGTATGCAGACTTATAATGGACGATTCCAGATCAGAATTTGTCGACAGCGTAGGACCTACTTGCATTATAGTTTGTGCTACTGCGCAATCTGTATCTGAGGTTGAACATTACGCGAGAATGCTTATGGGGGTGAACGAAAGGGTAGTTTCTTGCTTTGCTGGGGTAGACGAGCTTAAATTGACGACGTCATTGCTGAACGGCTGCGATCTATTCATTTGCACCCCTTCAGTTCTTGTCCGACTTCTGCAACTGACCGACTTCGGGGTAGACTTGAGGCGTCTTGCGACTTTCATTCTCGAAGACTGCGAGAGATTGTCCGAAGTATACAAGAGTGAGGTGAAGTATTTCTTGATAAAGATCAGGGAGATGCTGAAGAGCCGTGTGAATAAAGAATTGAAGGTCCAATTCATTGTGGCTTCTAGAGTATGGTGCGATTTTATGGAACCGCTAGCGAAAAAGACTCCTAATACAGTTGTATGCATCGGCGCGTTTCAAGAGTGCGTGTTGTATTCAAAAGCTAATACGACAGTTGAATTCTTGAAGAAAGAAAATAAGATTAACAAGGTTTTGGAATTCTTGAGCCAAGTCGACGCAACTAAAAAGACGGTTATCGTTTGTCGGTCTAACGACGAAGTTGATGAATTAGCGGAAGTGCTGACTAAGTTTAAGTATGTTGTCATAGCTTGCAACGATACTATGACTGTTGAGAAATTGTACAATTTGAGTCAAGCCTTGGAATATCAGGAGCCTGGATTGGCTCCCATTTTGGTATGCTGCGATGACAATCTGAACCATCTGAACGTATCTGATGCACACAATTTAATACATTATTCATTGCCCCATCTTTTCTCGATGTTCTGCAAGCGTTTCTCCGTTTTGAACGATAATTACGCGTCAATATTTAAGGAGAAAAATGAGGATGTGAGGATCAACGTATTCATAGAAGAGAGTAATACAGAACAGTTGCCAAAGATTCTTAATTTTGTCAGGCGATGCACGGATCAGATACCGGAGTTTCTGGATGAGATATGCAAAAATGTGCTTCGTGAGAAGGATATGATGAAGGCAAAGAAGTTTGTGCCAATTTGCGATAATTTGTTAGCGTTGGGTGATTGCCCTGATTTCTGGAACTGCCAGCAACGTCATTCTATCTTCAAAGAACACGATGAGCCTAAAGATTGGATGCCTAGAAACGGTTTAGTTACATTTAAAATTCTGCATTATCATACGCCAGTGCTATATTCGGTGAGACTGCTATCGAATATATCTAATGGTAGCACCAAGAAGTTCCCTCAGGCTTACAGCACTCTGTCCCTTAAATTGGGAATGTACTTTAGCAAAGAGAACAACAAGAAATTGCACGGTATACCCAAAGAGGGAGACGTGTGCGCTGTTTCTGTGAAACAGAACTTCTTCGTTAGATGTCGCGTGCTGAAAATTCTGACGAAATACAACAACGGGACTCCGAACTCTGTTCTCGTGAAACTGATCGATGAAGAGAAGTTGGAAAAGACGCGCGATATATACCTGTTTCATTTGCCCGAAGAATTAAAGAAGATTGAAACGCATATAGTGCAAGTGAGATTAGCGAATGTTTGTCCGAAAGACAAGGACGTGACGTATTCAGATCTCGCGCGGGATATGCTTAGGAATATGACCTCTGACGACGAAGATCTGTATGTGAGAGGGCAGATCGTGTTCACTGTTGGCAACTGTATATTCGTAGACACCTTGGAAGCTTGTCAGGAGCTGTCTTCCCTCAATGAAACTGTCGTAATGAACAATTTGAAGAAGGAGTTGTTGAGTACTCACGCTATCGTAAATCCGGAGCATATAGTGAAATTGGAGAAGCTTTGTGAAAAAATAGTGTTTGAAGATAGACAAGAAAATATAGCCCCGCAGACTGCACCGATTACCATTGAACAGGAGATTTTGAAACCGCAGTGGGCACATTTGGACGACTCCGACATGTCGTCAGTTTTCTTCACGTCTGCGGAAAGCCCAAATATGTTCTTCGTTCGACTTGTTAAATTCGAAAGCTGCATGGGTTTGCTGTTAAAAGACATTGCTAAATATGTTAAGAGCGGGCCTGAGCCTTTAGAGCGAGTGAGTGTAGGAGATGTAGTCCTTGCCATATTCCCTGATGACGCGATGTATGAAAGAGCGAGAATCGATGGTATTATAAACGAGAGTCTAGTTAAATGCTTTTACGTCGACCAGGGGGACTGGAGAGACGTTCAAATCAAGGATTTAGTGAGGATTCCAAAGAGGTTTGTCTCTAAGATTCCATTCCAAGCTATAGAGTGTCGTCTGATAGGCGTGCAACCGGCTGGGGAGGAATGGACCGAGTTTGGTACTAATTGGTTTTACGATAACTGTTTTGATAGCAACGGCGACCCAAAAATGTTGTACGTTAAATATTTCACGAAAGAACACCCACAGCACACTGGGGGCAGAAAATATAGCGTGGTAATGATAGACACGAACACTGACCAAGATGTGGTTCTAAACCAGCTAATGATAGATTTGAATTTAGCTCAAGAGAAAGATGACGAAATTGCGTACTTACATGAGCTCGATTTTACTAAGCCGAAAGATTCGGCTGACTATAGTACTGAAGAAAATAGTTCTGAAGAGGAATTGGATGATTTGCCTAAACCAGCCGTTCAGCCATCAAACTCTTTAGTTCCTGTCAACTCGCGACAAGAGGAGACACCAAGAGTGGCTCCTAGTAATATATTTATGAAACAGCCAATAAGATCGGTTCCGTTAGTTGATTCAGATAATGAGAGTGCAGACAGTTGGGATATAGTGAATCCAAAAGATTTGGTTGCTATTTTAAAAGGTGCTACTGCAGGTAATGTTGGACAACCAAAACAAAATGAAGAGAACAATGAAAATCAAAACATATCGCTGGCTAAAAACAGTTCTGAATCTAATTATATTCATGATCTAACTCCAAAACAGTCTACTGAAACTGTTGCAGAACCTCCTGCTAATATACTGAAAAATCAAGATATTAAACTTCAAAACAATACCCATATGCTAAATTTAAATAGTCTGAACGAAAAAGAAAAACACGCGACAGAACAATTAGACTCCGACGATCTATCTTCTACCGAAAGTTCTCAATTTTCAGGTCAGTCGGTTAAACTGCCTGAAATCACGATTCAAAATAAAGACGATGGATTACGAAAGCCGAAACTCCTTTGGCGACAGAATAAAGCTACCGTCTCTATTAAAATCCAGTTAATCGGAGTAGAACATTACAATTTGGAACTAAATGAAAGATGTTTAAGTTTCGACGCTCTGTGCAACGATGTTAAATACGCGTTTGAATTTGACTTGTATGGCGTGGTGGACGATACGACGCACTCCGACAAAGGACAGTACATATTGGTGAAACTGAACAAAGTTATGAAGAAGAACTGGCTGACTTTAACCAGAGATGGTTGTATAAGGAAGTGGATTGTGTACGATGTAGACAGCATAGACACTTCGTCGGAAGAAGAGGAGGAAGCTGAGAATCCGTTGATCCAAGCTGTATCCAAGGATATGTATGACGAAGAATGTGACGATGAGAGCGACGAAGATTTTTTGGATGACGTCAATTACGAATATGATCATGATTTAAATAAGTAAATAAATTAAATTGTGTAGAGCGTAGAGAAGAGCGGTGGTAGCTCAATGGTAAGGACACGCGCCTCTTAACCGAGGAGTGCGGATTCAAACCCGGCACGTACCTCTGGATTTTTCAAATCTATGTACGTATTTATACCACTAGCTCGGCGGTGAGGGAAAACATCGTGATGAAACCTGCAAATTCAAACAACTTTGGATTTGTAACCATGATCCATAAATTGTCTGGTTCCCCTATCTTAGGGTAACGAAGGTCAGAGGGGCAGTCGCTTCAATATAATTACCAGACTCGCTAAATCCTGGATCATGGTCTAAGCGGACCCCGTCTCAACACGGGACATAACGCTAGAAAGATGAGTGGTGACTCCTGTGCCAAAAAGTTAATAATAGTCTTTAACAAAGATCGTCAAAAGATCGGACAATATTATTTATCACCGGTTCGGAATGTTAGAAAGAGAAACTCGGTAATTATTTGTGGTTAGTGGTATATGTGTATACAATATATTTATATACTTAATTTTAAGCTTAGTATAGTATATGCATATGAAGCATGCAAATATTAAATTAATATTAAATATATGTACATGTTTATATTTTTATCATACTTAAGAAACCTGTTTTGAGAGATACAGTTTAATTATGTTGGACTCACAATTTTCCATGGATCCCAAGTAATTTTTTGTATTTTTGGTTGTTAAGTAAGTACAAATTGTTGGCTATTTATCACTCCGTGGAAAGCACGTTAAGCCGTTGCTGCGCCGTTCCTGCGCCTGACCTCTCTCCGGTCATGTCGGTGCCGTCTCACCGGACTATGAGAGTGAAGGAACAGAAAATGCACCTGTGTTTGCGCACACACTGTTCACTATAACATCTCCTGTGTAGTTGGCTAATCCTTGTTGAGATTGGCTGAAATTGGCCGCCGTAACCGTAATTGGTTAGGAGGCTATAAATATACTGATTTCTTTCCATTATTTACTAAGATTATGACAGTGATAGAAATGGTGCCAAACTTGTTTTAGTTAATGTGATAATTTAATTTAAGTTAGCATAGCTTGGAACGGTGTTTGTGGTGACACTCCTCCGAATGCTGAGGCGGATCTGTAATGTGCTGGGCCCTGGGCTATTCCTACTCAGAGGCATAAAATGGTTAACTTCTAGGTACTACTAAGGACTCTCGTTCTGTTCGTTAGATATGACGTATTGTCTTTAATGGGGGCTTTTTTGTCCACCCCCTCGGCTGCATCTAAAAAAGCCCCTGTACTAGATCCGGCCCAGTACGAAAGGGTTCGTTTTTTGTATTGTTAGGAATGATAAAGTCATAAAGTTGTTTTTTTATTTAATTTTTCTACTTTATGACAATCTTCTGTGATAGTACTCACCAGTCAGGGCCGGCCGACTCATACTGGAACCAGTATGGCGCTCTGACACCATTGGCCGGGGTATACCCACTAAATTTCTCAGCACTTCTCCATTCATCGAATTGTAAAGCCTTGTAGTTTGAGTGGACTGGAATTGGAAGGGTGTCGTATAAATTACGTTTTTGGTGATTTTTTTGGTTCAAGTGAGATTACTAAAAATGCTTAGTTTATAAGTATGTCTTGGTTAAACTAGTTACTCTGTTTCTTCGTGGCGTTTTCATAACCATAAGAAAAATTTTGCATTCATGTTAAATATTATTAGCTCTGAGAACTTAAGTTCTTCGATATACACCCTTAAGTGAAAACGTGGTGATGTTTATAGATCTTTTTAATTCTTTCTTTTTAAACAAATTAGTCTGTGTAAACATTCTTAGGTCTAGTTTGTAGTATGTTAATAATTCTAGTTTCACTATTCCTTTAGGCAACTATTCATTAAGTAACTATTTATAATTAAGAAGAACATAGTACCGAGCTATTTAGCACAATGGTAAATTGTATTGTAATGTGCTTATAAGAGTTGTTGGCAATGCTTACGAAGCGTTAAGTCGCAAAATATTTGTCTTATAAACACAAACTTGATGTTCCAAATCATAGACTTCATAATAGTATTTTTTCATATGTGTTAGTATTAAAATAGTTAGTAAGCTCTCATAAGTCTTTGTTGATCTGTACGTAGATTTAAGTTGTGTATTCAAAACCCGCCAGATGAGAAAGGGTTACTATAAGGTAGAAGATTTTTTAAATTATAAGATTTTTTGAGGATTACTTGGAGAATAAGCTGTTCTTTTATGAAAAACATGTTTAATTTTAAAGAAGACGTTTCATGTAACTGCGGTCACTATTGGCGATGGAAAGATTATACGCACGCCTCTAGCGGTGAAATTGAGAAGTTGTCTAAGAACAACACTTAATTTTTAATGATAAGGTTAATAAGTTTAGATATATTAGATGGAACACGATTACATACAGAAACCTGTTGCTAATAAAAGCAGAAATACGAAATATTATTGCGTTCCTCAATGTAGTGCTTACGGAGATTCGGGATTTTTTTTTCATTTGTAAATAGTAATAATTATTCTACAGAACGCATTGTTTTTTGTATCCTGCAGACGCTTTAATTACATCGACTATTGCCAGCATAATTATTGTCTCGTTCAGCAAGAAATCACATAAATCTGATTTATATTCAATAAATAAACTTCCGTGATGTAAATTGTATCAAAAACTATCAAATTGTAGTTCTTATACAGCTTCACAATTTTAACATTTGAGGCGCTAGTTAAAATCTTTGCATCGCCATTTGTAAACAGTTGCTATGAAGTTAAAAGCAACTGTCAAGTTTCTTGCCTGTTCCTTCCTGTAATAGACCTTTTTTAAACTGTTTTAAAAGCAGTTTTAATGATATTAACGTATCAATGTTATTTTAGAAGGTTAATGATCGTTTTTTTTAATAGTCAGAAATAAATAACTGACTTTGTATTTGAAACAATTTTGTATTTTACTTAAGAAAGCTGGTGATATTTTAAAATCATCTGTATTGTAATTTGTTGGACTTTTATTTTAACTAACTATTTCAAAAGAAGTCCTTAACCAGCGTTAAGCAAGTAAATTTTTGAATGTTATACTGTATATCAAAAATACTTTAAATTTTTTTAAAAGGAAAGGTATTTGTCTTTAACTTTGGTTCTTAATTTGTTTATTAGTTTTAAGTTTAATTACCTAAATATAAAATGTTATGTTTGATCGACGATGATGATAAAAAGATATTAAACCTGTTCCAAAGTAACATTTTGTTTTGTTAATCTTACCCGACCCTACGATACCTTTCCATAAATCAATACTTTATCATTTTAACTTGTACAACGACAACACTAATAACTATCAAATTGGTTAAGTATTATTATTAAAACCGAATACTAATGTTTTAAAAAATAAAATGTGTTCAAAACAATAAAAAACTTGCTGCCGAGAAAATATCTCTTACACACAATAATGTAATTACCAGACTCGCTAAATCCTAGATCATGGTCTAAGCGGACATATCTCGTGTTTAGTCGCACGCTTAGAAGATGACATATCTCTCACACTTCTAAATATATCGATGTTTTGTTACTGAAATTACAAAATCAAACCAATAATATACTTTTATACCCATTTATTAATTACATGGCTTACATATAACGAACATTTACATTAGTAACATCAAATCGAACAATAATTTAGACATTTTAACAGTATCACATAACAACATATAAGTTAAGAAAATACTTGTAGGTAATTTATAATTTTCTTTGTGATTACATTTACAAACAATAAAATTAAACTAGAACACAAAATAAATAAGCACAGAAGACGGATTTTAATAAAACACGAAATAGGGGATTTTTTCTTTAACGTCATAGTGAAATTTGTAGGAAGTGCAAAACGCGGTTATTTATAAATTATGCCACTAATATGGATATTACCTGTATGATAATGAATATGCAAGATTATTTTTTGTATTTATTTGTTTTCACCTAATATAGCACAGCTAAACGCGGAATTAAGACATTATACATGAACATTTCATATTATTATACATAATAATACCTTACTGTATTTAGACTCCCTCGTCCTAGAAATTCATGGTGACATTTGTGCACTCTCTTTAAACCTGTGAAGTTACACCAAGAGGAGGGTCTGGTAAGGGGGGTGTTGGGGTAATATGGTTGTTACCTTCCATGATGTTTTGTCACAAATTTAAATTTAAATTTGAGTTTTTGGTGTCGCCTTTTACATATCATATCAAGCATCTCACAACACTGCTTATTTATTTTGTGTTGAAACTATAAACATGGAATACATATTATATTACATCTATAAAAAATCTCAAATCTCACAAATCTGGCACGACTGGGTCCAGGTGGAAAATTGAATTTTCCACTCGGTGACCTGTCATGCTTAAAGGCTTGTTCTTCATAAAATGGCCTGAGATTTTTTTGGTAACGTAATTGACAACACAACTTAATAGGAAAAAACATTATTTAAGGTTTCAAATCAAATGAAAAAATGTTAAACCTTAAGATTGCATCCTGTAAAGTGCTTAAAAATACTGAAATACGAGGATAATTAATGTGTTGTATATTCCGATATTATGTATAGAACCTTTTTCAAACTAACCATCCCTCGTGCCCTATATGATCCGTCTAAGATACCCTTGGAAGGGGGCGATAAGGGTGTCCACATGGGGTTGCCTGGGGAATGTTTCCCAGTCAACCCCATGTGGACCCCACCCTCGTCACCTAGGTAACATATATAGGGTCACCTGGGTAACATGAGTATAACCTGATTAACATAATGGTCTCTTGGGTAACATAAGGTCACCTGGGCAACATGAGGATCCCTCGAGTAACATGAGGTCATCTGAGTAACATACGTGTCCCCAGGGTAACATAGAGGATTCACATAGGGCACACGAGGGGGTCGAACGGGGGTCAAATTGCAGGTCAAGCACCCAACTTAAACATTGAACCTGGTCTCGGAGCCATCAGCCAGCATGAGCGTGACGGTGCGCGCGTTGGTCCACACGAGACGCGCCAGCCGCGCCGGGTTGAGTCGCGCCACGTCCGCCATCGGCGCCGTGCTGTAGCACTTGACGCAGCGAGTCTGCGCAGCGCCCAGGCCGAACATGCCTGGTGACAAGCGAATTAAACGTTGATTTATTATTAAGAAAACCAACAATAAAAACAGATTACCACATAAAATTTTGTCCTTTTATTTTTGCCACTGGTAACAACAGATGCTTAAGCTATTCACCACAGAATTTGGTTCATTTATATGCTATCCGTTACCTTGTGCCCATAGCTTGATAAATATTAAGAAGAAGACCACACTGTTAGGTTTCTGGTCGCTCGTCAGTCTCACCTGCAGTGCTCTGCCAGAAGGAGAGCCGGTTGTCGGCGGTGGCGTAGGACACGAGGTAGCGTCCGTCCGGGCTGAAGGCGCAGGCGGTGACCGGCCCCGCGTGCGCCGCCAGCGACTGGCAGCGCCCGGCGCGCAGCTCGTACATCGCTAGCTGACCGGTGTGGCTGCCAACTGGGGATGGTGCAGAAAAGACAGGACTTTAAAGAATGGAGGCCTTGAGGTTTAGTCGGTAGGGGAACCGGTGTTGCCAGCCGGTTCCGAGCCCGACACACCCTTGTAGGCTCTTACTCAGGTCTACTTGGACGGTGCGTAAAGGCATTCTTAAAAAACAAAAAAAAAATGGACTTTAAACGTCCATTCATAAAAAAATACAACACCTTTATAAGTCTGCTGCTTAAAAATAATATGCCAACTGTGTTTCTTGGCTAGCATGTCGTAAAAGGCGACTAATCGTATATGGGGTTTTGGGTTTGTGATTGTGTGAGCGACGAGCTGTGCCTAGCTCGTCGCTGTCACTACTTTTTCACAATTTTCCATCTAACCCCGCCCAGTTTTCTTTTTGACTGAGGGTTTGTGATTGTGTGAGCGTCGAGCTGTGCCTAGCTCGTCGCTGTCACTACTTTTTTACAATTTTCCATCTAACCCCGCCCAGTTTTGTTTTTGGCTGAATGTGGTTACAGGGGCTTGCTGCCCATTTGACTCTGCCTACCCCTTCGGGGACAATGGGTGTGATGTTATGTTACGTTTACCTTGGTAGGTGTCGATCGTGTCAGGGTATACTGGCTAGATAATATTTAACGCGAGACGCGAAATGATAAAATCCTTCAACAGATTCACCGATGCCATAAGCCATTACCCGTTCGCTATGGGCCAAACGGAAGGTGGCTCCGAATTTGCGCGAGAGGAGTCATCTTAAAACTACGAGAGGCAGATATACCTGGGCTAAGAGTACTTGAATATTTGTGGCGTAGTGTGTAACACGACAGATGTCGCCACAAACGCCTAAGGCGACTGACTTGCGATCCGCGGTAAATAGTATGTATGTATTAGTGATCTAACGAATGTTGGATTTTTCACATTCGCGAATGCGAATGAAATTGTTAAATTTAAAAAAATGGTAGTAGTAATATTCTACTAAATAAGTGCCAATCTTACATAGTTGTAACAAGACTAGTTAAGGCTAGTTCTTTTTTCACAAAAGATACTTTAATTTAGAATAAGTTTTTTCCAAAATGTATTTTTGACATTAATAATATTTTCTGTGGTGGAGTTTAATTATAATTTTGTTAATATTTTAATTAGACTAATAATAAAAAAAGAGAATGTATTTATTATTTAGTTACTTAACAAAATTGTTCCATAATATTTTTTAAAATTCAATTATGATTAAATAAAAAATATATAAATCTTATCTGTTGTATTATCATTTTATATGCATCCATATAATAATTTCCTTTATGTTTGTCAAATACATTCGCTCTAAATATTCGCATCGTTTTTTTGCGAATACGAATGCGAATGCGAATATCGCAAAATATGCAAATATTCGTTACATCATGTATGTATGTGTGAGGCGTCTGACCTGCGATCCTCCTGGTGGCGGGGCAGTGCGAGACCTGGTTGTACCGGCACACGGCGGGGAACACCTCGTTCAGCCCCTTGCTCTTCAGGTGCGACTGGTCCACGCAGTGCAGGATTATGTCCATCACCTGGATCGGCAAATAGGACCAACGTTAGTGGCAGATAAAAGTTAAAACTTCCTGGAATCCCTTAGATTCTGATCCCGATTTTGACTTCTGGGGTTTCCTCTAATTTCTACGAGCAACTCGGGTCCCCCTTACGTTTACCTTAATTACCACCATAACGAGAAGCCTCGTTATGTTCACTCCTGAAAGTACCTCAACGAGTAGCTCGGTGATTTCGTTTAGTTTATCTCGCCTCGCTCGTTTCGCTCGCCTCATCGAACGCATTCCGCGTCGTCACCTCGCTCGCTCGCTCACCTCGACCAGCAGCTCGGCGACCTCGTTGTGCATGCGGTCGATGAGCAGCTCGATGCCGCGCAGCACCTCGGCGCGGCCGCGCGCGAGCGCGTGCGCGGCGGCGGGCTGGCCGGCGGCGGCCGCGGCCGCGCAGCGCGCCACCTCGCGCGCCATCGTCGTGATGAACGCTGCTGGCCTGGGGGACACGGTTCAAAGTCAAAGTCAAAGTCAAAATATTCTTTATTTATATAGGTTTCAAGGAAACACTTATAAATCGTCAAATACAGGTACAGCCACAGCTATATGATTCTACCACCGGTTCGGAATGTTGTATCTACCGAGAAGAATCAGGCAAGAAACTCTGTAATTACTCTTTTTAATACAATTTCACATAACAAGTGATGGAGTCAGGGAAAGCCCATTAGTGGGGTCTCAGAAGGGGCAGGTGGGAAGTAAAGACACCATCATGATGAGCGGAGTAGTCAGGGACGAGACACACAAACATTATGACAAGGCAGTCGAGACAGTCTTAGGAGCTAACTCCCCATTTCTCGGATCTGCAAACTTCACAATAGTTCTTCTTCACAACTGCAAAGTTCCCTTGACGTACATTTCATGGCCCTACCCAAATTCAAGGCCCCAACAACTGATGTTTTGAATGGATTATAGCAGTGTTTTTCAACCTTCTTGAATACGCGACCCTCTAAGGCTTCAAGTACACGACGCCGGAACCGCACCAGCGCCGGACCGCATGTTTGTGTATACGAATGAAAGCCGCGCCTGCGCCGCACCGAGACCGCGTGTTGTATTTTGATGCTGAGTGAGCAACGATTACTGCGCGGCGCAGGCGCGATATTTATTCGTATACACAAAAATACGGTTCGGCGCCGGTGCGGTTCCGGCGTCGTGTACTTGAAACCTAACAAGTTTTAAAAATATTCGCGACCCCCTTGGTCATAGACAGAAAACAGTTTCTCGTTAATAGTGTGTAGAACTATGCTGTTTTCCTCTTGGCGGCGACCCCCCGAGTATGACTTTTTAATATATAAGCATTCCTAATCATATTCTTCTGTAAATCTAGTTATTTTAGATCCTAGTTAAAATAAGCAATTTTTAATGTATCACACACAAGAACAAGCAACTACCATTACTTTACGCAAGCAGTGTATACCTGTAAGTAATAGTGCAGTAAGCTTATGATTATCCGTGTCGCGTAATAATGACAATGAACTATTGTGTCTGTCATTGACAAAAGAGCGGTGGTAGCTCAATGGTAAGGACACGCGCCTCTTAACCGAGGAGTGCAGGTTCAAACCCGGGCATGTACCTCTGGATTTTTTAAATCTATGTACGTATTTATACCACTAGATCGACGGTGAGGGAAAACATCGTGATGAAACCTGCAAATTCAAACAACTTTGGATTTGTAACCATGATCCAAAAATTGTCTGGTTCCCCTATCTTAGGGTTACGAAGGTCAGATCGGCAGTCGCTTCAATATAATTACCAGACTCGCTAAATCCTGGATCATGGTCTAAGCGGACCCCGTCTAAACACGGGACATAACGCTAGGAAGATGATGATTGACAAATAAATAAATAAATGATCGGTTGCCAACGTCATGGGAGTGGGAGGAGAAACAAAGACTAATTGACAGTAGTGTAGTCTGGGTGAGAAGACGAAGCACATAGGCCTTCATGGTCAATATCCAGAGCGTCAGGAGGTAAAGCGGCATAGGCAGCCCTGCATATCAGCCATTTATGTTTCTTGCCACAGCCGCACCTCTGCTTCGCGCATCTGCCTCCTTCCGTCGCGTGCGACGTCTTGCTTAATAGGTACCGTGGATGGGGGCGGATGCGCGGAGTACACAGGTACCCGCTGAAAACCAGCGTCGTAGTCTGCCTGATATCAGACAGTCTCACGACACAGCTGCGCGGGCGCCGTTTTGGCACACATTTTTTAAGTTTATATGTTCTCATATTTTTCTTGCAGCTTGTGTTTTAATGTGTGTGTCGAATAAACACTATCTATTCTATTCTATTCTATTCTATTTAAGAGTTGATAACACTCACGCGACGATCTGATGAAGGGTCGGCATTAATCTAATCTCAACGCAACACTGAGCCGGTACTACAGTTACCTGGCAGTAGCGATGAGTGTCAGCGCGTGGCGGGCGGTCCTGCAGGAGTCGGCCTGCGGTGTTAATGGGAGACCGTACGTCATCGACGGCACCAGCTTGTCGGCGTCGGAGCACATCTCCAGGAGACCTGAAAGGAAAAATTGGCTCTTAGGATTTTCGTAGATAAATTAAATATTAAGGCATAAAAAGTGTTTTGATGCAAACAAAATCAGGTATACTAATCGGACTTACTAGCACAGTCTATCGCTGTGGTCTAATGGTACATGGTAATCTTTAGTAGCGCAGTCTCAGATGGTAATATACTACTGTCAAGGTATAATGTCCTCCTAACCGATATCGGTCACGGCGGCCAATCAAAACGAGGATTAACCATGTGCGCAGGAGATATTAAAGTGCACAAGTGTGTGCGCAAACACAGGTGCACTCTCTGTTCCTTCACTCTCATAGTCCGGTGAGACGGCACCGACATGAACGGAGAGTTCAGGCGCAGGACCAACGGCTTAACACGCTTATCAAGGTATACTGTACTGGTCTATTGTCAAGGTCTATTATCCTGGTCTACCGTTGTAGTTTACTGCCTTAGTCTGCCGTCATGATCTACTCGATCGGACTACTGCCATGGTTTACCATCATGATATCATAGTTCGATATTCTGACATGGTCTTCTATCCCCTCCACCATAACGGTCTACTATGTAAGTCTTCTTCTGTCTACCACTCACCCAGCAGCACATGGCTCACGTCCAGGTACGGCTCCCAGACGGTGAACCCGCGGCCCAGCAGGTCGACGGCGGCGCGGCGCAGCGGCGTGTGCGCCGGCAGCCGCGAGCACGGCGGCGACAGCAGCAGGTGCGTGAGCGCTAGTGCGGTGAGACGGGCCAGGTTGTTGGAGGCGCTTAGGGTGAAGCCTAGAATGGACAGCATCATCATTATTATAATCGTCATTATTATCATTATCATCACAATCATAGATATCATAATCATTATCACATTATCATCATCACCGTTATCATGATCACCATTAAAACGAATCACCACCAAAATCATCATCATCAGTAAAATAATCATCATCATTATCATCATCTTGCCCAGTTACCTGAGTCATCAGGGACGGACTAACCGGGCACGATAAGAGCGGCCCACTCCGGGCCTTAAGTCCTGAGGGGGCCTCCAAACTACAACTGCTTTGACCTATTGGACCCCTCATAACAGTAGGGTAATGGGGCCCCATATAAACCATGTTAGGTATGATGTATATCATGTTGTCCTTACTCATAAAAAAATTCGAATTTGAAATATAAATAATGTTCAAAATCCATACAAAGCGCAATACACATGGGCGCCGCAGCAAGAAAAATGCGTTAATACAGAAATTCAGGCCCACTGCGCCGGCTCATTGCGCAGTAGCGCAAATAATTAAAAAAAAAAAAAAACGTACATGCTTAGTGAGACCAAGCGCGGTACTTTCGATTTTCTGCACAGTGCGCCGTGCGCCAACACATTCAATGAAGTCGGTGAACACATGAGGCGCATTGAACTGAGTTTTCGCAATAAGAAAGTTTTCTAGGTAAAAAAAAAAGGTTAAGGCCAGTTAGATTATCAAAATATATTGAACAAGTACTTAATTAGTAGAATTTCGTAACGTCACAATTTGTTTGCTGATGCAATTGCAAATTGCAAAAGAATAAATATATATTTAAGTAATATGTAATACCCAAAGTACTACCAGAATTTTGATACGCCGTATCTTCGCAAATGTTCGTTTATTAGATTCCGTAAAATATACACGTTCAGTGTTTTGTGATAATTTAATTCATCATCATCATCCTAGCGTTACGTCCCGTGTTTAGACGGGGTCCCCTTAGACCATGACCCAGGATTTAGCGAGTCTGGTAATTACATTGAAACGACTGCCGATCTGACCTTCGTAATCCTAAGATAGGGGAACCAGACAATGTTTGGATCATGGTTACACGTTCATAGCTGGTTGAATGTGCAGGTTTCATCACGATGCTTTCCCTCACCATCGAGCTAGTGGTATAAATACGTAGGCATAGATTTGAAAAATCCACGTTTTGTGATAATTTATCTAACGAACAAAATATATTTTTTTAATTAACTAACTACCAATTAAACTAACCATGATCCAAAAATTGTCTGGTTTCCCTATGTTAGGGTTACGAAGGTCAGATCGGCAGTCGCTTCAATGTAATTACCAGACTCGCTAAATCCTGGATCATGGTCTAAGCGGACCCCGTCTAAGCACGGGACATAACGCTAGGAAGATGAATTAACTAAGTTCCAATCAGTGGCAGATTTACAGTCTTGGCCGCCCTAGGCCCCAGGCCATACCTCAGTACCTACTAAAGCGTCATCACTAAATATTTATTACGATTGGCCGCCTCTAATATCTGGCTGCCCCAGGCCCGGGCCTACTGGGCCTTAGGGTGAATCCGCCACTGGTTCCAATACTGTCTTCAAACACTGTCTTTTTCACTGAAGATATCCTCGGCGCAGTGTCAGCATCGTGTCAAGCGTCGACTTACCTTCGACGACGGAGCTCTTCCGGCTGTCGCCGTCCTTCCTGCGCTTGTTGCCCGCCGCGCCTGCGGAGTGCCGCAAATTATACAAGAGAAGCGGACGAACGAACGAATATAGGCTTTGGCAGAGCCGGATTATACGTGACGGGGCCCTGAGCGGGCCTGATGGTCATCGTGGGGCCTCTAGGCAAAGCGTATATATAATTCACTACCTTCGTTTCTAAATTACAAAAAAAATATTAACTAAAACTAACTAACTAAACTTCACACCACTTCCCTAGCGGGGTAGGCAGAGAGAACCGAACGCCATATGGCACGATCCTTACACAACTCACTAATGGTTTTTTTCTAAATGAGAAGTCGAATCAGGCCTTTATATATTCCTATCTAAAATTCAAAATACATTTATCGCTTAAGCAAAGCTCCTGAGTATGAATACTGGGCATGAAGCGAGTTTGGTTATGCAGAACAAAGGGGTATATGCACTTATATACCTATATATGTATCTTATATATTAACACCTAGACACAGAACCAACACAAGTATTCATCACACGAATGTTTGTCTTGGATGGGGATCGAACCCACAACTCTTGGCGCATGAGGCAGGGTGACTACCAAAGGCGCCATCGAGCCAGTCAAATTGCCATTGACATTTTCCGGCTCCTGCGATCTCAGATTCAGTGTGATACTCCTGTTGCCGCTCACCCTCGCTAGTGATGTCCTGCCCGAACTCCGCCCCGATGACGCCCAGCAGCACGACGGCCGTGGTCTGCTTGCGCTTCAGCTCCGCCAGCGAGGACGGCTTGCGGACGATCTCCTCCTCTTCTTCTTCGAATTCCTCCTCTTGTTGCTGGGATATCTGGGAGAAGGATAAGGAAGTAAGTGTTTATTACAAACTAGCTGTGCCAGCGGTGTCAACCGCGTTTATGGTTAATAATATATAGACTATTTCCGTCATACATGATTTCTACGTAACTTTAACCATTAGGGCTGCACACGCGACAGAAGCTTAAAAATGGAGTAACTTCTCCCGTTTTCCCAACATTTCCCTTCACTACTCTGCTCCTATTGATTGTAGCGTGATGAAAAGTATACTATAACCTGCCCAGGAGTACGAAGAATAATTGTACCAAGTTTCGTTAAAATCCGTCGAGTAGTTTTTGTTTCTATAAGGAACATACAGACATACAGACAGACAGACAGACAGACAGACAAAAATTTTACTTATTGCATTTTTGGCATCAGTATCGATCACTAATCACCCCCTGATAGTTATTTTGAAAATATATTTCATGTACAGAATTGACCTCTCTACAGATTTATTATAAGTATAGATAACATGAAGCGAAGAAAATGTTTTTGTGGCTACTGAAACATTTATATTCACGCTATGCTAGTAGTGCCCCCCTGTTTTAGCTGCCTAGTTCCCGTTCCCGTGGGAATACGAAAATAAAATATAGCTTATGTTATACGCTGATAATATAGCTTTTTTATTGGTGAAAGAATTTTTATAATCAATCTAGTGGTTTAGGTGTTAAAGCGTAACAAACAAACTCACATTCGCATTTACAATACTAATGAATTTTATGATGATGTGGAACTGTTGGAGGTAATACAAATAGATAGAAATGAAATATTTTTTATTCATGTAAGCATAAAAAAACACTTTTAAGGCCATAGATATATGTTTAACTGGCTTTGACTGGCCCGTTGGTCGAGTGGTCAGAGACCCTGGCCACGAAACCAAGGGTCGCGGGTTCGAATGCCGCTAGGGGCAAATGTTTCGTGTGATGAACATGGACATTTGTAATCGAGTCATGGATGTTTATAAACGTATTTAAGTATGTCTATCCGTTCACCTAGTATCCATAGCACAAGCATAAGCTTAGTTTGGAACTAGGAAATTGGTGTATCAGTCTGGAGAATTTATTTATTTATTATTTAAACTAGTTCTTGCCCGCGGCTTTGCTCGCGGGAAATAATGCGGGTATATAAGCTACATTATTCTAATATTTCATAAAAATCCATTCAGTAGTTTTTACGTGAAAGAGTAACAAACATCCATACATCCGAAAAAACCTTCGCGTTTATAATATTAGTAGGATTTGAAAATAAACAGGGGCTGTTTACCTTATCCACAGGCTCCTTGGGAGTGGCGTGGGGGTTGATGCTCTCCGTGTGCGTGTACAGGGGTAGATACTGTGCCCAATTGTCTACCAGCGCCTTCCGCCCCTTGGGGCCCAGCCTGGGCCCGCAATCAAACAATATAGGTGTTAATAATACTACTGCTTGAAGCGGTGGTAGCTCAATGGTAACGACACGCGCCTCTTAACCGAGGAGTGCGGGTTCAAACCCGGGCACGTACCTCTGGATTTTTCAAGTCTTTGTACGTATTTATACCACTAGCTCGACGGTGACGGAAAACAGGGTGATAAAACAACTTTGGATTTGTAACCATGATCTAAAAATTTTCTGGTTCCACTATCTTAGGGTTAGGATGACTACCAGACTCGCTAAATCCTGGATCATGGTCTAAGCGGACCCCTTCTAAGCACGGGACATAACGCTAGGGAGATGATGTTCGCGTATAACATCGTCGGTTATGAACCGATTTTGATGATTCTTTCTTTTTTGTAAAGGAGATATCCCAAATTTGGTGATAATTGTAATAGTGGTTGAGTAATAAATTGTACCTATACCAATTTAAGCATTTACTTGACACCGACTTCAAATTTATAAGTATTAAATACGTAATACTTTGGCCTAAGTTAATTTATTTTTAACTTTTATTAGTTTCCTTTTTGAAGTCGGTTTTATTTTAAATATATTAACCAGACTTTCTTAATCCAGGACCAGGATCCAAGCGGACTCCTGTTGGAACAGGATGAAGCTAGGCATATAACCTACACAGACCTTCCCAGTTCAGCCAGCAGGAGCGCCTGGGACGCCTCCCGCACCTCCAGGCAGTGGTGCTGCCACCTGCGCGCCAGCATCTCCACTTGCGGCCGCTTGAAGCTCTTCGCGCCTGCGGGAGATTGGTGTGAGTAAATTGTGAGGTTCTGTTTAAGGGAAGTGATCCATACTTTCGACAGGCCGAGGGTCGCGGGTTCGAATCCCGCTACGAAACATTTGCCCCCAGTAGTTGTTTTATTTAAGTATCTGGTAAAGATCTGGTATCCATAGCACAAGTTTAAAGCTTAATTTGGAACTAGGGAATTGCTGTGCCAGCCTAAATAATTTATTTATTTATTATTACTTTTATTAGGGAGATGACTGCCTCGTTGGTCTAGTGGTAATATGCGCCGCCTAAGGACGAGGTCCAGGGTTCAATTCCGGGGGTTCCGGAGGTTTAGTTCCGCCGGGTCGGGCCAATATTTATGGCTGGGTATTTCAACATTAAAATTACTCAGTAACAGTCCTGAGTCAGCAAGTTGACGGTTTAATCACTTCCGTGCCTCGTGCTTTCCGAGGCACACTCGAGTACGAATGTCCATGTTCATCACACGAAACATTTGCCCCTAGCGGGATTCGAACCCGCGACCCACGGTTTCGTGGCCAGGGTCTCTGACCACTCGACCAACAGACCTGTAAAGGAGTATCTATAAGTCCTTGGTCTTATATCCCCCCCTCCCCTTCCTCTTCTTCTCTGCGCACTTCTGTTTTTAAAGAACTTTCAGGATCTATATGGCAAGCTGGAGGCGAAAGCTCGTGTCTCGCTCGACAGGAGTCCTGTAAGCCTAAGTGTACCACGCACCTGCAGCGACCACCTTGTCCGGCAGCAGCACGCAGTGCAGCGTGGCCAGCAGCGACCAGCCCTGCTTGATGTGCGCCTGCTGGGCGGCGAGCTGCTCCTCGCGCTCCTCGTCGCCCACCCATGATGAGCTGCTGCGGGTTGACGGTCTGCAAGTAAACAAAGGGTTACTCTTTTATTGAGGTTTGATTGAGGCAAGTCATATGTCAACTAACTTCCAAACTTCCGATCACAGAGTACCTAATAATATACTACGTACAACAGAGGGTCACTGTCCATACTTGAAAAGTTACTGCTATAACTCGCGCAAGAACAGCGACAGTGGTGAGTAATTGGAACTACAGCAAAGTTTAGTCTGTTTATCAGAAATAATACAAGATGGCGCAACAAGCACTGGTTATTTGTTTTTTAGTAATAATACGTCATCTGTGTAAAATTCATGGTTTTAAAACAAAGATTAATTAGGTTTGCTTCTAAAGAAAATATTTTATATTCATGTTTTTCACCTAAATTTAATAAATAATCTAAGAAATGAAGTAAATAACTTATTTTATGAAAAAAGCATTTCTTAAAAGTGAAATAATAACGTTTTTATTCGGTTTTATGTCTCAATCACTTTATACGATGCCTGTAGCGACATCTGTCTGTGTCAAGTCTATACGAAATCTAAAATGTATGTGACTGACCAGACATGCTTCCAATAATACAAGACACCATAAAGTGTTGTCTCTTAATGCCATCTATTGTAAAATATACTATTGTTATGAGATTAGTCTCTTTTGCAGCACTCGTGCAGTCACCTAGCAACCTTGTGCCAATAAGTAAGTTGACGAGTCCTAAGATAGGCCTAGCTGCTATGAGTCGATTGTGAATGCTCATAGGGCAGAAATCTGGCATTAATCTATATGAGAAGCGATACTATATGCTCTTGCTTCTCCTATTCTCTATTGCTATGCAGCTAAAGTAATTTTTCCAGCACCTGTGCAGCCGCCTGGCGACCTCCTGTTCTGGCACGAAACTGGCATTACTGATAGACATGAGCGTGTTGGCGAGCGCCACGATGGACAGCAGGTGGTTGGTGGTGAGGGTCGTGCTCAGCTCCCAGTGCAGCTTCGAGGTGAAGAGTCTAGAAGAAAATGAGGAATCAGTATATTATAAGTATAACTTTAACCTCACAATAAATTTTGGTGATACAATTGAGCGTGCTATGTTGAATGATGATTTTGTTGATTTCATATCGGTATTAACACTTTCACAGACACAAAATGGATGATGACTGCATTAAAAAACTATAATTTTACTCCGTCAGTTGGACTATACAAAAATACTAGATATTTTTCGCTTTATCAAATTAACAAAAAATCAGAAAGACAAAGAGCATCAAAGTTTTGGAGTGGGGCTTGCGACGTCACTACTTATTCAGTAAAAAATTTACGAATATGTGACGTCACGCGCAACTTGAATGCATTGTATCTTGGTCAATATTGGTTGATAAATAAATAAAAAAATACGTGTTCAATATTTTTTATAATCTAACTGACGGACTGACCAGAATTTTTTAGTCATCTTGCCTATAACATATACAATTCCCGAAGGAGATAGACAGAGGTCAAGGATCGGTAAGCTCCTTAAAGTACATTCAGCTGAATATAAAACTGAATTTATTTATATGGAATATTGTTAAAAGTGACGACTGGCTAGCTCGTCGCCTACACAATCACATACCCAAAACCCGATACACTATTAGAAGAAAGAAGAAAGAAGGAAAAAAAAAATTATTCAGTTCATGTATAAACGACGTCCTGGGCAAGAAACACAGTTGGCACATGATTTTTAAGTCCCAGACCAACATGACAAGGAAGCTAGCCACGTGCCACAAGTTTTTGAAGATTCTCCGAATCCGATATGTGATTACCGAATCCGGTAAACTTTCAATGACGCCAAGTCCACCGGATCACCGGATCATTTTTTTCGGATTGCCATCCCTGACACTTGTCAGAACATATTCACAATTCTCCAGATCCGGTGTATTATTAGTACCGGATCCGGTAAACATTCAGTTCACCGGAGCGGTGGCAGCTTAATGGTCAGGACACGCGCCTCTTAACCGAGGAGTGCGGGTTCAAACCCGGGCACGTACCTCTGGATTTTTCAAATCTATGTACGTATTTATACCACTAGCTCGTCGGTGAAGGAAAACATCGTGATGAAACCTGCAAATTCAAACAACTTTGGATTTGTAACCATCCAAAAAATTGTCTGGTTCCCCTATCTAAGGGTTACGAAGGTCAGACCGGCAGTCGCTTCAATGTAATTACCAGACTCGCTAAATCCTGGATCATGGTCTAAGCGGACCCCGTCTAAACACGGGACATAACGCTAGGAAGATGATCCGGTAAACGTTCAATACGCCAGATTAGCCGGATAACCGAATACGTTTTACCGTTATATTGTTTCTAAAATTTTACAATGAATAAGTGCTTGAGACCTGTTTAAAGACATTTTTAATTTCATTCCTGTCATACCTAGTGAGCTTCTCCTGGCGCAGCAGCTCCGGCGGCAGGTCGGTGTTGGCCAGCAGCGGGTCGTCGGGCGCGGCGGCGCACGCCTCCGCCCAGCCGCCCAACCGCGTCGGCAGCTGCACCGCCATGTGCCCGTGCCGAGAGACCACGCCGAAGCACACTGGCACCTGGAAACGTGGGACTCAGTGACTAAGGCTCTAGAATTGACCAAACGCGTGGCAACTGGGGACGCGCAGGGGTAACTCAGTGACTCCGGCAAAATTGACCAAAAGCGAGCCGAGGTGCAGTAAAAGCGTGTCGTGCCGGGAGACCACGCCGCAGCACACTGGGGACATGGGTCACTCAGTAACATAGGGTTATTGAGTTGAATCAAAAACGGAAGACGCCAGAAAACATTGCGTTAACTTAGGTAGGAGGTAACCCGCTCAGGAGGTGCTACGCGGCACCGTTTGCATTTTTTTAGCCTATGCACTACCTTGGACGATATCGGGTAGTGTTGCCGCTCGATAGTCCACTATCGATTGACTATCGATAGACTATCTATCGATAGTTGGGCAAAAGCAATAGTATTGATAGCCCTATCAATACTATCGATAGTGTCGATACTATCGATCGTATCGACAGCCCTGTGAGTGGCAATACTATCGACACACAGCAATACTATCGATAGTGTCGATACTATCGATAGTATCGATAGCCCCGTGAGTGGCAATACTATCGACACACAGCAATACTATCGATAGTATCGATACTATCGAAGCTCAATATCGAATGCACTATCGATAGTATCGATATCGATACTATTGCTACTGAATATTGCAACAACAATCGATACTATCGATAGTTTTATCCTATCGATAGTGACCTTTTCCTCAATAGTATTGTTAATACAATAATTGTCCAGTGGATGACAGAATTATTATTATAATAGTCATGGCCGATACTATAAATAAATAAATAAATATCTAACTACATCACATACATTGATCTGACTCCGAGGTAAGTAGCTTAAGCACTTGTATTACGGATATCAGAATCAACAGTGGTATTACAAATATATACTTAAATATTGGATATTGACACCCAGACACAGAACAAACACAAGTATTCATCACACGAATGTTTGTCCTGGGTGGGGATCGAACCCACAACTCTTGGCGCATGGGGCAGGGTCACTACCGCATGCGCCATCGAGCTTGTCATATCAATAGTATCAATACTATTGATAGTATTGCAGTATACTGATACTATTTTACCAAACTGAGCTATCTATACTATCGATAGTATTGATTCTATCGATACTATCGATAGGCCTAACGATATTATAGATGATTTCCGAGGTCAACTATCGATAGTCAAACTATCGATAGTTCGGCAACACTAATATCGGGCGCTGCCTCAACACATTTTTAAAGCCCTATACCATAATCAGGGCTAATAGGATCTGCGCTAGATCCGCCATGCTCGCTAGCACACCATGAGCCTCAATAGAGTCAGACACGGTCCAGGTCTAAATCAAGCTCATCACAATTAGCACCATTGTCATGGCTCATAAAAGGCCTTAGGAGGCCCGATTTCTTTGCGAAAACGCGGTTCATGTATAAGTTGAGACCCCAAGTTTGTAGGCTCTATATCAGGATAGGCCCAGCTACGGCAGGGCCAACGCGACGCAACACGATCTCGTGGACGTCTTATATAAAGGCGTGAACGGTACATCCCAGGGGTTTAGTCGGTATACCGCGCCCACTACCACCTTGGGCGGAGCAAGGGTCCTCCTATCATCTTGAGGGCTCTGGGTCCAACACAATCCGACCTGTTGATTCCCCCTGGATTCAGCGGGACAGTGCGTAACGCATTCCCCTAAGTCAACAAAAAAAGAGGCTGTATCAGGATCCTTGCCACCTCCATCATTTGGGGGACTCTGCTAGCTTGGTGGACTCACCATAGGTCTCAGCAGGCCCAGCTTGCCCTCACACACGCGGTCCAGGTCCGGGTCGAGGCCCCACGCGTGCAGCAGCGATATCAGGATCTGCGCTATTTCCATGGTGTGGGGGGGCTCCGCCAGGCCGATGTCCTTGGGCCTCGAGCGCTTGCCTTGGGACCCATCTTCTGTAACAAATTCAAATTGTCTTTATTTATGTAGGCCTTAAAAAAGCACTTATAAATCGTCAATTTTACAAAAATCTGTACAGCAATGTGAATACCACCGGTTCGGAATGCTGATTCTACCGAGAAGAAACCGACAAGAAACTCGGTATTTACTCTTTTCAGCGTCAAAATATACATGAGTAATATACACATTTTTTTTTAGTTCTAAACCAATTCATACAATCAATGACTGCGGGAGATGACATAATATGATTACGTAAAAGTGTAAGATTAACCAGAGCAGACCAGCCCCCAAAGGTGGCACATTGAGAAGCTCGTCAAGATAATATTATTATAATAAGATTATATATGGCTCGATGTTATTCAGGGACTCAAAAATAATGTATCAATTGTGATTTCGGGCTACTGATATGTTATTATGTTCTTCCTCATAACCGATTTCGATTACGGCAGCAAATCTCAATGAGGATTAGCCAACTGCGCAGAAGATATTATAGTGCACAAATGTGTGCGCAAACACAGGTGCACTCTCTGTTCCTTCACTCTCATAGTCCGGTGAGACGGCACCGACATGACCGGATAGTCATGTTCATGTCATGTCATAGTTCAGGCACAGTGGTCAAAAACCGGCAACTTCGTGACTACCGGCTGGTACTAATATTCAAACACCCAGCCACAAATTTTTGGTCCACCCCGGGATTCGAACGCAAGATCTTTGTTTTGACCTTGGCCTTAAGGCGGCGCTTTCTGCCACAAGGCCAACAAGGCGGACTTAACTAACATATTAAAATAACGCCTAGCAATTTCCATAGACAACATAATTAAATAACTCTTAAACCAACTGACCATCAAAATAAGCTATTCGCACGGTATAAATCACGCGAGCGCACGCTCGGCGCCCGCGCATTTACAAAACAATCCCAAAGAATCGGAGCTAACAAGCCACGAAGAATTGTAATTACCAATTTTGAGACTAGGGCTGTGATAACAGGTGAAGAGTATCGATAGATCTGTGTTTATATTTTAACTTGACATCTTTACAGATCGAACCAGAATTTTGGAGGAGAGGGTTAGCAAATTGTGTGATTTCAGCACCACATCTAGTGCATTTTATGACGTTTTTGTTAAACATTTCTTATTTGTGTTCTAAGTGAATGCATTAGTGTGTCTTAGACAAATTGTCCTTTGTTCCAATAAAATGAAAATTTCCTCCGGAGTTTTGCGTGGCGTGCTACATACAGACTGATCCGAGAAACAACGAAATTGCCATAGACAACATATCTAAATACCCCTTAAACCTACGGACCATCAAATAATAAGCTATTCGTGCACAGGTTATAAATCACGCGAACACTCGCACGGCGCCCGCGCATTCATAAAACAATTCCAAAGAGGTGGTAACAAGCCATGAACAAATGTAATTAACAATTTGGTGAATAGTGTTGTGACGACTGATGAAAAGTATCGAGAGATATATGTTTATTTTTTAAATTGATATCACCAGTATCGAATTTGGGACTTCGGTTGGTACGGGGACAAGAGAGACTAATGTTAGTGTTCAAAGTGCATAGTCAGACAGACTGGCCCGTTGGTCGAGTGGTCAGAGACCCTGACCACGAAACCAAGGGTCGCGGGTTCGAATCCCGCTAGGGGCATTTTGTACTGGAGTCATGGATGTTTATAAACGTATTTGAGTATGTCCATCCGTTCACCTATTATCCATGGCACAAGCATAAGTTTAGTTTGGAACTAGGCAATTGGTGAGTCAGTCTGAAAAATATATTATTTATTTATTTATAAATTGTCTTGTCAAATTTTGTCTTATGAACTTTGTCCAATTTTTTGGGCCCGGTGCATTGTCTTAAATGCTAGTAAAATACAGACGCTGTTTTTTACCTGATAAAACTGTTTTTATGGCGATATTCATGGCGTTAGTAGTAGGTATTATTACACCCTTCGTACCATAACTTTAACCATAATATTAAACCCTTTGTGAGCAACATTGCATTTGCAACTCGTATATTTTCTTTGATTTAGTCAATTAAATTGGATAAAAATGGGGTAACATGGCCTACTTATTTATAAATGAATCTATATAGTGCATTTTCGGGAGCATATTACCACTTTTTTTTTAATAGGACTTGGCAACACTCCGCTCGAATATACCGTCGATACCTACATTCACATCGATGCACACACAACACTAAACCGCTCTCGTAATGAACACGCTCCGCCGTAGCCCGCCTCCACTGACCTTGCGCACCCAAGAACAAAAGATATAATTATTTAATGCATATTGTTTGAATAGATGAAATTGTTTGGTAATTAGCACCTTGGTTCACTTGCTACATTCCTCATATGTGATCTATGTGTTTGTGAAGTTTTCGTCATCTTCCTAAGCCCCGTTATGTCCCGTGCTTAGCCGGGGTTCGGGATTTAGCGAGTCTGGTTTATTACGTTAAAGCGACTGTCCATTTTGTTACATTCCCTCAAATATGGTTGGGTGAAGCGATGTCTGACACATACGTCATGTTTGGGAACAGGTGCCACCTTGGGGGACTGGTCTGCTCTGGTCTGGTTAATTTATACTTAAATTTTGTAAACATCGTTATTTTATATATTGGTGTCTCTTTACTGGCATAAAAGGCGACTAACGAGGTATTGACAAGCTTGATAGCGCATTCGGTATAACCCTGCCCCATGCGCCAAAAGTTGTGGGTTCGATCTCCACACAGAACATATATTCGTATAATGAATACTTGTGTTTGTTCTGTGTCTGGGTGTTGATATCTAATATTTATGTATATATTGTAATACCACTGTTGATTCTGATATCCGTGACACAAGTGCTTAAGCTACTTACCTCGGAGTCAGATCAATGTATGTGATGTAGTCTGATATATATTTGGTGCTGAGTTTGCGACTGTGCGTCGAGCTAGCCACTTGTCATATTGAAAAATTTCTATCTAACCCAACAATGGATTGTAGTCCAGCGGCATTTTTTGCTGGACCCAGCACATGACGCTGGAACCGGCAGAGCTAAAATTGTCCTGGATTCACCTGAATTGCTTGATCCAGCATTCCAATCTCTAGTAAGGATTAAAATCCAGCGGCATTGAACCAGTACGAAAAGGATCATGAATGTTGAAGAGGCGAGTGAGGTGTGTAAGGATCGTGCCATATGGCGTTCGGTTCTCTCTGCCTACCCCGCTAGGGAAGTGGCGTGAAGTTTAGTTAGTTAGTTATTGAACCAGCACATGTCGCTGGATACAGGACAACTAAAATTGTGCTGAACCCAGTTGGATTGCTGGATGCATTGCAACCCAACCTAATTTTATTATTGGCTAAGACTGCCTTCCTCTTCGGGGTTCGCAAATGTAGTAGTATTATGTATTTGTCTCGACCACCCATCCTCGTACCGACCCTGATAACGTTGCCTCACATTCTTGCGAGAGATAGTAAATTGTTACCATTATTGTAAGTTCGTCCGGCCTCGTTTCAAGTACAATTCAAGTATGAACATTATACTCAGATAACACAAAACATAATGAGGGGAAGTTTATTTCCAGTGTTAATGTAATATTATTGTTTATAATTATGCACTAGCGGCCGCCCGCGGATTTGTTTGCGTAGATATATAGCTAAGAGCATGCCTCTATAAACGGGGTGTTTTATACAAAAAAAAAAAATAATATATTTTCGGAGATTAACTTGTTCGAACAAACTCTTCCACTGTGTTATATCTATTATATATAAAGCTAAATTACCACTCACTGACTCACTCACTGATCGGGGGTGTTTTTGGGGGGCAAGGGGAAGTTCTACCTCTTTTTGATGTATGAGGGGTGGGTTTAGATTTTTAATCAACGCAGCTTTTTCTTGTTTTTTTTTTTAAATTCAAGATGGCCGCCGAGTATGGCTTAGCGGGAAAAAAAAAATGTAGGGGATGGGGGGGCGGTTTTAAATGTACTAGAAGCGTATATGAGAGTCGGGACTGAAAAAAAAAAAAAATGTCAAAAAAACAAGATGGCGGCGGTGTAATTGCGGTTTGAAAATCCGATTTAGAGTCATTTTTGCGCAGTCGTACTAAAGAGACGCGCATAGACAGTAGAAAACTTTCTTTTGACATTTGTTGCGGATATAGTCGACTCGACGACCCCGTCCATAGATTATAGAAATTCAATATGGCGGCGGCGCTGGCGGCCATTTTGTCCCAAGAAATTTTTTTGCATTTTTCGAAGGCATTTTTCGAGTGGATGGCAACACTTTAGAGAATCGCTTGTAAGAGAGCTATGGTGGGGCATTTAATCAAGTGTTACCATGTGTGGAAATTTCTACCAAATTCATGGTAGTTTTCGGGCCATGGGAGAAAAGGGTAGGAAAAAAAAATTTTTGATTTTCGAAAAATCGAGTATGCAGTTTTGTGGCAACCCAGACCCGCTTGGATTTTTTTGTAGTTTTTTTTGGAAATTCTGGCAACACTGGAAATAATCGGTAAAAAACGTTTTTTCGACATTGTCGTCTTCTAGGAGCCCTGTGGATCCGAGGAAGCATAGGAGGAAAAAACAAAAAATGAGAGTTGATGAGGTATACGACCCAGAGTATGGAAACATATGGGAATTGCAAAATTCAAGATGGCGGACACGCTGGCGGCCATTTTGTAAAACGTAAAATTTTCGAAAAAAATGTTTTTGATTTTTCGGGTAGATGGCAACATTTTAGAGAATTTCGTTGTATGTGGCAGGGGTAGAAAATTTATTCAAGTGTTGCCATGCGTTTGAATTTCTACCAAATTCATGGTAGTTTTTGAGCCATGGTAGAAAAAGGTAGGGAAGAAATTTTGACGTTTTGCGAAAAACCGAGTATGCAGACTTATGGCAACTCCGACCTGCAATAGCCTCATGGTAGTTTTGTTGAAAAATTCTGGCAACACTGGCGACAGCGGATCAAAACATTTTTTCGACATGGTCATTTTCCAAACTCTCTATGGGTCCAAAGACGCACGGAAGGAAAAAACGAAAAATGTGGGTTGGTAGGGTATACGACCCAGAATATGGGAAAAATATGGGCATTCGGAAATTCAAGATGGCGGACGCGCTAGCGGCCATTTTGTGAAAATTTCACTTTTTCGAAATTTTATTTTCAATTTTTCGGGCAGATGGCGACACTTTAGCGTTTTCCAATGTACTAGGCGGATATGTGTCTCGTCAAGATATGTTGCCAGGTCAAAAAAATTTTTGGTAGTTTTTGGTAGTTTTCGAGATATGGCCCAAAAAGGTTGAAAGTAGAAATAACGACTTTTTGGTAAATTCATTGCCAGGTACCTAAAGGGCGGGTCCATTAAAATGACATTTGATTATTTTAATCTCATTCGCATGGCAACACTCGGAGCGGCGGGGAGGTGAATCCCGAAGGCATGGTCTACTTCCAGAGGCTCTGGAGGACTCATTATACGATGGAGGGAAAAAGTAAAAATGCAGTTTGATGTGGTATATAACGTTAAATGCCTAAAAAATACTGGCTTCAAAAAAATAAAAATGGCGGACCAAGTGGCGGCCATTTTGAAAAAATGTGAATTTTTCAGAATTTTCAAAGTGGTTTTTGGGGCAGTTGCAGTTAGCAAAGCTAAATTTTGATAATGACCTTTGTTGTAGAGCCCTATAAGACCTATCGACTGGTTATAATTTTTTCTCAATTTTATGGGTAATTTTCGAGTTTTACCCCAAAATGTAAAAACTCGAAATAACGACTTTTGCTAGAAAATAAGTATGAGGATCGGTCAAAATTGGCCATTTATTTCCATTTCAATCCAATTTTGGACAATAAATCAACAGTCAAAAGAAAAAAATTGAAAACTCCATGTCATGTTGGTACTCGATTTTCCCATACATTTTGTACTGGAGCCGACCGCAAAGATAAGTTTGTACGAATTTGTATAGGGAAACGGTTAAAATAAACGGTTGCATAGTATTGCGGTACTGTCTTTATCATACAAATGACTATGTAACTTTGCGTGGGCATAGGTGGAGCACATTTATTATGCCTTAATTTTCGCAAAGTTCTAGGCGGAGCGCCGCGTAGGGCGAAGCCCGGAGCGGCCAATCAAGTGATGTAATTTTGCTAATGTATAGGCGGAGCGCCGCGTAGGGCGAAGCCCGGAGCGGCCATAGAGTTAATGTATTTTTGCGAAGCCACAGGCGGAGCGCCGCGTAGGGTGAAGCCCGAAGCGGCCAAAGAAGTAATGTTATATTGCGAATGCGTAGGCGGAGCGCCGCGTCGGGCGAAGCCCGGAGCGGCCAAACAAGTAATGTTATATTGCGAATGCGTAAGCGGAGCGCCGCGTAGGGCGCAGCCCGGAGCGGCCAATCAAGTGATGTAATTTTGCGAATGTAAAGGCGGAGCGCCGCGTAGGGCGAAGCCCGGAGCGGCCAATTAAGTTATGTTATTATGCAAATCCTTAGGCGGAGCACCGCGTAGGGCGTAGCCCGGAGCGGCCCAATAAGTGATATTATATTGCTAAGCCATAAGCGGAGCGCCGCGTAGGGCGCAGCCCGGAGCGGCCAAATAAATTATGTAATTTTGCAAGACCGCAATTCAAACCACGTATGCGAGGCCGGAGGCCTGGTTCTTTAGGACCCATTTGATGGAACATAGGGCATCAAAAAAAGAATAAGAACGCCAGTGCGAACGGTCCAACCCAGCCATGTAATCTAAGCGAGGCCGCAGGCCGAGCTGCGTATCGCGAGGCCGAAGGCCGAGCTCCGCGTAGGGCGAAGCCCGGAGCGTCCCCCTCCGCCTCGCAGAGCTGGGTTTTGGCAAGCACACGCGCAGCGTGTGCGCCAAAAGCTAGTCTATTATATATAAAGCTAAATTACCACTCACTGACTCACTCACTGATCGGGGGTGTTTTTGGGGGGCAAGGGGAAGTTCTACCTCTTTTTGATGTATGAGGGGTGGGTTTAGATTTTTAATCAACGCAGCTTTTTCTTGTTTTTTTTTTTAAATTCAAGATGGCCGCCGAGTATGGCTTAGCGGGAAAAAAAAAATGTAGGGGATGGGGGGGCGGTTTTAAATGTACTAGAAGCGTATATGAGAGTCGGGACTGAAAAAAAAAAAAAATGTCAAAAAAACAAGATGGCGGCGGTGTAATTGCGGTTTGAAAATCCGATTTAGAGTCATTTTTGCGCAGTCGTACTAAAGAGACGCGCATAGACAGTAGAAAACTTTCTTTTGACATTTGTTGCGGATATAGTCGACTCGACGACCCCGTCCATAGATTATAGAAATTCAATATGGCGGCGGCGCTGGCGGCCATTTTGTCCCAAGAAATTTTTTTGCATTTTTCGAAGGCATTTTTCGAGTGGATGGCAACACTTTAGAGAATCGCTTGTAAGAGAGCTATGGTGGGGCATTTAATCAAGTGTTACCATGTGTGGAAATTTCTACCAAATTCATGGTAGTTTTCGGGCCATGGGAGAAAAGGGTAGGAAAAAAAAATTTTTGATTTTCGAAAAATCGAGTATGCAGTTTTGTGGCAACCCAGACCCGCTTGGATTTTTTTGTAGTTTTTTTTGGAAATTCTGGCAACACTGGAAATAATCGGTAAAAAACGTTTTTTCGACATTGTCGTCTTCTAGGAGCCCTGTGGATCCGAGGAAGCATAGGAGGAAAAAACAAAAAATGAGAGTTGATGAGGTATACGACCCAGAGTATGGAAACATATGGGAATTGCAAAATTCAAGATGGCGGACACGCTGGCGGCCATTTTGTAAAACGTAAAATTTTCGAAAAAAATGTTTTTGATTTTTCGGGTAGATGGCAACATTTTAGAGAATTTCGTTGTATGTGGCAGGGGTAGAAAATTTATTCAAGTGTTGCCATGCGTTTGAATTTCTACCAAATTCATGGTAGTTTTTGAGCCATGGTAGAAAAAGGTAGGGAAGAAATTTTGACGTTTTGCGAAAAACCGAGTATGCAGACTTATGGCAACTCCGACCTGCAATAGCCTCATGGTAGTTTTGTTGAAAAATTCTGGCAACACTGGCGACAGCGGATCAAAACATTTTTTCGACATGGTCATTTTCCAAACTCTCTATGGGTCCAAAGACGCACGGAAGGAAAAAACGAAAAATGTGGGTTGGTAGGGTATACGACCCAGAATATGGGAAAAATATGGGCATTCGGAAATTCAAGATGGCGGACGCGCTAGCGGCCATTTTGTGAAAATTTCACTTTTTCGAAATTTTATTTTCAATTTTTCGGGCAGATGGCGACACTTTAGCGTTTTCCAATGTACTAGGCGGATATGTGTCTCGTCAAGATATGTTGCCAGGTCAAAAAAATTTTTGGTAGTTTTTGGTAGTTTTCGAGATATGGCCCAAAAAGGTTGAAAGTAGAAATAACGACTTTTTGGTAAATTCATTGCCAGGTACCTAAAGGGCGGGTCCATTAAAATGACATTTGATTATTTTAATCTCATTCGCATGGCAACACTCGGAGCGGCGGGGAGGTGAATCCCGAAGGCATGGTCTACTTCCAGAGGCTCTGGAGGACTCATTATACGATGGAGGGAAAAAGTAAAAATGCAGTTTGATGTGGTATATAACGTTAAATGCCTAAAAAATACTGGCTTCAAAAAAATAAAAATGGCGGACCAAGTGGCGGCCATTTTGAAAAAATGTGAATTTTTCAGAATTTTCAAAGTGGTTTTTGGGGCAGTTGCAGTTAGCAAAGCTAAATTTTGATAATGACCTTTGTTGTAGAGCCCTATAAGACCTATCGACTGGTTATAATTTTTTCTCAATTTTATGGGTAATTTTCGAGTTTTACCCCAAAATGTAAAAACTCGAAATAACGACTTTTGCTAGAAAATAAGTATGAGGATCGGTCAAAATTGGCCATTTATTTCCATTTCAATCCAATTTTGGACAATAAATCAACAGTCAAAAGAAAAAAATTGAAAACTCCATGTCATGTTGGTACTCGATTTTCCCATACATTTTGTACTGGAGCCGACCGCAAAGATAAGTTTGTACGAATTTGTATAGGGAAACGGTTAAAATAAACGGTTGCATAGTATTGCGGTACTGTCTTTATCATACAAATGACTATGTAACTTTGCGTGGGCATAGGTGGAGCACATTTATTATGCCTTAATTTTCGCAAAGTTCTAGGCGGAGCGCCGCGTAGGGCGAAGCCCGGAGCGGCCAATCAAGTGATGTAATTTTGCTAATGTATAGGCGGAGCGCCGCGTAGGGCGAAGCCCGGAGCGGCCATAGAGTTAATGTATTTTTGCGAAGCCACAGGCGGAGCGCCGCGTAGGGTGAAGCCCGAAGCGGCCAAAGAAGTAATGTTATATTGCGAATGCGTAGGCGGAGCGCCGCGTCGGGCGAAGCCCGGAGCGGCCAAACAAGTAATGTTATATTGCGAATGCGTAAGCGGAGCGCCGCGTAGGGCGCAGCCCGGAGCGGCCAATCAAGTGATGTAATTTTGCGAATGTAAAGGCGGAGCGCCGCGTAGGGCGAAGCCCGGAGCGGCCAATTAAGTTATGTTATTATGCAAATCCTTAGGCGGAGCACCGCGTAGGGCGTAGCCCGGAGCGGCCCAATAAGTGATATTATATTGCTAAGCCATAAGCGGAGCGCCGCGTAGGGCGCAGCCCGGAGCGGCCAAATAAATTATGTAATTTTGCAAGACCGCAATTCAAACCACGTATGCGAGGCCGGAGGCCTGGTTCTTTAGGACCCATTTGATGGAACATAGGGCATCAAAAAAAGAATAAGAACGCCAGTGCGAACGGTCCAACCCAGCCATGTAATCTAAGCGAGGCCGCAGGCCGAGCTGCGTATCGCGAGGCCGAAGGCCGAGCTCCGCGTAGGGCGAAGCCCGGAGCGTCCCCCTCCGCCTCGCAGAGCTGGGTTTTGGCAAGCACACGCGCAGCGTGTGCGCCAAAAGCTAGTCTATCTATTATATATAAAGCTAAATTACCACTCACTCACTGACTGATCGGGGCTGTTTTTGGGGGTGAAGGGGGGGGTTTAGGACTTTTTGACGTATGGGGGGTGGGTTTAGATTTTTAATCAACGCAGCTTTTTCTTGTTTTTTTTTTTAAATTCAAGATGGCCGCCGAGTATCTATTATATATAAAGCTAAATTACCACTCACTCACTGACTGATCGGGGCTGTTTTTGGGGGTGAAGGGGGGGGTTTAGGACTTTTTGACGTATGGGGGGTGGGTTTAGATTTTTAATCAACGCAGCTTTTTCTTGTTTTTTTTTTTAAATTCAAGATGGCCGCCGAGTATGGCGGCGCGGGGGGAAAAAAATGTAGGGGATGGGGGGGCGGTCTCGACTGTACAAGATGGGTGTTTGGTAGTTGGGAATGGAAAAAAAATAAAATGTCAAAAAAACAAGATGGCGGCGGTGCAATCAAAGTTTGAAAAAAAATTTTAGAGTCATTTTTGCGCAGTCGTACTGATGAGACGCGCATAGACAGTGGAAAATTTTCTTTTGGCATTTGTTGCGGGTATAGTCGACTCGACGACCCTTACCATAGATTATAGAAATTCAATATGGCGGCGGCGCTGGCGGCCATTTTGTCCCGAGAAAAAAATTGGCAGTTTTAGAAGGCGTTTTTCGGGTGGATGGCAACACTTTAGAGAATCGCTTGTAAGAAGGCTATGGTGGGGAATTTATTCAAGTGTTACCATGTGTGGAAATTTCTACCAAATTCATGGTAGTTTTTGGGCCATGGTAGAAAATAGTAGGAAAAAAAAAATTTGGATTTTTGAAAAATCGAGTATGCAGTTTTGTGGCAACCCCGACCCGCTTGAGCCTTTTTGTAGTTTTTTTGAAAAATTCTGGCAACCCTGGGAATTATCGGTAAAAAACGTTTTTTCGACATTGTCATCTTCTAGGAGCCCTGTGGGTCAGAGGAAGCGTCAGAAGAAAAAACGAAAAATGAGGGTTGATGGGGTATACGATCCAGAATATGGGAAAAATATGGGCATCGCCAAATTCAAGATGGCGGACGCGCTGGCGGTAATTTAGTAAAACTCAAAATTTTCCAAAAAATTGTTTTTAATTTTTCGCATGGATGGAAACATTTTAGAGAATCGCGTTGTATGGGGTAGGGGTAGAGAATTTATTCAAGTGTTGCCGTGCGTTTGAATTTCTACCAAATTCATGGTAGTTTTCGAGCCATGGTAGAAAATGGTAGGGATGAAATTTTGACGTTTTGCGAAAATTCGAGTATGCAGATTTATGGCAACTCCGACCCGCAATGGCCTCATGGTAGTTTTGTTGAAAAATTCTGGCAACACTGGCGACAGCGGACCAAAACATTTTTTCGACATGGTCATTTTCCAAACTCTCTCTGGGTCCGAGGACGCACGGGAGAAAAAAACGAAAAATGTGGGTTGGTGAGGTATACGACCCAGAATATGGGAAAAATATGGGCATTCGGAAATTCAAGATGGCGGACGCGCTAGCAGCCATTTTGTGAAAATTTTACTTTTTCGAAATTTTATTTTCAATTTTTCTGGCAGACGACGACGCTTTAGCGTTTCCTAATGTACTAGGCAGATATGTGTCTGGTTAAGATGTGTTGCCAAGTGAAAAAAAAATTTGGTAGTTTTTGGTAGTTTTCGAGATATGGCCCAAAAAGGTCGAAAGTAGAAATAACGACTTTTTGGTGAATTCATTGCCAGGTTCCTAGAGGGCGGGTCCATCAAAATGACATTTGACTATTTTAATCTCATTCGCATGGCAACACTCGGAGCGGCGGGGAGGTGAATCCCGAAGGCATGGTCTACTTCCAGAGGCTCTGGAGGACTCATTATACGTCGAAGGGAAAAAGTAAAAATGCAGTTCGATGTGGTATATAACGTTGAATGCCTAAAAAATACTGGCTTCAAAAAAATCAAAATGGCGGACCAAGTGGCGGCCATTTTATAAAAATGTGAATTTTTCAGAATTTTCAAAGTGGTTTTTGGGGCAGTTGCAGTTAGCAAAGCTAAATTTTGATAAAGACCTTTGTTGTAAAGCCTTATAAGACCTATAGACTGGTTATAATTTTTTCCCAATTTTCGGGGTAATTTTCGAGTTTTACCCCGAAATGTAAAAACTCGAAATAACGACTTCTGCTAGAAAATAAGTATGAGGATCTGTCAAAATTGGCCATTTATTTCCATTTCGATCCAATTTTGGACAATAAATCAATAGTCAAAAGAAAAAAATTGAAAACTCCATGTCATGTTGGTACTCGATTTTCCCATACATTTTGTACTGGAGCCGACCGCAAATATAAGTTTGTACGAATTTGTATAGGGAAACGGTTGCATAGTATTGCGGTACTGTCTTTATCATACAAATGACTATGTAACTTTGAGTGGGCATAGGTGGAGCACATTTATTATGCCTTAATTTTCGCAAAGTTCTAGGCGGAGCGCCGCGTAGGGCGAAGCCCGGAGCGGCCAATCAAGTGATGTAATTTTGCTAATGTATAGGCGGAGCGCCGCGTAGGGCGAAGCCCGGAGCGGCCATAGAGTTAATGTATTTTTGCGAAGCCACAGGCGGAGCGCCGCGTAGGGCGAAGCCCGGAGCGGCCAAAGAAGTAATGTTATATTGCGAATGCGTAGGCGGAGCGCCGCGTCGGGCGAAGCCCGGAGCGGCCAAAGAAGTAATGTTATATTGCGAATGCGTAGGCGGAGCGCCGCGTCGGGCGAAGCCCGGAGCGGCCAAACAGTTAATGTATTTTTGCGAAGCCACAGGCGGAGCGCCGCGTAGGGCGAAGCCCGGAGCGGCCAAATAAGTAATGTTATATTGCGAATGCATAGGCGGAGCGCCGCGTAGGGTGCAGCCCGGAGCGGCCAAACAGTTAATGTGTTTTTGCGAAGCCACAGGCGGAGCGCCGCGTAGGGCGAAGCCCGGAGCGGCCAAATAAGTGATATTATATTGCGAAGCCATAAGCGGAGCGCCGCGTAGGGCGCAGCCCGGAGCGGCCAAATAAATCATGTAATTTTGCAAGACCGCAGGTCAAACTACGTACGCGAGGCCGGAGGCCGAAGGCCTGGTTCTTTAGGACCCATTTGATGGAACATAGGGCATCAAAAAAAGAATAACAACGCCATTGCGAACGGTCCAACCCAGCCATGTAATCCAAGCGAGGCCGCAGGCCGAGCTGCGTATCGCGAGGCCGAAGGCCGAGCTCCGCGTAGGGCGAAGCCCGGAGCGTCCCCCTCCGCCTCGCAGAGCTGGGTTTTGGCAAGCACACGCGTAGCGTGTGCGCCAAAAGCTAGTTATATATATAAAACCTAATTTTGTTATTGATGTTTCGAAGCTGCTACTTGATCTTCTTACTGCTATTTACATTGTACCTACTCACCTAAATAACCCACATCCATCATAAGTTAAAATTGATTTATTTTTTTTAATTTTTTATTTATTCTTATTGATAACTGCATGTGTAATAATAACTATTGTTGATATTTTAAATTATATTTGGTTGTCCAAGATACAGGCACAGCCTAGTTTGGGGGCCTCTGTACAACTTAACAGTGCACTTCTTTCAATGCACAATTCAATTCCTGCAATTTGTTTTCTGTTGTAACGTGTTATTCGTGTTTTTTTTGTGCAATAAACTTTATTACTATATAATTAGAAGTCATATTACATTTCTGTGCCATACTTGAGTTAAAAATCCGTACTTACTAATATTATAAAGCTGAAGAGTTTGTTTGTTTGCTTGAACGCGCTAATCTCAGGGACGACTGGTCCGATTTGAAAAAATCTTTCGGTGTTAGATAGCCCATTTATCAAGGACGGGCTATAGGCTATATAACATTAACCATGAACGCGGGTGAAACCGGGCACAGCTAGTAAAGAATATATTTATTAATCGACGTAAAAAAACGGAGGAGGTTCTCAAGTTGACGCGTATATTTTTTTAATTATTAACTATGACCATGCATAACTTTTTAAATATTTCAACTTGAAAAATACTTGATGTTACAAGTGAGTACTCCACATTATAATATGTAATTAAAACTTCCTGAAAAACGAAAAGAGTATATTAGTTAAGGAGTCAAATACTCAATTGTAGATTAAATGTCTATGTTAGGTAACGAATATAAATGTCCTCCTAACCGATATCGGTCACGGCGGCCAATCTCAACGGGGATTAGCCATCTGCGCAGGAGATATTATAGTGCACAAGTGTGTGCGCAAACACAGGTGCACTCTCTGTTCCTTCACTCTCATAGTCCGGTGTGACGGCAATTCGACATGACTGGAGAGAGGTCAGGCGCAGGACCAACGGCTTAACGTGCTTTCCGAGGCACGGGGGTTGATTACACCGCCAACTTCGTGACTCCGTGCTGTTACTGAGTAATTTCAATATTGAAATACCCAGCCACAAACTTTTGGCCCGGGATTTGAACCCGGGACAGCTTGGTCTTTAGGCGGCACCTTCTACTAGACCAACGAGGCAGTCAATAGGTGACGAATATAGGCTAATGCTAGGTAAAATGATGATTAACTTCTTGGCCAGAGTCTCTAATGAAACAACTTATAAAATACATGATTAGCAATAACCAAAACAAGTTTCAGATATAAAAATTCCCCACAATAAACTCGACATAATATCCGCAATTATTATTTTTTTCTCATTCACTTCGCTCGGAATCGGTACTTCCTCAAAAGCAGCAACAGTGGTAAACAAAAAAAAAAAAACAAATGACTAAAAACTATTTTGTATTAGTCATGTTTTACACAAGATATTTGAACTACGATCACGAATGCTCTGCTCAACATATAATTTTTGATAAGATTTGAAATGATTGACAAATGACATAAAAAAGCGAATTTTGCATGAAGTCAAGAAAACCCAACACATAGTATTTTTTTATATAACTTTTTTGCATCTGTTCTCATTTAAAAAGTACACCAGAAAATAATTTTAATAATTCGATACACATTTAAATAAAAATTTCAAAAGTAAAAAAAAAACTATTTTCGCCTTTTAAATAAACAAAAATTTTGTAATTTAATTAATACTTGCTAACTGTCTGTTGAGAAAACAGGCATTGAACACTACGACTATATACTACACATCGACGATTTATAACATTAGTATTATAGTAGTATCTATGAGCATTCATCATCTTCCTAGCGTTATGTCCCGTGTTTAGACGGGGTCCGCTTAGACCATGATCCAGGATTTAGCGAATCTGGTAATTACATTGAAGAGTTTGCCGATCTGACCTTCGTAACCCTAAGATAAGGGAACCAGACAATTTTTGGGTCGTGGTTAGAAATCCAAAGCGGTTTGAATTTGCAGGTTTCATCACGATGTTTTCCCTCACCGTCGAGCTAGTGGTATAAATACGTACATAGATTTGAAAAATCCAGAGGTACGTCCCGGATTTGAACCCGCACTCCTCGGTTAAGAGGCGCGTTCCTTACCATTGAGCTACCACCGCTCTAGTACCTATGAAGCATTATGTCTAGTTAAATATTCGTGATCCAAGTAGGTACCGAAACTGATTGTTTCTCAATATCAATAGAACTATAATTATCAATCTTTAGTATAATAATAGTGTTAAGACTTCAAGTCTTAGATCACGAAGTGGTAATTTTAAACGTTTCCTTGAATCAGTTCCTATCATAAAAGCCTAAAATACAACAAGACGAAGGTTTCAGTTGTGACGGCTCAAGAACGGCGACAATGACCTCGATGGCTCAGTGGTAAATACGAGGTACCCGGTTCAACTCCCGGGGAGTTTAAATAACAGTTTACAGTTTAAATGACAGTTTAAGTTTTCATACACTAAACGCAAAAGAGGTACAAACTAATAAAAAAACATACATTTTACAATGTTCGTCTGTTACGGAAAATTTCTGAAACAGACAAGAAGTAGCGTAGTATTTTTTTCATTTTAGAAAAATAAATTGTGATTGTGTTGCCGACAAGCTAACTAATTGTCACTTTAATAATAAATAAATATATATCCGACGACATCACATACATTGATCTGACTCCGAGGCATTAGCACTTGTGTTACGGATATCAGAAACAACAGCGCTATTACAAATATGTACTTAAATATTGCATATCAACACCCAGACATAGAACAAACACAAGTATTCATCATACGAGTGTTTGTCCTGAGTGGGGATCGAACCCAAAACTCTTGGCGCATGGGGCAGAGTCACTACCGAATGCGCCGTCGAGCCAGTCAAAAAACTTTTATTGCGAAAGGGAAACTAAAATAAAGGTTATAATAAAAAAAATAAAAAAAAAAATGTTGTCATGTCCCATGTTGGTCTGGGACTTGGCCCATGTTAATCTGGGACAAAAAAAAAAGAATGTGCCAACTGTGGTTCTTGCCTAGCATGTCGTAAAAGGCGACTAATGGTTTACGGGCTTTTGGGTATGTGTCTAAGTAGGCGACGAGCTAGCCACTTGTCACTCCTTTTTCACAGCTTTCCATCCAACCCAGCCCACTGTCCCATGTTGGTGTGGGACTTAAAAAGAATATGCCAACTGTGGTTCTTGCCTAGCATGTCGTAAAAGGCGACTAATGGTATATCGGGTTTTGGGTGTGTGATTGTGTAGGCGACAGGTTAGCCGCTTGTCACTGCTTTTTCACAATTTTCCATCTAACCCAGGCTGGCTCTATTTTTGGCTGAATGTGGTTGAAGGGGCTTGCTGCCCCTTTGACTCTGCCTACCCCTTCCGGGATTATGGGCGTGATGTTATGTATGTATGTAAAAAAAAAAATATTTTATTGCCAGCACAAAGAAAGTACACAACTAAAAATAAAACATTCAGGAAAATAAAAATGTATCGCTATGTTTCCAGGGGTTCCCAAACTAGGCTATGCCTGTATCTTGGGAAACCAATGTTCAGTTAAATTACGGAGTTTTATTAAAACTCAAATAATAAAAATATGTCTAATGTTGTATAGACAATGGTATGGAGTCCTTCGTGCGCGAGTCCGACTCGCACTTAGACGGTTTTTATAATTACATCGCTCGCTAAACCCACCGTAACACCTAACGCAGCCGACTGATTAAGCTCAATGAGGGTTTTTTGAATGAAAACATCCATAAGATGGCGTAACTGTCACTTGCGGTCTTGTCACCCTCCTCATTGGTTAGTTTTCAGAACAAACTGACATGCTGTCAACAAGGAGCCAATAGTGACAGTGATAAGACCACGAGACTCCCTCGTGCCATCTGGCGGTTTTTGTATTTTTGTAAAAACCCTCATTGCTCAGCACGTGTCCGTGCTCAGTCGAGGTCCACTTAGACCGTGATCCAGGATTTAGCTAGTCTGGTAATAGGGATGTTGACACCATTTATATTTAATGTTGAAATAACAATTCTAAAAAAGAGAGTGTCGTAGTACCTACCTACGTTGTAAAACCTTATTGATTTTGAATTATATTGAGTCTACAATTTTTTATATACTTATAATAAATCTGTAGAGAGGTCAATTCTGTACATGAAATATATTTTCAAATAACTATCAGGGGGTGATTAGTGATCGATACTGATGCCAAAAATGCAATCAGTAATTTTTTTGTCTGTCTGTCTGTCTGTCTGTCTGTATGTTCCTTATAGAAACAAAAACTACTCGGCGGATTTTAACGAAACTTGGTACAATTATTCTTCACACTCCTGGGCAGGTTATAGTATACTTTTCATCACGCTACAATCAATAGGATCAGAGTAGTGAAGGGAAATGTTGAGAAAACGGGAGAAGTTACTCCATTTTTTAAGCTTCCGTCGCGTGTGCAGCCTTAATGGTTAAAGTTACATAGAAATCATGTATGACGGAAATAGTCTTTATAATATTAACCATAAACGCGGGTGACACCGCTGGCACAGCTAGTTTTACATAAACTGCTTAGTTTTTAATCAGTTGACTATACGAACTAGTGACGTCATAAGTTGACAAGCCCATACAAAATCTATGAATTGCGTTTTCACAGCTTTTAAAAAGTATCTCAATTGACTTGCCAGTCAACATCCCTATTACGTTGAAGCGACTGCCGATCTAACCTTCGTAACCTAAATAGGGGAACCAGACTAATTAGGTTTAGGACTATTTTTTGGAAATGGTTTCACATCCATAGTTATTTGAATATGCCGAGTGGTACAAATATGTACATAGATTTATAAAATTCAGAGGTGTATGCCCGGGATTGAACCAGTAGGCCTTGTATATAGCGTTGCCAGGCGTCTGGATAAAGCCGGACATAGTTAGGCTTTTTGATTGCGTGTCCGGTCAAAATAAGTGGTGTCCGGCTTGTCCGGGTTTTATTAGGCAAACGAGTGAGCGCCGAGCGTGGCCGAGCGCAGGCGAGTCGACTGTTGATCGCTCCCGCAGTCCGTCAATAACGTTAGGTGTCCGGCCTTTTACCCTAATGTCCGGCCAAACTGGCTGGTCTGTCCGGCTATTAGGTTTGGCGACCTGGCGACCCTACTTATATACGAGGCGCGTGCCCTTACTATTAAGCTACCACAACTCAGCGCAGTGTTACACACGACTAATCGAGCAGTGTTCTACATTTCGCAACGCGGAATCGAACCGCCTAAGGGGAATAGTTGTGTATTGTTAGCTAACTTAATGAGATGTTAGAAACGGTATTGCGTCTTACTGAATTATCAACTTAATCGATTTATTATTGTTATTACATCGAGGTATGCGGTGCGATGAATTTGACCGACTTTAATAAAATTAGTTATCTATACGAATAAATGAAATTGACGAGTCGGTTTGTGATGTCGAAATATTTGCAGTTGGTTTTTTAAAATTACATAATATATAAACATAACATTACGTCCATAATCCCCGAAGGGGGTAGGCAGAAACAAAGGAACAGCCCCTTTTACCATTCAGCTAAAAACAAAACTGGGCTAGGTTAGATGGAAAATTATAAAAAAGTACCTAGTGACAAGTGGCTAGCTCGTCGCCTACACAATCACATACCCAAAACACGATACACCATTAGTTGCCTTTTACGACATGCTAGGCAAGAAAGAAACACAGTTGGCACATTATTTTTTAAGTCCTATGCCAACAGCGGACAAATTATATAAAATTACAAGATGAAAAAAAAAACTTTCTTAATCAGTTTGTCTGTTTGTTACCGCTAATCTACGAAACGGCTGAACCGATTTTGGTGAAACTTTAACTAATAACTGGCCTGAGTTATTAACTTTTAATTTAGAAAACTGAATTAGGATTCCATACAGGAAACAAAGGCTTGACATTATGTATGTATGTATACAAGAAACACGTAATTGTGTAAATTCCACGTGGAGAACGTCCCTGACAAATAACAGTATATATTTCAATCGCGGGCGACTTCTAGTTTATAATTTGTAAAGAGCGAGACATCCCCAACACAAGTATTTATTACTTCCTGGGGCGTCTCTAAACTTGTAATTAAAAATTTGAGAAATAAAGATATTTTTATTTTATTTTATTTTATTTTATCTTTATATCTATCTATCTACAATGGGCGCAGCGCGGAGTGACGTGCGCCACCCACGAGATACGCCGACCCTTCCTGACATAAATGTCAAGGCGCTCCAATTGACCGCGCACTCACCAAGGAGGAGAGATGGACGAGTTACTCCGTATTAAGAGTTAGCGGTATACGATAACTTTCAATGCACCATTTCGCCCCTTAAGGGGTTCAGATATAATAAGTGCCTTAAATTTGTGTAAAAATACGAGGTTTTTGTAGTATACTTAACATGATGAAAATGAAATTCAAGAACTTGTGGCCGAGCCAAACATACTTGAGGAGACCAAAGCTTACAGACTCCGTTGGCTTGGCCACATCGAGAGAATGGAAGAGGATCGTAGCGTCAAGAGAGCCTATCTCGGTCGACCGACCGGTCGGCGTCCTGTCGGTCGCCCTAGATATCGCTGGGGTGATGCAGAGCAGGCAGATCTCTGTGAACTGCAAGCCAACAACTGGCGAACTAAAGCACAGGACCGAGATAGTTGGCGAAGTCTTGTATCGGAGGCCAAGACCCAATTTGGGTTGCTGAGCCATCTGAGTTAGTTAGTTAGCTTAACATGACCATTTATTTTTGTAAGTCCGAGCGGGACGCTTGCAATATTTTGTTCGGGTCAAGGCGCCAACGTAATTGGTGATTTTTGAAACAACCCAAAATTTTGACTCTATTATCCTGGAAGTAGATAGGTAAATAGATAAATATGTTGGGTCTGTTTACAAAAGCTGGTCATTTTTTCCCTGACTGGTGACACCGGGACAGTCAACCATAAAACGGGACTGTCCCGCTCAAAGCAGGACGTATGGTCACGTTAAGTATGCTGTAAGTCTATCAGTTAGCTTTGGTTTTAACGGCCGACGTTGATATCGTACATTTCACCCATTTCACCCCTTTAGGGGTTGAATTTCCAAAACACGTTCTTAATGCTCACTCAGACTATGTGACAGACCATTGTTCAAAGTTTTAAGTCCTAGATCCAGGAATTTGGAAATTGGAATGAATATTGGTTTTAAATTGACATCTAATATTAACTATCATCATCTTCCTAGCGTTATGTCCCGTGTTTAGACGGGGTCCGCTTAGACCATGATCCAGGATTTTGCGAGTCTGGTAATTGCATTGAAGCGGACTGCCGGTCTCACCTTCATAACTCTAAGATAGGGGAACCAGACAATTTTTGGATTATGGTTACAAATCCAAAGTTGTTTGAATTTGCACCGTCGAGATAGTGGTATAAATACGTACATAGATTTGAAAAATCCAGAGATACGTGCCCGGGTTTGAACCCACACTCCTCGGTTAAGAGGCGCGTGTCCTTATCATTGAGCTACCATCGCTCTCTTATATTAACTATACCACGGCTTTATCCAGAGTCTCTCCTCTAACCTGACACAAGCGTATATTAGCGTACATTTGCGTGCATTGTGTTTATGAAAAAGAAATAAAATATTAAACGTATGTCCTGTGGAATCTCCCATTATTTCCGGGATAAAAATTGTTTTTGTTATAAGTATACTTTTATATGCATTTATTAATAAGTGCGCATTATCTAAACAGCATTTTGATATATTCATGTCCCGTATTTTAAATTAAAAAGGAAATAAAAAACGTTTTTCAACTTTAACTATCGCTTTCAAAAACACTTGCATACAAACTGCATCTCTAAACAGGTGACACAGGTGTGTTAGTCATACGGCACAGAGCGCACATGAATGAGCTGGCCGACGTGACACCAAGTTCATTGTGGCTGTGCCGCCGGTCCGGACAACTTTCTGACACTGCAAGGTTCGTAGTGATGTCGTGAGAGGAAGCTGGGGTAATGTGATCTTAGGTATCGATATTTTTTTGGTCGTTAGACCATGATGCAGGATTTAGCGAGTCTAGTAATAACATTGAAGCGACTGCCGATCTGACCTTCGTAACCCTAAGATAGGGGAACCAGACTCTTTTTGGATCATGGTAACAAATCCAAAGTAGTTTGAATTTGCAGGTTTCATCACGATGTTTTCCCCTTACCGTCGAGCTAGTGGTATAAATACGTACATAAATTTGAAAAAAATCAGAGCTACATGCCCGGGTTTGAACCCACACTCCTCGATTGAGAGGTGCGTGTCCTTAACATTGAGCTACCACCGCCACTACTGGTCTGGGTACAATATGACAAAAATATATATTTTTTGTACTATTTCTGTAACTTGGGCTATATAATTTGAGCTCCGTGGAATATTAAATCGAACGTACGTATGTATAATAATTTACTACTAAATAAAAATTTTCTTTGACATATCGATAAATAAATAAATAAATAAATAAATAAATAAATTCTTCAGACTAGCACACCAATTCCCTAGTCCCATACTAAGCTTATAAGCTTGTGCTATGGATACTAGGTGAACGGATAGACATACATACAGACATACTTAAATACGTTTATAAACATCCATGACTCGAGTACAAATATCCATGTTCATCACACGAAACATTTGCCCCTAGCGGGATTCGAACCCGCGACCCTTGGTTTTGTGGCCAGGTTCTCTGACCACTCGACCAACGGGCCAGTTAAACCATCGATATATTTCATCGACACATGTCCCAGCAACACGTAGGCGGTCAGCACTTGCTGAACGCCGATATCCGGTGACAAGCTGGACTGGTACACTCAATTACATATTTCACTAGCTGTCCCGGCGCACTTCGTAACGCAAAAAAAACATAGCAACACAGATATAGAGAAGATTAAAAAAAGTTATAAGAACTATATACTTTTAAATATATACATGTTGGAAGATTGTAAATATAATAACATTTGATCCCTTCTCCTATATTGTCAATGTTAGTTCATAAAACTGCCAAGTGTGGCGCCACTGTTTTTTCTTAACTTTCCCTCCAAAACTTTGTACAAGTCAAGTCACATCATCTCAGTTATAGTAAACGTATATTTAATTTAAACTCGCTCGAGGTGCATTAATTTCTAATACATCAATAATTAGAATAAATACACTTTTTTATTTGTAAGTAAAATAGTATTTCCTATTTATCTGTGTAAAAAGAAAGTATACTTTTATTTATATGTATAAAAAGTACCTACGGTCAACAGCTGGTCAAGTTACCCACATACAGTTCAATATTAACGCTTATTCCTCGTACATAAGGGTGGTACAAAGTCCCAAAGTGGATAGTCTGATGTGCTGTTGTCTGCACATTGATCCTAGTCCAAGTAACTGCTGCATGTGTTTCTAAAACTTTGCCCATATTAATGTGTCCGAGTGTACACGATTATCCGAGACCTTGTACGTAGAGCGCCCAGCTCGCTCAAGGTGACATTCCTGCACTTTTTTTAAATGCATGTGACATAAGAAATGTCACGGATCTGAGTGTACAGGGAAATGGCAAATAAATACGACTGTCTCCCTTAATAGGCCACTTGACTAAACATGTTAAGTCCGTTTTTTAATATGTATGTATGTATGTATACGTATAATAGGCTATTTGACAGTATGAAAAATAATGACTTATTTTTTGTCATCTGCGTTCCTTACGAATTTTAACAGCGATTTCCATCAATAAATATAAAAAATATTATAAAATAAATTTATTTTGAGTTTTTTGGTGAAATTATTCAATATTTTTTATATTTATTTGTAGGAGTAGGAGCCACGTGACCGTAAACGGTTGTGATTGGCTGAATGGATTGTGACGTCGCACATCTGTGAAGAATCACTTCTGCCATTGCTTTACGCTCGAGTTCCTTGCTTTCTTACGATTTTTAAGTCTTACATTGTACATTATTTGCATGGTCAGTAATCTATTCACTTGTATAGGTAATCATGGTGAATGATTTTGTAAAAGCAGACAGCGGAAATTTTCGTTAAAAATAATCCCTACTTTTACACTCTGGCACTGCGCACCCTTTATAGCTATTTTTTCTAGTAAATTACAGGTAAAAACTCAAATAAACAAACGAATGAGAACGATTCTACCTTCTTCCAATATCTTCGTACTAACGTGTGACGTCACTCGACGCCATTTTGCCGAAGTAGGCGTTTTGACAGCTAAAATAATTAGTGTATTTTAAAATATATTTTTTTTGTATGAAATACTTATCAAAAATAAAATAAATGTTATGACTGGCTCGATGGCGCATTCGGTAGTGGCCCTGCCCCATGCGCCAAGAGTTGTGGGTTCGATTCCCACCTAGGACAAACATTCGTATGATGAATACTTGTGTTTGTTCTGTGTCTGGGTGTTAATATCCAATATTTAAGTATATATTTGTAATTTAGCTTTATATATAATAGATACCACTGTTGATTCTGATATCCGTAACACAAGTGCTTAAGCTACTTACCTCGGAGTCAGATCAATGTATGTGATGTAGTCGGATATTTATTTATTTATTTATATTTCTAGAGTCCTCATACATCATTAAATATAGTGCGATGGTTTTCAGAAATTAGTCAAATAGCCTATTATTTAAGTATTGTATCATCCATTCTTTTGTATCCATTTTTATTATCGAACTAGTATGATTTACTGCACGGCTCTACCCCTTTCTTTTCGATAGCTTATATTCCTCTACCTGAAGGGTGTCTGGAACAGATTGCTTCTAGCGATAAGACCGGCTAAATTGTATTGTATTTGTTTGTATCCTTATTTGTGTATCTGTTTTTCGTTTAATAAAGAATATATCTATCTATCTATAAAAATTTATGTACTTTTTCTTATGTTCAGCAAACACGAAAACGAAAATATAGCTTATCAAAATTTGGCACGACGTCACTAAAGCCAATTTTTTTTAAAAGAATAATGACGTCAAATAAATATAAATAAATATTCAACGACATCACATACATTGATCTGACTCCGAAGTAAGTAGCTAGCACTTGTGTTACGGATATCAGAAACAACAGTGGTATTAGTAATATATACTTAAATATTGGAAATTAACACCCAGACACAGAACAAACACAAGTATTCATCAGACGAATGTTTTTCCTGGGTGGGGATCGAACCCACAACTCTTGGCGCATGGGGCAGGGTCACTACCGAATGCGCCATCGAGCTTGTCAAAGCGCCCTAGCCACTTGTCACAATTTTCCATCTAACCCAGCCCAGTTTTATTTTTTGGCTGAATGTGGTTAAATTAGACTAATTAACCACATTCAGCTGCCCCTTTGACTTTGCCTATCCCTTAGGGGATTACGGGCGGGATTATATGTATGTATGTATGTATGTAATATTCTATGTACGCAGAAGTGCACATATTAAACATTGACCAAGTTATTGCTAAATGCACCTGTGCAATATGATTTCTTACTAAAAAGCGACTTCGCATTAAGTTACCATCTGGTTTTTGCGGAACTTACTCGAAATAGTTGGGAAATGTTATGAGCGCATTCTATGTTTTAGTAGCGAATAGAGTGGTTTTAATTGAATATTCCTAATGTGGTGACATCTGTAGACAGACATCTATCTACAGATATCTATAGATGTAGTTAGGTAGAAGGTCCCTATCCTCCCGTATCCAGTTATGTCGGGTTGCCGTTTCACCGGACTATGAGAGTGAAGGAACAGTCAGATAGCTTTTATATTATGAACACAATTGGTACCTACATTATTTTTAGTCTCAGACCAATGCGGGTCTAGCAAAGCTCGTGTTGATCAATTGACTTATCATAAAAATAAGAGTAATGCAGATTAGATCGGCAGTTGCTTCAATGTTGACCAGACTCGTTAATTCTGGATCATAGTCTCAGCTAGTGTTGCCATCCGTCCGGATTTCCTCGGATTTGTCCTAGTTTAGAGGGCATCCGGGGAGCGTCCGGGCGGGGTTTCATTTGTAGTCCGGGTTAAAAAATTTAAAGTCACGGGCTGTCCACGACACATGCACTGTGCCCGCACGCCACGATCAATCGACGAACCGACGCGCTAAATTCACCATTATTTTCAACTATTTTATTACACTGATGTCCGGGGCCTGGGCTTTAAAATCCGGGGTTTTCACGTGTTTTTTCCTGGTTGCCAAATGTTAGAGATGGCAACCCTAGTCTCAGCGAACTCTGACTAATAAATAATAAATATCAGACTACATCACATACATTGATATGACTCCGAGGTAAGTAACTTAAGCACTTGTGCTACGGATATCAGAAACAACAGTGATATTACAAATAGGTATATATTTCAATATTTGATACTAGCTGACCCGGCGCACTTCGTCGCCCCGGATTTTTCATACCCATATTTTTTTTTTACCGCGCAACTTTTTATTTTTTCTTTTATTAGAACCTTCACTTGACAATAACAAACACAACTAAAAAATAATTAGCGAAATCGGTTCAGCTGTTTTCGAGATTTGCGCTTAGCAACATAATCAGCGATAAATTTTTAACCGACTTCAAAAAAAAGGAGGAGGTTCTCAATTCGACTGAATGTATTTTTTTTTTTTTTTTTTTTTTTTGTATGTATGTTACTCGATATCTCTGAGAATTGTTAACCGATTTCCAAAATTTTTTTTAATCGAAAGGGTTTACTCCCGAGTTGGTCCCATTGCCACCAAGTCAGGATCTGATGAAGGGATCCCAGGAAAATCGAGGGCAACTCTCAAACTTTATAGGCACGTACAATGTGTTTTAGACATTTTCTAAGATTTTTCAAGTATTTACGCATGGTTACTTATCATCTTATGTTGGTGAGCTGATGATGGAAGGTACAACTCCTTAACGATTAGGAATTAGTTTATGATTCTTTAAATATTGATATCTTCGAGAATTGTAAGACGATTTTTAGAGTTCTTTTTTTTATTCAAAAGGGTATATCCTGGAGTTGGTCCTATTGGTACCACATCTGAATCTGATGAAGGAATCTTAGGCAAATCGACAGAAACTCTCAAGTATTATAGGCGCGTACAATCTATTTTAATTATTTTCTAAAACAATTCAAGTATTTACGTCTGGTATTTATAATCTCATGTTGCTGAGCTGATGATGGAAGGTGTAACTCCTTAACGATTAGGAGTTCGTGGATAATTCTTTCAATATTATAGGGCCATATTGGGTGTTATTCTCGATATAGTCTCAATTTCACCAAGTCTTGGTCTAGTGATGAGATTCCATGATGATTCCATGATTTTAACGACATGTTAAGTGCTTTATTTATTTTTTCTAAAACGATTCCAGTATTTGCGTCTCGTACTCATCATGTTATGTTGCTTAGCTGATGATGAAAGGCTTTGAAGATTAGTAGTTTTAAGCAATTCTTTAAACATTAAAGGCTCGTTATACCTTTTCGTCTTTAGTCTCATAAGACCGGCACTGTCTCATTAAAGCAGCTCGTTTTGATTTGGTCTACCTACCTTTTAATAAATTTCACTAAAAAGTAACAAATAAGTTAAATTTTAACAAAAATAAAAACCGACTTCAAAAATCCCCGCAAAAAATGTTTATAAAAAAACACAAATAAAAACTGCCTTAATAGCTATTTAAATGTCTAAACACTAAAAAGTATAAAATAAATTCTTTCGACTGCTTCGATGAAAGTATTAATCTTTAACACGTATTTAAATATTTACAATAATCAGTTAGTTTTGGAGTCGTAATACTGGAGACTTAATAACAAATTACCTTACTAATAACAATATGAAACAAATTAGTTAAAATATGAGTATATTAACTTACTATTGATTTTGTATATTCAAAACCTATTTTACCACCCTTCACCATGAAACAAATAATTGCAAATTCCGAAATGATGATATAATTACGCGGGCTGGCACCGACTCCAAAACTAACTGATTATTGTAAATATTTAAATACGTGTTAAAGATTAATACTTTCATCGAAGCAGTCGAAAGAATTTATTTTATACTTTTTAGTGTTTAGACATTTAAATAGCTATTAAGGCAGTTTTTACTTGTGTTTTTTTATAAACATTTTTTGCGGGGATTTTTGAAGTCGGTTTTTATTTTTGTTAAAATTTATTATATGATAAGTTCGATTCTTTGTTTGCATCGAATAGGCTCCGAAACTACTGAACCGATTTTAATAATTCTTTCACCAATAGAAAGCCACTTTATCAGCGAGTAACATGGCCTATATTTTATCCCCGTATTCCCACGGGAACGGGAACTACGCAAGTGAAAGGCAAGCGGCTAGCTCGTCGCCTACACAATCACACACCCAAGACCCGATATATCATTAATCGCCGTTTACGACATGCTAGGCAAGGAAAACAGATGGCACATCCTTTTTTAGTCCCCGACCAATATGGGACAACACTGACTTATATAATAAGAATCCCTCTTCGCCGCGTCGTATAAACTGCACACTTCGAACTGCGATATGACATTTGCCATTAGATTCGCTGGGAAAATGTCGCGAGGTCGAGAGGTGAGACGGTTAATAGATGTTGAGTTATTACAACATGCACATACATACATACATACATACAAGAGCGGTGGTAGCTCAATGGTAAGGACACGCGCCTCTTAACCGAGGAGTGCGGGTTTAAACCCGGGCATGTACATTTGGAATTTTCAAATGTATGTACGTATTTATACCACTAGCTTGGCGGTGAGGGAAAACATCGTGATGAAACCTGCAAATTCAAACAACTTTGGATTTGTAACCATGATCCAAAAATTGACTGGTTCCTCTATCTTAGGGTTACGAAGGTCACATCGGCAGTCGCTTCAATGTAATTACCAGACTAACACTAGTACCAAACTGAGCATGTGCTTGTGCTATGGATACTAGGCGAACGGATAGACAGACTTAAATACGTTTATGAACATCCATGACTCGAGTACAATAAATGTTCATGTTCAACACACGAATCATTTGCCCCGAGCGAGATTCGAACCTGCGACCCTCGGTTTCGTGGCCAGGGTCTATGACCACTCGACCAACGGGCCAGTCCAGTCATATGGTCGAACTTTGGCTCTTTGCCCTTCGTCGCCAATTCTGAACCATTTCGCCAACGAGAAAACTCATACTGCGCCGAATCCTCTAGAAATCTTTCCTGTCATCGATTGATATCGATTAGCGGCGCGTGAGTCGATACGATCGCCGATCAACGCAAAGGTTGCGTCTGACGAAATTATCGATTCGCTCCGAGATAATAGCTGAATGTGCAACGTCATTACTTGGACTTAAAGAGCAATGAGAGTGTTGGTGAAGGATTTTTTGAATTCAGTCTTTATAGCTAATATGAAAGGCTACTCATAATAACTTTCTGTGACAATAAAGTATGTGGTAATCCGACTACATCACATACATTGATCTGACTCCGAGCTAAGTAGCTTAAGCACTGGTGTTATGGATGTCAGAATCAACAGTGGTATTACAAATATATACTTAAATATTGAAATTAACACCCAGACACAGAACAAACACAAGTATTCATTACATGGATTTTTGTCCTGGGTGGGGATCGAACGACTCATTGGCGCATGGGGCAGGGTCACTACCGAATAGGTCGTGGGCGGCTATGGTCTCCTTCTGCGAAGACGTCATGTCCCAGAAGGAGATCACTGAGAGGGCACGTGAGAACAGCGCTCTCGCTGACCCGATCCGGCGAAGACGGACGGGCGGTCGGAGGAGGAGGTTCGCCCACCTCCTTCCACCGTCCTAGCGGACCGCGTGGGTGAGGGCCGGGGGCCCCCCACCTACATTGCACGGTTCCGCCTGTCTGGGAGACGATTTCCGTGTGCCGGATCGTCTCCCCCTAGGCGCGGGAGGCCCAGCACTTGCAGGGCCAACGCTGCGGTGTTCACGGTGGTTTAGCGTTGCGCGATCCCGTGGGCACCTTACATAAAGACGTAAACGGTACATCGCAGGGGTTTAGTCGGTATACCCCGTCCACTACCATCTTGGGCGGAGCAGGGTCCTCCTATCATCTCGAGGGCCCCGGGAGTCCGACACACCCCGCTATTCCCCCCGGTTTTAGCGGGACGGTGCGTAACGCATTCCCCGGGGTCAACAAAAAAAAAAAAAAAAGGGTCACTACCGAATGCGCCATTGAGCTAGTCAATCGGCATTTTTTTTAAAAGTGACTCCTTACATCATCATCTTCCTAGGGTTATGTCCTGTGCTTAGACGGGGTCCGCTTAGACCATGATCCAGGACTTAGCGAGTCTGGTAATTACATTGAATCGACTGCCGATTTGACTTTTGTAACCCTTAGATGCCAATACTCCGTAAGATACAATTTCTGTAAAATAAAACTCAAATAACATTGCTAAAACGCCTAGTTTTCCTAAGAGAAACCTAAGTGAACACTTAAATAGAATTTTAATGTATGTATGTATGTAAGACTGTTGCGTTGTTGTATTTTGTATGTAAGGCGGGCGTCTCTTCCATATTTTACGATAGTAAACTAAAAACGGTCAAGTGTGAACCGAACATAATAAAAGGGACCTCTATTGGATGCTTCCAAACCTAGCTCTTACTACCTTCAAACCACATATTTGATCTTTCATTTATCTGTATATAAAATATAGCAGCGCCCCGCGGTTTCACCCGCGTAGTTCCCGTTCCCGTGGGAATATGGGGATAAAATATAGCCTATGTTGATCGCTCGTAAAGTAGCTATCTATTGGTGAAATAATTTTTCAAATCGGTCCAGTAGTTTCTGAGTCTATTCGATACAAACAAACAAACAATCAAATCTTTCGTCTTTTTATTTTAATATTAGTATAGTAAGACAATTTGGATCGTTACACATCCTAGTTGTTGAATGTGCAGGTTTCAACACGATGTTTTCCCTCACCGCCGAGCTAGTTTTTTGAATACGTACATACATTTGTAAAATACAGTTGTACGTGCTCGGATTTGAACCAGCACCCCTCGGATTGAGGCGCTTTAGATACTATATAGCTACCAAACTGTATTAGATGATGTTATCATAAAGACCCATGTTGGTGGGTGACTTGAACGGAAGGACGAATTGTATATATTGACCACCTAGGCCCTCTCTCTGTGTCGGAGAACCCCCTCTGATCAGGTAGGCGAATTTTACACGGAATGCGGAACCCTAAGAAAGGTCTAGAAATCTAGATTCACTGCCTTTAACACGGAGCACATATAAATCCCATATTTGGCAATCTCTTTGTGACTGCAAGCGCAGAGATTTCTCCATCATTACCTTTTAAGGAATACTTAGCAAAAACAAAATTATTTCCAGTTACCGAGATTCTGTTAAAAGTAGATAATCTTTAGCCCTGTTGGTAAAATGGTTGCAGATTCCGCGTCGAACGCAATGGGACGCGAGTTCGATCCCGGACAAGCATTAGTTAAAGAAGCACGCTTCTCATGTGTGGACCAATTTGAAAAATTCTTCTTTAACAAAGTGACTTTATCAGCGAGTAATATAGGCAATATTTTATCCCCGTATTTCTACAGGAACGGGAACTACGCGGGTGAAACCGCGGGGCGCTGCTAGTAATGAACGAATGTCTTAAGTATAACACTAGCTTCTAACAGCGGCTTTGCTCGCGTGGTACGTCGATAAAACATAGCCTATATCAGGGGTGGCGAACCTTTATTATACAAACGTGCCAAAATTTCGAAAATGTCAATATAATTGGTTCTTTAAGTACACGTCGAGTGGTTGATGAGGATGTTATTGTCAATAATTGTTAATAAATTTCTGATCTCAAAGAAAATACGTGCCAACTATTTTGTATAACGTGCCACTTATGGCACGCGCGCATTTATAATATTAGTAGAATAGTAGGAATTATATGAAGTATTTTTTTAATAAATAATATTAATATTTATTAATCTATCTAAGTATATATGTATGTGGTTTGTGATTCCACAGCAGATTACGATTTCCATGGAGATGCTTGTTGTAATGTGATATTGATGTAATAATTTATGCAGTTTGTTATTGAATGAGTATTTGATGCCTACATATATATTTGATAGTATATTTATGGACTGATGGTTGCTATAGTATATTTTTAAATTATTTGCTAATGGTTGTTTTAATGAGTTGCAGTTTTTTTGTAGCGGTTGATGAGCTTTTATGTCTGTTTGATGATGTGCTTTTATACTTGTAATACAATGCAGTAGTATAACTTTTAAGTATTTACTAAGTTAAGTATAATTAATAGGAAAACCTGTTATTGGCCATACTATATAAAATTTACTGTATAAGCAAAAACATTGTTACATACGCTGTTGGTTTTCTGAATAAATAAATAAAAGAATAAATAAATAAAAAAAAGGAGGATTTTCTTGTGATTGCTGTCGATACTACAATAATTACTAGCTTCATAGGGTACTGTGACGTCATCACACCAAGTGCAAGTTTGTATGTCGCAACGCTCTCGCAACACAAATGGTTTCCGCGTCAATCGCGACGTATGTGTTTCGTAATGTCAATCGATTTACACACATTGTTGAAGAGAGCGGCGATGGCTCAGTGGTGGAGTCTGTGAATACGTCTCATATGCGAGGAGTTTCGGTTCGAAATTACCTTCCGTAGGGGAATGCAGAATTCGGGGAACATAAAACCCTTAACTAGTTCAGTCAAAAGTAATATTGAGGTGGGTTAGGTGGAGAATTGTGGGATGAAAGTGACAGGTGGCCAAATCTCTCATATACAATCGAAAACCCGATACACCATTAGCAGCTTTTAACGACTAGGCAAGGAACACAGTTGACACATAAATTATTTTTTAGTTTCAAACCAACATGAGAAACTCAATGTTGACTGGCCCGATGGTCGAGTGGTCAGAGGCCCTGGCCACGAAACCGAGGGTTGCGGGTTCGAATCCCGCTAGGGGCAAATGTTTCGTGTGATGAACATGGGCATTTGTGCTCGAGTCATGGATGTTTATAAACGTATTTAAGTATGTCTATCCGTTCACCTAGTATCCATAGCACAAGCATCAGCTTAGTTTGGAACTAGGGAATTGGTGTGTCAGTCTGAAAGATTTATTTATTTATTATTTATTTATGTTATTTATTATTTATTTATGTAAGTTTCTTAAGAGTCAAATTGACTCATATTCCGTTTTCAAGTGCAAGATCGTGGCGTGAATGCGCGGGCGCCGCTGTGCTCCATTTTCCCTTATAAGTACACGACGCGGTTTTATAATGCGACCACGTCACGTCTGCTAATGTCAGCGATTACGATAGCGCTGCAAGATAACGGTCAAGTGTGAGAGGGAATTTTATAGCGGTTTTTTTTTAATTTTAGGAGTTATACTGGATCGTTGATTTATGGTAACTCAGTGGTAAGGACACGCGTTTTATATGCAAGTGGTTAAGGAAGGAAAAAGACGTAAAAAAATAATAATATTTAAATTAAAAAAAACTCATGTTTTTCTGAGACCCAAAAAGAATGTGCCAACTGTGTTCCTTACCTAGCATGTCGTGAAAGGCGACTAATGCTATATCAGGTTTTGGATATGTGGTTGTGTAGGCAACGAGCTACTCTTGTCACTACTTTTTCACAATTTTCCATCCCCAGTTATATTTTTACTCGAATGGGGTTAAAGGGGCTTTCTGCCCCTTTGTCCGTTCGTTACTTAAATTTCACGTCTGTCTGTCTGTCGTGGGCTGGGTATTAAAGTTGGTATATAGTGGAAGGATGTTCACTATTATACTATTGTATGTGTTTTTAATTTGTCTAACACACCAAAAACAATTTTGCAAAAAAGCTATCACACCCCAAGGCCCAATATGATCTTATCAAATTGGTCGGCGCCGGTATCTGACCTTACGAACGTTTGCGAATTACTAACAATAATTTTTCACACGCAATTATTAACACAGTGTAGATAACTAGCCTTTATAATGACGGCTGTAGTTAAGAACATAGCCTCATATAGGGTTGCCATCCGTCCGTGTTTCTTCGGATATGTCCTAGTTTAGCGGGCATCCGGGGAGCGTCCGGGCGGGGCTTCATTTGTAGTCCGGGTTTAAACATTTTAAGTCATGGGCTGTCCGCGACACATGCACTGTGCCCGCACGCCGCGATCAACAGACGGACCGATTTGCTAAATACACCATCATTTTCAACTATCTTATTACACTGATGTCCGGGACCTGGGCTCTATAATCCGGGGTTTTCACGCGTCTTATCCTGGTTGCCAAATGGTAAAGATTTTTTTTTTTGAGAGGACGTCGGCATTTTTCCGAAGGCGGTCTTTACTACCTACCGGGCTGGCGGGGGAGCGGGAAACTCTCACCCCTAAAATTTAGGCAACAGCCTGAGGGCGCCGCCTATGGGGCTCGACCTCGGCTTAGGACGTTGCTAAAGAGAGCAGACGCACGTAGGTTTGGGGATAGAAGCGACTGGGCGCGGGCCGGTTACGCGAAAAAGGAGCTAGCGGGGGCGGCGCGAAGCGAGTTCTCGCCGGCGAGGACGGAACGACGGGCGACTTGAGGTGTTTCAAATGGTAGAGATGGCAACCCTACGCATATTTAAGGAAGAGTCAGTCTAACGGTTATAAGCCGTTGGTCCTGCGCCTGACCTCTCTCCGGTCATATCGGTGCCGTCTCACCGGACTATGAGAGTGAAGTAACAGAGAGTGCACCTGTGTTTGCGCACACACTTGTGCACTATAATATCTCCTGCGTCCGTTAATCACCGTTGTGATTTGAAGCCTTGCCTGAAATCGGTTAGGATGATGTTATTACATTCATATAATAGTTTTTATCCTACTGAACGTTTCCTCACTGTGCCTACGTGGTCCGTGCGACCTTAGGTATTGTATTATTATCGTGAAAGAACAATGAGTACATTTAGACGTAATCTTTAGCCGACTTCGAATATGTGAGTATTGTGTTAGAATCACATGACTGACGCCAATGTGGAATAGGGAGGGGAGGTCATTTCGTTGCTAATCTTTTTATCAGGTGCTCAGCGTGGTACAGTAGTCAACTTCCTAACGTTATGTCCCGTGTTTGGACGGGGTCCGCTTAGACCATGATCCAGGATCTAGCGAGTCTGGTAATTAAAATTAAAGCGACTGCCGATCTGACCTTCGTAACCCTAAGATAGGGGAACCAGACAATTTAAGGACCATGGTTTAATCCAAATTTGTTTGAATTTGCAGGTTTCATCCCGATGTTTTCCTTCACCGTCGAGCTAGTGGTAGAATTACGAACATAAGACTTGAAAAATCCAGAGGTACGTGCCCGGGTTTGAACCCGCACTCCTCGGTTAAGAGGCGCGTGTCTTTACCATTGAGTTACCACCGCTCTCAGCGTGGTACAGTAGTAAATTGGCAAAAGTCAAGTGCCGGTCTCTGCGGTAGTGACTTGGATGGGTTTTCTTATATTTAAATGTCGGCTTTTTGCATTGCGCATAGGCAGTATAGGTATATTATTTAAATTTATTTGTTTTATTTTTATTCTAGTTCTCATGTTTTTTTTAATGCTCAGTGTTTTTAATTTGTAATCTCTTGTGCAGAATAAATTGTTTATCTATCTGTCTTGCTATCTTTAATTGATAAATGACAAGCTCGATGGCACATTGGGTAGTGACCCTGCCCCATGCGCCAAGAGTTGTGGGTTCGATCCTCACCCAGGCCAAACATTCGTTTGAAGAATACTTGTGTTTGTTCTGTGTCTGGGTGTTAATATCCAATCCAATATTTAATTATACATTTGTAATACCACTGTTGTTTCTGATATCCGTAACACAAATGCTTAAGCTACTTACTTCGGAGTCAGATCAATGTATGTGATGTTGTTGAATATTTATTTACATAAATTAATTTAATAAACTGATTGTATCAAATTAAATTTCTACTGTCCTTATCTAAGGGGGCTCTTTACCTCGGATGGCTTACTAGTGATACTTACCCCTAGAACATATATACGTCATAATTTATACAACCTTCCATTTCACCTAACTGCATTAGGATTTGTATACTTTATGCTAAGGAATTAAAGTCTATTTTGGATATTTCGTTTAATAATGCGACGATGTTGATGTCCAACACGAGGCCGTGGTGCAGTAAAAATAACAACAGTAAGGATCAACGGCAAACTTTCATTGTGTTTCAAAACGTCGTGAACAGTACTTCATAGACTCAGGAGTCCAAGGAATTTGTTTACCATTCCCATTTCTTGTTGGTATCGACCGAACGAAATATTAAAAAAATACTGACATGTGGCTAGTTACTCCGTCCTTGCCTACCTACAAAATCATTATACCAATACCCAATACACCATTAGTCGCTTTTTACGACTTTGGTAAAGAACACAATTGGTAGATTCTTTTATGTCCCAGACCAATATAAATAAAAAATAAATAATAAATATCAGACTACATCACATACATTGATCTGACTCCGAGGTAAGTAGCTTAAGCACTTGTGTTACGGATATCAGAAACAACAGTGGTATTACAAATATATACTTAAATATTGGATATTAACACCCAGACACTGAACAAACACAAGTATTCATCACACGAATGTTTGTCCTGGGTGGGGATCGAATATCGAATCGAATCGAATCGAAATCGCCATCGAGCCAATCAATATGGGACATATATATGTTAATGATTAATATGTTGCAATTAGCCAATTAAAAAACCAAATACTATTTGTCGAACACATACAAATTAGATTTTAAGGCGCGTATATTCTACAGGACTCACCGTTTATCTTGGTATGGGCATGTGATGAGAGGAGAGGAAGGACATGTGACAAAGAGAGTGATGAGTATGAATGTTAGTGGATTGAGAGGAAGAGGAAGGCCAAATAAGAGATGGATAGATTGTGTGATACATGATATGAGTGAAATGGGAGTGGATAGCTTGATGACGGCTGACCGGGACGTTTGGAAGAGGAAGACATGCTGCGCCGACCCTAGATAAACTGGGAGAAGGGCAAGAGGATGATGATGATATTCTACAGGACTTGGGTGTGTTCACTGCCAGTAGTTAAACTGTGTTCGCGGTCGCCTTATATCATTGCGTCCGGCAGCTGACCATGAGGAGGAATGCGGGGTGAAAGGTGTGGCGCGCGGGGCGAGAGGGGGCGGGGGCGATTGTCAGAAAAACCATTGATATTAATGGTTAAGGGCGAACGTTGTGGGCGCTTCAGGTGCGTAATATAGGGTACTGAGTAACAGGGGGCGCTAATTGAAACGGGGCACCCTAACAGCAGGCGTCTAGTATCAGTTTGACCAAACAATGAGTATTCACAGCGAATTGCAGAGATGTTTGTCGCCTTTTGACCCTTTTACTACTGGTGCTGTGACTCCTAACCACAGAGTAATAATATACTACGTACAACAGAGGGTCACTGCCCATACTTGAACAGTTACTGCTATAACTCGCGCAAGAACAGCGACAGTGGTGAGTAATTGGAACTACAGCAAAGATTAGACTGTTTGTCAGGAATAATACAAGATGGCGCTACAAGCCCAGGTTAGTGTTTCTTAGTAATAATACGTCATCTGTTTTATGGTTTTAAAACAATTTTGGTTTGTTTCTAAAGAAAATATTATATATTCATGTTTTCACCTAATTTTGATAAATTATCTAAGAAATGAAGCAAATAACTTATTTTATGAAAAAAAAACATTTTTTAATAGTAAAATAATAACGTTTTTATTCTGTTTTATCTCTCAATCAGTCTAAATGATGCCTGTAGTGACATCTGTCTGTGTCAAGTCTAAACGAAATCTAAAATGTATGTGTCTGACCAGACATGCTCCTAGCAAAACCCTCAAAGGGTCGGCGCCGTGCGAATGACGCCCCTCGTACGGCAAGCGCCTTTACGCTATCATTAGATACCTCTTAGTATTAGACCCTCCGTAGGTTTGTTTGTCACCTCTTAGTATCGAAAAAGCAAGGTTTCATATTTCGCCATTCATTACCTTATACATTTGTTCAGAAATCAAGTCGTTAATTATGTATTTACCTGTAACAAAAACGAAAACATGTTAATTATAAAAATAGCAGCGCCCCGCGGTTAAGCCCGCTACTATGGGGGTTTAGTTTGTGCAAGTCCGACAAATCCTCTCTGCTCCTCCCGTTGCGGACAGAAATCCGAAGGGGATCTCCAAAGTAAAAAAAAGGTTTTTTTGTAAAAAAAAAATGACCACGTACTAATGGTGGCTATGTGGCTCCACCACAGAGACTTCCAAGTCCGCTCCATCCCTTAACTTAGAGCCTACTCGCTCGCATTACTAAGTGAACGGCTGGCTGACGCATTGGTACAGATTTTCGAGTCATTATCATAGATAATAATAACTTCTACGAAGTCCCGCTACAAGGTCCAAAGAAACAGTAGTTACTTATTTTATTACTTACGTAACTAGCCACAGCTGTTTTCGACCGCGTGGACATTCAGACTACTGAATCGTATACCCTTACATTATGTGACATTATCGACCTCCGTGAAAGTGGCACCAGTGGTAGATAAGATGAGAGGAAACCGTTTATCTTGGTATAGGCATGTGATGGGAAGAGAGGAAGGACATGTGACAAAGAGAGTGATGAGTATGAATGTTAGTGGATGGAGAGGAAGAGGAAGGCCAAATAAGAGATGGATGGATTGTGTGCAAGATGATATGAGTAAAATGGAAGTGGATAGCTTGATGACGGCTGACCGGGACGTATGGAAGAAGAAGACATGCTGCGCCGACCCCAGGTAAACTGGGAGAAGGGCAAGAGGATGATGATATCGACCTTCGTGAAGTTTTAAGACCCCACATTCAGTAGTTTGGGCTGTGCGATAAATAATTGTCTATCAGTTAGCTAGAGCGGTGGTAGCTCAACGGTAAGGACACGCGCCTCTTAACCGAGAAGTGCGGGTTCAAACCCGAGCACGTACCTCTAGATTTTTTAAATCTATGTACGTATTTATACCAATAGCTCGACAGTGAGATGAAACCTGCAAATTCAAACTACTTTGAATTTGTAACTATGATCCAAAAATTATCTGGTTCCTCATCTTAGGGTTACGAAGGTCAGATCGGCAGTCGCTTCAATGTAATTACCAGACTCGCTAAATCCTGGATCATGGTCTAAGCGGACCCCGTCTAAACACGGGACATAACGCTAGGTAGATGATGATGTCGAACCAGCTAGCAATACATTGCAACACAGTAAGACCTTACATGATCAGATTCGTTTATCATACCTGTGCAAGTCTGCATTAGCCTTTTATATACTTTCACCTTTGTATACCTTTTCGTCTATGTTTTTGATAGCCATTGGTTATGCTTTTTTGATTGATTTATTACACTTTTTGTATTACTACCAAAAAGAACCAGCGCCTTTTTATTGCGGTAGGTACTTGACTTGACTTGACTTGACTTGCACCTAAAACCACATTCAGCCAAAAATAAAAATCATCCCATGTTGGTCTGGGACTAAAAAAGAATATGCCAACTGTGGTTCTTGCCTAGCATGTCGTAAAAGGCGACTAATGGTATATCGGGTTTTGGGTATGTAATTGTGTAGGCGACGAGCTAGCCATAGTCACTACTTTGGCACAATTTTCCATCAAACCCAGCCCATTGTCCCACGTTGGTCTGGGACTTAAAAAGAATGTGCCAACTGTGGTTCTTGCCTAGCATGTCGTAAAAGGCGACTAATGCTTTATCGGGTTTTGGGTATGTGATTGTGTAGGCGACGAGCCACTAGTCACTACTTTTGCACAATTTTCCATCAAACCCAGCCCAGTTTAATTTTTGGCTGAATGTGGTTAAAGGGGCATGCTGCCCCTTTGATTCTGCCTACCCCTTCGGGGATTATGGGCGTGATGTTATGTTGTGTTGTGTTATAGCACCACCAGGACTGACCCTTGAGCAGTCTCTGTCGCACAAAGCGTTTGAGCGAGATAACGTTGTTGTTACATAACGACATTGGGTATGCGGCACCGATCGATGCGAATTGAGCAAGAGAGAGGGAGAAAGATATAGATACAAACATACTAGCGCGTCCGCAATCCCCGAAGGGGTAGACAAAGTTTAAGGAACAGTAAGCTCTTTTAGCTATAATCATCTTCCTAGCGTTATGTCCCGTGCATAGACGGAGTCCGCCTAGACCATGATCCAGGATTTAGCGAGTCTGGTATTTTGGACCGACTGCCGATCTGACCTTCGTAAATAGGGTAACCAGACAATCAAGAAAGTGGTATAATAATATACGTACAAGGATTTGAAAAATCCAAAGGTACAGTCGCCGTCAGATATATTGGAGCAGACAAAGTGACCAAATACTTCTGAACAGTTTAAAATGTGAATAATTTGCATACACTACAAGATACCATTAATATCTGAGCAGATGCTAGTCAATAACTTCTATACACACGACTAACCTAATATCTGAACACTCTTAGCGTCAAGTGTATAAGCTCCTGAAACCATATCATATACATATATTATAATTATATTGTTAAACTTTTTTTTTCCAAAATGTATGTACTTATCCTAAAGTGTGCAATTAGCGCTCTTAAATTCTTATGCCCTTACAGGGCGTCACAAGTACACCTAGTATGTAATTTACTCACTGACCATCTCTTGTACTTTTTGCAATGTGACATGCAATAAACATTTGAATTTGAATTAGAATTATAAAGGCTACAATGCCTAAGCCCGTTTCTTTCACGCAAGCTAGCCAGTCACATATCCATAAACTTCAGGTTATACAGAATAGGTTCATGCGCAAAGCCACAGGCGCGCCCCGGTACCTTAGAAACGAGATCCTTCACATTGACTTAAACCTGCCTAATGCCTAATGTTCCCTCCGCTATTTTGACTCTGCTTCCCATCACCCCAACTTCTTAGTGGTTAATGCCGTTGTCTTCCATAGAAAATGTCGACCTAGGAACGTCCTCCTAGATCCCGACGACGCAATCACGCTAGCCGTGACGTCGGCTCAGCAGCTCGCGACACAGCGGCATTGAAATAGCGTATGTCGCTGAATCCAGTGCATCTAAAATTGTGCTGGGCCCAGGTGGATTGCTGGATCTATTGCGATCTCTAAGCCGGCGTTTGGTAAGTGGTCATCGTAGCGTATGAACATTTTCAACACCACACTTCGTAAGCCTTATTTTAAAAAACTAATGATAAAGTCCCTCGTTTTGTTTTTATTAATAAGACCTGCTTTAATCATCTTCCTAGCGTTATGTCCCGTGCTTAGACGGGGTCCGCTTAGACCATGATCCAAGATTTAGCGAGTCTGGTAATTACATTGAAGCGACTGCCGATCTGACCTTCGTAACCCTAAGATAGGGGAACAAGACAACTTTTGGATCATGGTTACAAATCCAAAGTTGTTTGAATTTGCAGGTTTCATCACGATGTTTTCCCTCACCGTCGAGGTAGTGGTATAAATACGTACATAGATTAGAAAAATCCAGAGGTACGTGCCCCGGATTGAACTCCTCGGTTAAGAGGCGCGTGTTCTTACCATTGAGCTACCACCGCTCTGTGGCCTGCCTTAATCCTCTGTACTATATCCGAGAGGGCGTCACTCTAAGAGTGACCTTCAACAATAAACCATTATCTATGCTCAGACAAAGACTCGGGCTAACACTAGCAGTCCACCATTACGCAACTTATTTCGCAACATCTGAATATAAAGTTAGCACAAATCCAGTCTTACTGGACGGTAAATAGCTACAATTATATACCTAGTTATATTATCTGTGTTTCTCCGCACTAATATTCGAGTTAACTAGTGATGGGGTAATGTATAGATGCAGTTATCGATACATTCTTCTTGGGGTTACGACCTGTTCTTAGTCTAGGTCCGCTAAGAGTCAGTTTATTAGATTGAAGCGATTGCTATCGGACCTTCGTAGATCTCAAAAATGGAAAGCAAATTCAATTTTGATATTAACCTGCTATGACGAAGATCTAGTAACTGGACCGGGGTCGCTTGGGGCTTTAGGAAGGCTTCATGAGTTTATTATTCCTTGGACTCTGCCGTCTACCTACGGAGATTGCAGACTGCAGGCGTGATTGTTTGTATGTATGTATGATTTAAGCGATTCGCTTTTATTTTTTCAATAGTTGCCTTATACTAGGAAGGAGGGATTTTTTGGAAAGAAAAATTAAGGAAATTGCGCAACAAGCTGAAAATTTTCAGAAAACTTAACGACTATTTAATTATTTTGGTGTAGGTTTCAGGTAAGTGATTGTGTAGGCGACGAGTTAGCCGCTTGTTACTGCTTTAAACAGTTTTCCATCTAACCCAGCCCAGTTTTTTTTATTTTAGTCAAAAGTGGCAAAGGGTTACGGGCGTGATGACTTGTATATATTTAAACTTCGCGCTAAGCATAATATACCTACTAATATACCTGTCTTAGTTATGAATATCATGATAATTTTTCTAATTGATCATGATATTCATAACTAAGACAGGTCAAGGACTGTCGGGTCGCCTAATATAAAATATAGTTTTCATTGTTCATTGTTTTAGCAACCTGTCGTCTGCGTTTCGTTCGATCATTTGTCAACGTGCGAAACGGATTGTAATGGATTACCGACGAAGTACCCTCGCAATGTGCTGCCAAAAGAACTCATGTTAATTATTCATCTTCACTGCTTGTACGATATTACAAAACTCCGTTTAGCCTAAAAGGATATCGTGACGAGTCGATGGTGTAATGGTTTTTGTGGTGAATAGCTGAAATCAAGCAATGTTTGATGGGTAATCTAATTGAAAACATTATTAGAGTGATTTCAATTTCATATTTAGTTTATTATTTTCTTTCTTTTTGTTAAGAACGGCAAACGGAGGACAAAAATATCCTTAATCAACTTTTTTATACAACACCAAATCTGTCTGACTGGAAGAATTTCATGCCCAGGTTACTTGTCCGATAGTGATGTAATTTAGTAGACCTGCTAAAATTCTGTCCTAATGCTAATATCCTACCTAGGCTACTTCTATCCTAGAAAAATGATAGCTCCCACAGGACACGCCATAGTCTCTATTACAGACCAAATTATACTCAAAATATGGTATTACATAATTACCCTTGCTCTGCAGACTCCAGACTCGATATATCGATACAATTTCATCGACAATCCCAACGGATGTGACTCCCATCACTATCTGTATACGTATAAAGGTTATTTTACCACGACACCGACTCGCTCGCCGCCTCGCCAGGAATCTGATATTCTGAGTATTTGCTTGACAAATAGGATAAAATAACAACCGGATGGATATGCAGACATAGATATATATGTAATATATTAAATTCGTATCAGGGTCCAGTTGGTGCATGAAATTGTAAATGATGTAATGTTTGTTGAATAATTTCAATCTATATGTTCGATGGTTCAACATTGCATAGCCACCGAGCTTACCTATAAGGCCAAATCGGACGTCAAATCAAATCAAATCAAATATTTGTATTGCTTTCCATATTAGCAAGTGGTTGAAGAAGGGATTGCAAATTTTAAAATGGGCAAGTTACATACGAACATTGCAAGATAAATTAAAGAATGTAAAAATATATACGGTCGAATTGAGAACCTCCTCCTTTTTTGAAGTTAGTTGAAAAGGAAAGTAAGGTAAGTAATATGACAGACAGGAAGCCGGCCTTCATGAACAGCAAAAATGGGTAGTACAATGAAATACTAAATCCCAATGCCATGGCCCGGTATGATGGATACTTAATAAATCTATACTAATACTAGCGGCCCGGTACGTGCTTCGCTACGTATAAAGTGAAATCAATTTGACAGCAATATCTCCATTAACAAAATGATCCGCCATTTATTGAATTCATTTGTTACAAAACATGTGATAAATGAAGAACCGCTCTTCAGATTTTGTGCAAACTTCACATAACCCATCTACTAAATAGTCCGAACAAAGCCTAAACATTTGGTTTTGATAGGTGAGCCCGTTCTTGAGTTATACAATTACAACGAAAAGTGGCATTGATTTTTATATATATATATATATATTGATTATAAAGCTGAAGAGTTTGTTTGTTTGCTTGAACGCGCTAATCTAAGGAACTACAGGTGATATTTTGTTTAAAACTGTAATATCTCGCTGGTCTCTCGAAAAATCTTGGTTCTGTTTCTATTTGTATTTTATTTTTATATATTTTCCGACGGTTGCGGTGGTTGCTCAATGGTAAGGACCCTCGCCTCTTAACCGAGGAGTGCAAGGACCGAGGAGAAGAATGAAACCTGAAAATTCAAAAAACTTTGGATTTGTAACCATAATCCAAAAATTTACTAGTTCCCCTATCTTAGGGTTACGAAGGTCAGATCGGCAGTCGCTTCAATCTAATTACCAGACTCGCTAAACCCTGGATCATGGTCTAAGAGGACCCCGTCTAAACACGGAACATAACGCTAGGAAGATGATGATATTTTCCAACGAATTAAATTACTAAAATATTGACCATGAATATTCCCTATTACAAGTTAGCATCAAGTATTAAACGTGAAGGAGGGATTTGAACTGTTGTCAAAGAGGTCCAAAACATATCATAGCGTGTTGAGGGCTTGAGACACACCGTGCGAACTTGTCGCGTGACAGACAGATTCGAAGACAGGGCTGCCTCCTCTCCGAGGATCGGGTGACTGAGGTTAAAGGTGACAAAGTCAAAGTCAAAGTCAAAATATTCTTTATTTATATAGGTTTCAAGGAAACACTTATAAATCGTCAAATACAGGTAAAGCCACAGCTATATGATTCTACCACCGGTTCGGAATGTTGTATCTACCGAGAAGAATCCGGCAAGAAACTCGGTAGTTACTCTTTTCAATACAATTTATACAAGGTGTATGAATCATAATTAACTTTGAACCACATTTTAGTGTGGGCCTGTCGTAGAGTATCAAAATAAAAATATATAAATTACAGATGATGACAGAGGATTTCGCACGAGTACACACGATATGTGAGAGCGGTGGTAGCTCAATGGTAAGGACACGCGCCTCTTAACCGAGGAGTGCGAGTTCAAACCATGGCATGTACCTCTGGATTTTTCAAATCTATGTACGTATTTATACCACTAGCTCGACGGTGAGGGAAAACATCGTGATGAAACCTGCAAATTCAAACAACTTTGGATTTTTAACCATGATCCAAAAATTGTCTGGTTCCCCTATCTTAGGGTTACAAAGGTGAGATCGGCAGTCGCTTCAATGTAATTACTAGACTCGCTAAATCCTTGATCATGGTCCAAGCGGACCCCGTCTAAGCACGGGACATAACGCTAGGAAGATGATGACACACGATATGTACTCACGCTTGTAATCCCTGAAGGAGTAGCCATAGTCAAAGGGCGGTTAGCCCTTTAACCACATTCAACCCAAAATAAAACTGGGCTGGGTTAGATGGACAATTAAGAAAAATAAGTGACAAGTGGCTAGCTCGTCGCCTAGACAATCAGATACCTAAAACCAGTTATCACTTTTTACGACATTAGACAAGAAACACAGTTGGCACCTTCTTTTAAGTCTCAGACCAAAACGGGACATACATTTTCTAACGCTTAAAATAAGCACGTATAAAGGGTTTTAGGCAATTATGGGCGTGTTAGCTGTTGGAATGTGCAGGTTCCATCACGATGATTTCCTTCACCGCCGAGCTAGTGGTATAAATACGTACATTTATACCACTAGCTCGGCGATTCGATTTAGAGAATCCAGATTTACATGCCCGGATTCAAACCCACACCCCACGGTTACAAGGCGGGTGTCCTTACCATTGAGCTACCACCGCTCCCCTGGAATGGAAAATAGACTATAGAAAGGTAAATACTTGAACGCTTGATTTTGGCTAAACCTAAAACTGACAACCCTATCTGAGCATCACGTTCAATTGGTCATGCGGAGTCTGGGTAGTGGGACGAATGACCTAGTATCAACTGCATTGTTCTCCCCACAAACGAAAATGCACTTTATTACCAAAGCATTGGAGTTACTTCCCAATGGGTTCCAAAAAGGGTAGAATTAGATATTTTATAATGCACACAATACGTTGCGAAGCTCTTAATAGTCTGTTCGTCGTTTTAATTTCTGTTTGAGCGAAGGATTGGACAATTACAGGCTTTCCCAACAAAAATGTTCACATTTTTCTGACTAGCTTTGATAAAAGAGTCAATAATTTGTTTATAGCAAAAAATTATGAAACTATATTTATACATTCGATTGTAGATATCATTTCATTGCAATAATAGAAAATGCCAAGCAATATATACCGGTACTATTATTCTCAGTTCAATTATAAGCCCTAAAATCACAGTATTTATAATTACATCAAAAAAAAAAAAAACTTTGATAATATAGGTACGTATGTAAATCATTTCCATATTAAAAATATAAGTTAAGTATTCAGTATACACTGGCACGATATATTTAGACATGTCGAATAGAATAGGGGCAAATACGGAACTCTGGAGCACTCCCATTTCAATAGGCGTTCTACAAATGTCACATAGATCAAAGTTAATGTGACGCATTCTATTCGCACAATAAATCGCCGGACGACCTCAAACTGTTCACATAAGATTTAATGAATATTGAATTCACGATGTTCTACATAATCGCAAGCTGTAGTAAAGTCAGAAAATTCCTCATCAACAAGTCTACTTCTTTTAATCTATACAAAGCTCGATGGCGCATTCGGTAGTGACCCTGCCCCATGCGCCAAGAGTTGTGGGTTCGATTCGATCGAATCCCCACCCAGGACAAATATTCGTATGATGAATACTTGTGTTTGTTCTGTGTCTGGGTGTTAATATCCAATATTTAAGTATATATTTGTAATACCACTGTTGATTCTGATATCCGTAACACAAGTGCTTAAGCTACTTATCTCGGAGTCAGATCAATGTATGTGATGTAGTCTGATATTTATTTATTATTTATTTATTTATAAATATTATATCTTCGAACTCTATAACAGGAAAACAGTTTAAGGAAATTAGCTTCACAACGCTAGGAAGATGATGAACTGTTTTCCTTGTCTAAGGTCTAAACCCCCTACTTAGCAGGGGATATGTCACCTGCTTAGCCAGGACTTTACATTGAAGCGACTGCCGATCTAACCTTCGTAACCTTTAGATAGGGGAACCAGACAATATAGATCATAGTTACACATCTATAGTTTGTAGGTACTATCACTATATTTACCCCCACCGCCGTGCTAGTGGTATAAAAACGTACCTAGATTTCAAAAGCCCAAAGGTACGAGCCCAGGTCTAAATCCACACCATTCGCATTTGAGGCGCATATCCTTACCACTGAGCTACCACTACTTTCAAACAATTCAAGAAACGCATTTGGCACATTCCTTCCAAGTCCCAGACCAGCATGGGACTCTCAAACACAAGGTCGCCAACATCGATATAGTTAGTCAGTTAGTTAGTTGGCCATGTGTTTTAGCCTCATAAGTGGGCCATTGTGCGTAGATGGTCACTGTACCACTACAGTGATCATTCAAACCACTTTAGCTCCGTCCAGAAGGTGATTAGGTTTTTGGGACGTTTGAGTGCAGCCTCCATCGAAGGAGGGTTGCCTATTAGCCGTGCCCTTGTGTCACTCACGCTGCTACAGTGTAGTCGATCGATATAGTTATCGGGATAGATAGATCAAAACATAGAATTCCCTTAGCCGGGCAGAACTCGCTCGAAACTGGTCTCGGCTCCGGTAACTAGAACAGACAGTACAATTGGCATCCGTTTAGTTGCGACGGCCGCTTCCCAAACTTTCGACAGGAGACCCCTTAATATTATAATGGGTTAGGTCATTTGAGTCAGTTTGAGTCATCATTATCCAACGGTAGTCCCATGTGTATTTGGGACTGTGTTCCTTGCCTAGCATGTGGAAAAAGGAGACTAGTGGTGTATTATTGACTACTGGGGACGAGCTAGCTTGTCTCTACTGGTACACAGTTTTCCATCATAACTAATTTTATTTTTGGTCTAATGTCGAGGGTCAAGCCGCTAGATGGCAGGAGGGAGTCTCGTGGTCTTATCACAGTCACTATTAGCTCCTTGTTGACAGCGTGTCAGTTTGGTCTGACAACTAACCAATGAGGAGGTGACAAGACCGCAAGTCTCAGTTACGCCATCTTTTGGATGTTTTAATTTAACCAATTATCTCTTGGAGCCTACCTTTCGGGTATTTCAAGTGTGATGATATACTATGTGTTTTCCAACTAATTAAATACAATTGTATTTTTAGCTGAAAGTGGTACAAAGTGCTTCTCCTTGATATCTGCTAACCCCTTTGGAGATTACTGGATACTATTGGATCAGTGGCGTAGCTAGGTGACAAAGGGCCCTAGGGCAAAAAAGAAACTAGGGCCCATAGGGCCCATGGGCGTACGCAGCTTTGGGTCCCCCCCACTCCTACCGCGGAGAGTACACTCACATTTTTCTTCCTACGTTAGACAACGAAACTCAAATGAAGAGATGTGCTTATCAGGTTTAGCCCCCCCCCCAAGTTTAGGGCCCCGGGGCACTGCCTCGCCTTGCCCCTGGGTAGCTACGCCACTGTATTGGATGTGATCGTATATATTTGTACACTATATCTACCAGTATCTTCAACAGCGACCGCGTGATTTCTTACTACAGTCGAAGTTACACCCTAAGAAATCCTTGTTCTGGATAACTCTGGATAACTAGATAAAGAGGTTTGACTGGCTCGATGGCGCATTCGGTAGTGACCCTGCCCCATGCGCCAAGAGTTGTTCGATCCCCACCCACAAATATTCGTATGATGAATACTTGTGTTTGTTCTGTGTCAGGGTGTTAATATCTAATATTTAAGTATATATTTGTAATACCACTGTTGTTTCTGATATCCGTAACACAAGTGCTTAAGCAACTTATCTCGGAGTCAGATCAATGTATGTGATGTAGTCAGATATTTATTTATTAACTAGCCCCAACTTTGACAAGCTCTTCGCCGCAGTATGACGCACGCGCACGAATGTTTGCCAGTCAGCTCAATGGCGCAATATCCTCGTAGCGATACCGCCGCGCGCACTCGGACCCGTCTGCGCAGGTAGCTGACAACACGCAGTATAGACAAAGGAATATGCACATATTGGTCAGAGACTTAGGAATTAGTGCTGCCTGTGTTTATTTGCTGGCTTGTCATAAAATGAAAATCTTATTCAACACACACATTGATCTTATGCCAAGCTTAGGTACTAAAATACAATACAATATTTTTATTTGTGAATCATAGGTACAAATTGATGTTACAATGTAATTCAGTATCACTATGTTCCGCTAAAGATAGCATACAAATGTTAAATGTCACATTTCATGCATCAATTTATATAATAAAAAAAAAAATCATTTTCTATAATATTATTTGTACATTATTAACCATATGCAGAATTGTTATCTAACAAATGTTGTCTTGTGATGTGAATTGTCATCTAACAAAGGTATAACAAATGTTGGGTATTTGTCCAAGACAAATACCTGTTTCATTAATAAGTGTTTGTTTCGATGGACAGAACCCGCGACTCATACGTTTGACGCGTTATAACCATCACTCCACGGTACACATGAAAAGGATCAATAAAATGTGGATAATGGTGTATTGGGTACTGGACTTTTGAATATTTAGTCGACGGGGTAGCCATCTAACCCAACTGAATCAATTTTATCTTTGACTGAATGTGTTTAAAGGAACGTACCGTTCCATGAAATTATTGTCTACCCCTTCAGGGATTGCGAATGTGATGGTATATTTGTATATTAACAAGCCCGTTGGCCGAGTCGTCAGAGACCCTGGCCACGAAACCAACGGTCGCGGGTTCGAATCCCGCTAGAACTATGAACATGGACATTTGTACTCGAGTCATGGATGTTTATAAACGTATTTAAGTATGTCTATCCGTTCACCTAGTACCCATAGCACAAGCTTATAAGCTTTGTTTGAAACTAGAGAATTGGTGTGTCAGTCTGAAGAATTTATTTATTTATATATCTAAACGCACCGCTGCCTAATATAACTGCTGCATCTTTCCTTCCTAATATTATTAATACGAAAGTAACTCCGTCTATCTGTCTGGTACAACCTGCTACCAATAACCAGACAGTAGAACCATTCAAATCGGATCATGGTTAAACCCAAACCCGCCGGTTACCGACGGCGGAACCATAAAACAAGCTCCACCGACACACCGCGGAACCATCAAATTTGCAGTAAAATAACTACCGTGATTATCTCCCGTGACATTATTTTAATTGCCGTGTGTCACGCGAGACGCGCACGCATCGTGAGAAATTGAGAAACACGCATCGATGACGGAGTCAGAATAGCATTGATGAAGTGACGTCGAATTAATCTATACTTATAATAAATCTGTAGAGAGGGCAATTCTGTACATGAAATATATTTTCAAAATAACTATCAGGGGGTGATTAGTGATCGATACTGATGCCAAAAATGCAATCAGTAAAATTTTTGTCTGTCTGTCTGTCTGTATGTTCCTTATAGAAACAAAAACTACTCGACGGATTTGAACGAAACTTGGTACAATTATTCTTCATACTCCTGGGCAGGTTATAGTATACTTTTCATCACGCTACAATCAATAGGAGCAGGGTAGTTAAGGGAAATGTTGGGAAAACAGGAGAAGTTACTCCATTTTTTAAGCTTCCGTCGCGTGTGCAGCCTTAATGGTTAAAGTTACATAGAAATCATGTATGACGGCAAAGTCTTTATAATATTAACCATAAACGCGGGTGACACCGTTGGCACTGCTAGTAAATAATAATATAATAAATCCTCCAGACTGACACACCAGTTCCCTAGTTTCAAACTAAGCTTATGCTTGTACTATAGATACTAGGCGAACGGATAGACATACATAAATACGTTTAAAAACATCCATGATTCAAGTTCAAATGTCCATGTTCATCACACGAAACATTTGCCCCTAGCGGGATTCCAACCCGCGACCCTTGGTTCCATGGCCAGGGTCTTGACCACTCGACCAACGGGCCAGTCAATTGTGTTCTATTCAAATTCAAAATGTCCTTATTTATATAGTCTTTAAAAAAGCACTTATAAATAGTGACTATGTACTGAAAAGAAAATATTACAACCGGTTCGGAAGGTAGACTCTATCGAGAAGAAACCGGCAAGAAACATGATAGTTACTCTTTTAAATGCCAAAATTTACAATATTGTAATTAATAATCTACACTTACTAGGTAACAACATGCATGTCAACACTTCGATAAAAAGTTAAACATATATGCTTGTCATTGACAAGCTCGATGGCGCACTCAGTAGTGACCCTGCCCCATGCGCCAAGAGTTGTGGATTCGATCCCCACCCAGGACAAATATTCGTATGATGAATACTTGTGTTTGTTCTGTGTCTGGGTGCTAATATCCAATATTTATGTATATATTTGTAATACCACTGTTGTTTCTGATATCCGTAACACGAGCGCTTAAGCTACTTACCTCGGAGTCAGATCAATGTATGTGATGTAGTGTGATATTTACTATTTTTATTATTTAAGAAGTCTTGAATCTTATAATAGCACTTACTCATTAAAAACGCTTTAATGCACAACTGAACCAAGACACAGTTGAACAAAGACATGTATGGGTTATGAATGGTAAATCGACGGTTATGTGATTACTCCTAATTCCAAACCTTTAATCAATGTGAAATTAACTTTACGTAGTCCCATGTTGGTCTGGGACTTAAAAAGAATGTGCCAACTGTGTTCTTTGCCTAGCATGTCGTAGAAGGCGACTAATGGTTTTGGATTATAGCTGTGTGATTGTGTAGGCGACGAGCTAGCCACTTGTCACTACTGTTTCACAGATTTCCATCTGATCCAGCCCAGTTTTATTTTCGACTGAATGGGGATATCTGCCCTTTGACTCTGCCTACCCCTTCTGGGGTTACGGGCTAGACGATGTGTAAATACAGTTTAGGAGATATTGTCACTTCACCGTCAATATTTAATACATAGAAAGGATCATGAATGTTGAAAAGGCGAGTGAGGTGTGTCAGGATCGTGCCAAATGGCGTTCGGTTCTCTCTGCCTACCCCGCTAGGGAAGTGGCGTGAAGTTTAGTTAGTGAGTTAGAAATAGGTCAAGCAGTCGCTTCAATATAATAAACAAGATAGGATAATCCAAGACCAAGATCTAAGCTCTTAAGTTGGCTAAACAAGGCATAACGCTAGGAAGATGATGACATAGAGCTAATGGGCATATGTGTGTTTCCTGTGGGATAAAATCCTAATCAATATTTTTCTTATGATAAATTCTGAGGTGTTCGTAGACAAAGTCACGGGGAGAGGCTAGTATTTAAATGGATTTCAATGTTAGCTAATAATGACATTGACACACATAAACACAGGCAGCCCTTTTATCAGTCGGCTATCGCATAGACAATTATAGAGTTAACGCTGGGCAGTAGATTATAAAGGAGCCCATATACGATACGATTATGAATGTCGTAGCTTAATGGAACATATGCGGCGGGTACTAATTCAAACCCGGGTATAAATAGAATAGAATAGAATAGAATAGAATAGAATTTAATCTGTGTGTATGCTGATCTTTTCAAATCTACTTATGCACCTATCTATATCGTTAGTGAGGCGGTGAGCATGCACTTTTAAATTACTATGAATGTACAAGATACGATCTGTCTGGTTCGTTATCTAAAGGTCACAATCGTAAGACAACTGTTTCTGTAATATAGGTAATATAATATAGTACATAATGTAGTCCCATGTTGGTCTGGGACTTGGCCCATGTTGATCTGGGACGAAAAAAAAGAATGTGCCAACTGTGGTTCTTGCCTAGCATGTCGTAAAAGGCGACTAATGATATATCGGGTTTTGGGTGTGTGATTGTGTAGGCGACAGGTTAGCCGCTTGTCACTGCTTTTCACAATTTTCCATCTCAACCCAGCCCGGCTTTATTTTTGGCTGAATGCAGTTGAAGGGGCTTGCTGCCCTTTCGACTCTGCCTACCCCTTCGGGGATTATGGGCGTGATGTTATGTATGTAATAAGCAGACTCCTTAAATTCAGAATCATGTTCCAAGCCGCCCCGACTAGGAACGGGACATAACGCAAAAGAGATGACGATACGAAGTCTCTTCGAAAATTATATCGAAGCTTTAATTCTGTACTTGTCCCATGTGGATCTAACTAACTAACTAAACTTCACGCCACTTCCCTAGCGGAATAGGCAGAGAGAACAGAACGCCATATGGCACGATCCTTACACACCTCACTTGCTTCTTCAACATTCGTGATCTTTTAAATTACTTGACATTAATTAACTTACGTTATTATGCTGCAAAAAATACGCTTTAATTTGTACCTGTAACAAAACACAAGCGCATTATTATAAATATCAAATAAATATGTATTCTGTAAACCCATGTTGGTCTGGGACTTTAAAAAAAAGTACCAAATGTGTTTTTTACACAGTATCGTAAAAGGTGACTAATGGTACATCGGGTTTTGTGTATGTACGGCGACGAGCTAGCCACTTGTCACTGCTTTTTCACAATTTTCAATCTTACCCAGCCCAGTGTTTTTGTTTTTCAACGTTTATGATCTTTTTCATACAAGCTCTTCGGTTTATATGGCTCCTAAAATCACCTTCTGTGCATCTTCGACTCAAAAATAATATACTAGCGTGTAATAGATGGGTTTGTAATTATGTGTCGTCATTAGTTGTTTTTTTTTTTATTTTCCATCTAACCCAACTCAATTATGTTTTTGGCTGTATGTGGTATAAATAAATAAATAAAATAAATAACCGACGGCATCACATACATTGATCTGACTGCGAAGTAAGTAGCTTAAGCACTTGTGTTACGGATATCAGAAACAACAGTGGTATTACAAATATATATCTTAATATCATATATTAACACCCAGACACAGAACAAACAAAAGTATTCATCACAGGAATGTTTGTCCTGGGTGGGGATCGCACCCACAACTCTTGGCGCATGGGGCAGGGTCACTACCGAATGCGCCATCGAGCTAGTCAAATGTGGTATATGGAACTTATTGCTTATAGAAATATATCTATCTCTTTGGAGATGATGGTATATGTATGTAATTCTACACTGATTAACGATATCACCAAGTAACGATACCACGATATAGTACCGTTTCATCGTTACGATCTCACAGCGACGGATCGTTAAATCAAATCGTACCGTATGATGCCTTAAAGCGTTATTGGTTAAGGGCTTGTCAAGTTATTTGAAACATTTTAATGGCTGTCAAAACGGAGTTAATTAATTCGCCTCGTAAGTGGTGCCCATAGATTTGGTAAACGCGATGACATATTTGTTCTATAATTGCTTCGTTTATGTTATTATTATATGTACCTACACAATATATAATTACACACATATATACTATTACTCTCACGATCCCAGATAAATTGGGAACTTTTAATTTGTTTTAATAAAGCAAGCTAAATACTACATTTCACAAATTGTAATGGATTTTTATTTGTAAGGTCCCTTAACATACATACATAATAAATACAGTCATTATATTTCCCCATGGGAGCAAGCAGAGATCACAAGTTTATCCTTAAATTTGCTTGACTGTGGACCTTTCAAAGTTTTTTTTTAACAATGTCAACGGTCTTCGTGAAAAAAAAAGTTAATTCGAATTCAATATGAAGCGAAAACATATAAGCTGAAAAATTTTATGATTGGATTTGATGAAAGGCTTTCATAATCAAATTAATGGTTTTTTTTGCACTTTTGAAGCGGGATAAAACTGGATGGATATTAGGCTTAATTCAATGTTAGCCTAAATATCATTAAAACTACAACATGTCTTGATTAACTTGATTTAGCATAACATTTATTTATTAAGTCCAAAAATAGTGTCAACTGTCCTGTTAGTCAGTTAAATGACTTTCAAGATTAAGACTCCGACACAGCCCGTAGGCCGTTATGAAACTTTTATTAATAGGCCTCTTAGAATACATATACGGTCATATTCACCAAATAGGCATAATTTGATAAGCCTACTGCAGCATTATGCTTAGAGGTTTGAATTATAAAATTAGCGATATCTTAATAAGGCAAAATCCTTGCTTCATTAATGCTAATGTATTCTTTAAACTGGAAAATTATACTACGAGTTGTATGTAGATTGATACTTACGTAATATGTACATTATTTTGAATGCTTGCAACTCATTTTGAAAGTAAATGAAAAAAGGCATTAAAAATTTTCGAAATAAGAAACGGCGAAATGTCTAAAACCGGACCATATACAAAAAAAAAGTGAGAAACACAATCACGGCCGCACCGGCCGATCGGTCAAATTCGAAATTCGAACACGCGTCTGTCAAAAAATTGGCGGGCTTCCTGCACCCTTCCCGCCCTTGAGCGCGGCCAGTTACTTTTTTTAACCACGTTCCGTTTCACACCACGCGCGGTACGAGTATAAAAACGTGCGCCGACGAAATGAGAGCAATCAGTAGCCTTCGCGCAGTCTCAACAGAAGTGCACGATGAGAGTTCTGGTTAGTTCCAAAACTGATGTGTTTGAAACAATAATCATTGTGTTATGTGAAGTAATAATTATCATTTAAGTGTTGTGTATAGGTCGTACATAGGTCGAATCGGAACGGGAGACGGGCGAAGCCATCGTCGTAATGCCTCCGTGAAATGGCAAAGGAATAACGAGCAGCCCTTAATTAGGACGTAGTGATGTGCCGTGTAACAAAATTGTGACTGTGGGATTTGATTGTTTTCAGATCGTCGCTGTCGCCGTCTTCGCCTGCGCCGCAGCCGCCCCCAGCGGTCTGCTGGCTGCACCCTACGCCGCCCATGGGTACGCCGCCCATGGATACGCTGCCCATGGGTACGCCGCCCCCTTAGCGGTTGCCCACGCGGCCCCCCTCGCGGTGGCCCACGCCGCCCCCCTGGCTGTGGCCCACGCTCCCGTAGCTGTTGCTCACGGACCCGCCCTCCCCACCATCTCCCCCGGTGACCTCGCTGGAGCCGCCATCGACGCTCACGTCGAGGCTTCCGACCACGCCCGCGCCGCCGTCGACGCCGCCCGCGAGGCCCACGACCAGCACTCCGAGCTCCACGGCCAGGCCATCAACCACGCCGAGGACAACTCCTGGCAGGCAATTGACGCCGTCAAGACCCACGAGGCTCAACTCGACGGCGCCGCCGCTGGTGTAGCCCCCGTCCTTGCCAAGCAGCTGGCCGGTCACGCCGCGTACGCCGCCCCAGTGGCCTACGCCGCCCACGCCGCCCCCCTGGCTCACGCCGCTCCTCTGGCCCATGCCGCCCCCCTCGCTCACGGCTACGGTGGCAGCCAGACCGTCGTCAGCCAGTCCCTTAGCCAGTCCCACCCCGCTCCCGTAGTCCACGCCGTCGCCCACGTCGCCCCCGTGGCCCACCACGTCGCCCACGCGCCCGTCGCGTACGCCCATGGCCTCGCCCACGGATGGTAAACTGTGATAGCTATTTAGATACCAAAAATGTAATACTCAATTTTGGATTTGTACATAAATTAAATTAAAAAAAAAGACAGGATATGCAATAGAGGCGAGGATGTGTGAATAAATGAAATAGTAATTTTATAAATATGACACTTTTCATTTCATATTCCCTAACTTAGTACCAGCTAAGTCGCCCTAAAAAAAAGCAAACTCAGACGAATAACAAACTGTCCTCTGACTACGTAGAAATAATATGATCACCACAATAAATTAAGAACAAACATGATATAACACCTACGCACACAATACTATGTTTGCATAAAAACAAATATCTAATAAAAATTCATTCATGTGCTCCGATTCCACCTACAACGTATGCTAACTTCCTATTTACATAATAAAAAAAACAAATGATTCATAATCTATAAACGGACCTCAATTGATACATTTATAAATCGAACAAAAACCGCTTAGACCACAAAAAAAATGACACTAACCAAATTCGGACAGTCGCAATTGCAATTACAAATTGCGACTTTATTCGATAAGCAATAGGGTGCAATTATTTCCTAAAAGCAATTTATTTTAAAAAGTCAATGCCAATTATTAATTTGCCACGGTCCACAGCCAAAGCGGAAGTCTAATAAAATCGGACCTTGAACGTGAATTCCTTTGCTTGACCGGCACTTGAAAAAACAATTGGAATGGACACTAGAAACCTTCGTGTGTTATTTAAAAACAAATGCTAAAGCTGTACGGATGTATGGACGAAAATCCTTTTTAACCAACTTTAAAAAAATCTCAATTCGACTGATTTTTTTACATTTAAAAACGTATGCATGTACATAGTTTAATTTTTATTACACCACCTCAAATAAAAATGTTTTTCTTAATAATTAAGATATAGACACGCCATAAACCACGAAATTCTAAGATTCAAAATGATTTAACAATACTTTATAAAATAATTTATAAAGTTTTGTTACAAAGGACCATAAGGTCCTTCGTTGATCGTTTTAATTAATTATTAAAATACTTTTTTTTTAAGATTTAAAATTGGAATGGTTGCTCAGTTGGGTGTGACATAGGGTGACATCATATCATGCTAAGGAAATCTTTCTTTAAATCCTGAATTTTTGAGTGTAACTAATGATGAATTTTCACATAACTTTTCCCAATAAGTTTAAGATGATCGGGGTAGGTACGCTGTAGTATTCCGAAAGAAAGAGAAGGTGAGCCTATGGATTAAGACATTTAAAGTAAATATTTTTGTTAAAATATATTAATCACACATGGATTTCCTAGTTCCGTATCATTAAAATATGTATTTACATATACATAAATATTCATATATGTTCATTAAGTAGTTCTATAACATCACAGGCAAGTGACCACAGAGGTCAATGGATGGGTAGTTATTATATAGATAGACAATAGAAACCCATATTATGATTTTGGTTATCCATCCAAATTTCGGTAGCGGATAGAGTTGCTTGACTTTCGAAAATGAACCGAGTTTCTTCCTAGTTTGATATCCAGATGCTAGTTGGAGTCCAACTAGCATCTGGATATCAAACTAGGAAGAAACTTCGCAACCTTATACAAGAGAAGAATCAGACTGATCATAGATACACATCCACAGGTATTTAAATGTGCAGGTCATCGATCACTAATAATAAACAAACTAATAGCCAAACTAAAATTAAATATCCAAATTAAGATTTTTGGTAAATCAGAGGCACGTGCAGGATTTGAAACAATACATCGCGTATATGAGACGTGTTAATCTACTGAGCTATCACCGCTCTCATATCATCATATATCCACTGAAGTAGACATGGCTATTGTCTTCATCGGAGAAACTCTGGTAACCCATCTATTTTACGGCATCGGCAAAGGTCGCTTGACTTTTTAATACAAAAGTGTTTACGCCATAAATATTCACCTTTCAACACATCATTACGCGGGGTCACGTATTCGATTCCCGGATCGTGTTGATTTACGCCGCGGTAAAGTTTAAGCGATAATTTAACAATGGCCGACTTAGTGCAGGTAGCTTAGCGAACGTAAGCTGTGTATAGATACGGCCTTATGTTATGCTTGTGGTTAGTGATAGGCGGCGTTGCTCGGTCGTTATCGATGTTTGGGTCGATACTTATATAGATATCGATAAAATTTGTAAACCTAATAGACGCATGTTCGTTTGGGATTTGAAAATATATATCAATTATTAACTGTGATAATCCAACCCAGCCCACTGTCCCGTGTTGATCAGGGACTTAAAAAGAATATGCCAACTGTGGTTCTTGCCTAGCATGTCGTAAGAGGCGACTAATTACCATTAGTCGCCTCTTACGACATCGGGTTTTGGGTGTGTTATTGTGTAGGCGACAGGTTAGCCGCTTGTCACTGCTTTTTCACAATTTTCCATGTAACCCAGCCCGGCTTTATTTTTGGCTGAATGTGGTTGAAGGGGCATGCTGCCCCTTTGACTGTGCCTACCCCTTCGGGGATTATGGGCGAGATGTTATGTATGTACATATGTATGTAACCGTGTTAATCGCATCGTTAATAGCGACTGTAGGTGTATATATTATAATGGGTACCAAGACTGTGATTGTTTAGGCAACTAACTAGCCGCTTGTTATTACTTTATTACAAACTAAGAAAAAAAAACCATGTCAATAGTTGTACCGCAAATAGAAGATCTATGACCAATCTCAAAAAATCATATATTATTAGATATTAGACAGCCCACAAATCTAACCCAAAAGGTTATCTTACTAGTTGTATGAAGTTATGAAATATCGATATAATATGTCAGATGGCGGAGTCTAACTGCGTAACTAGAGGCCGCTGGATCGAATCCAGACAGAAGTCCTTATATTTAATTATATTTAAACGTATTTAAGGCAATCTACTATCTATATTACTACCAAGGTTTGCTTAAAATTAGGGATTGTAATCCAGCGGCTTTTTTTGCTCGATCAAGCAAACAACACTGGATTCAGCAGAGCTATAATTGTGCTGTAACCAGCTGGATTGCTTGATCCAGCATTGCAATCTTTAGTAGGGATCAAAATCCTGAGGCATGGAACCAGCACATGCCGCTAGATTCAGGACAGCTTAAATTTTGGTAGGCCCAGCTAAATTGCTGAATCCAGCATTGCAATCCCTACTTAGAATTAAAGTAAAAAGAGGGTGTGAATCAATATATGTATATAAAAATCAATGCCACTTTTCATTGTAATTGTATAACGGGCTCACCTATCTAAACCAAATGTTTAGGCTTTGTTCGGACTATTTAGTAGATGGTTTATGTGAAGTTTGCACAAAATCGGTAAAGCGGTTCTTCATTTATCACATTTTTTGTAACAAATGAATTCAATAAATGGCGAATCAATTTGTCAATGGGGATTTTGCTGTCAAATTGAAACTTTTTCAATATTTCGCTTTATACGTTGCGAAGCACGTATCGGGCCGCTAGTAATTATATTAATTATATATATAATTATATTCTATCGATACCAAAACTATCGATACAAGGCACATCACTACCGCACACAGCGAGCTCCTTTCTCTTTTAACATACCTGTGTGTATTAGTACAGTGCATTCGATGTTAGACAAAGGCAATGCTCTTTAACTTGAGACTAACTTAGCCTAACTTAATTACAACTTGAATTATCAACAAGTACCTACCTATGTAAGAAGAGCGATGGTAGCGCGATGGTAGCTCAATGGTAAAGACTTGCTCCTCACATGCGAGGAATATGCTTAACTAAATTAATATTTTACAGTACCAGGCTTTAATTCCTGAAGGAATAAGCAAATTTTAAGGAGCTGCAAGACTCCTAAACCAATATGCAATCAAAAGACAAAATCGAGTTGGGCAAGATGTAAAATTGTTAAAAAGTATTGACAAGGTGGCCAGAGCGCTTAGCCAAATGCGCGTCAGCGATTCCATAACGAACTTCGCTACCGCTCGTATCGTTAGCCAAAAACAAAACTGGGCTGGTTCAGATGGAAAACTGTGAAAAAGTATTGACAAGTGGCTAGCTTGTCGCCCACACAATCACATACCTACAACCCCATATACCATTAGTCGCCTTTTGAGACACGCTAGGCAATAACCACAGTTGGCACATTTTTAAGTCCCAGACCAACATCGGACTAACAATTACTTCAACATTCAAGATCTTATATATTCATCATCATCCTTTTGCCCTTCTCCCAGTTCATCTGGGGTCGGCGCAGCATGTCTTCCTCTTCCATACGTCCCGGTCAGCCGTCATCAAGCTATCCACTCCCATTTTACTCATATCATCTATCACACAGTCCATCTATCTCTTATTTGGACTTCCTCTTCCTCTCCATCCACTAACATTCATATTCATCGCTCTCTTTGTCACATGTCCTTCCTCTCCTAATTAATTAATTAACTGACGTTAGTATGCTTATGACTGGCCCGTTGGTCGAGTGGTCAGAGACCCTGGCCACGAAACCGAGGGTCGCGGGTTCGAATCCCGCTAGGGGCAAATATTTCGTGTGATAAACATGGATATTTGTACTCGACTCATGGATTCACCTAGTATCCATAGCACTTATGAGCTTAGTTTGGGACTAGAGAATTGGTGTGTCAGTCTGAAGAAGAATTTATAATTTATTATGCTGAAATAATATGCGTTAATTTGTACCTGTAACAAAAAACAAACACCTTATATCGAATAAATATGAAAGCTATCAACCTATGTTGGTCTGGGACTTAAAAATAATGTAGGTAGGTACCAACTGTGTTCCTTGCCTTTTTTTTTGTCGGGGGGAAGTCTTCGAAAGGGTTATTGTACATTTGCCACAAAGTTAATTCGTCACAAAAAAATGCATGTGTAAATTCGTCATAATTCTATTTTTGTGTAGTAAATTCACCGCACTCGTCTTTAGAATTGTGGCGAATTTACAATGCCGTGTAGGTACTTGTGACGAATTAACTTTCAATGTATGTTTTACATTGAGGCGAATTAACTTTTTGGCAAATGTACAATAACCCTTTTGAAAGAGGGTGTCTTTCAAAAGGGTTATTAGTACAAGTACCTACACGGCATTGTAAATTCGCCACAATTCTAAAGACGAGTGCGGTGAATTTACTACACAAAAATAGAGTCTTCTTATTAGGAAAGACGACGGGTTAAGTGAAGTTTCTATCCGCTAAAACCCCCTGGTTATGCGCCTTTACACCTAGCAGAAAGTTCCGAATCCTCTGTTGTGTTCCTTGCTTAGCGAGCGTAAAGGTCGATTCCTGATCTATAAGGTAGGGTATGTGATTGTGTAGGCGACGAGCTAGCCACTTGTCACTACCTTTTCACAGCTTTCCATCTAACCCAGCCCAGTTTTGCTTTTGGCTAAATGTGGCTAAAGGGGATTGCTACCCTTTTACTCTACCCTTTCGGGGACTACGAGCTATTTTATAAAAAAAATCTCAAACCCATTCCTCTGTATATAAATACGTTAAGCAAAAACTTTGTATCCCCTTTAACGAACATTCCGCGGACGGAGTAGTATGAGATAATAAATAAATAAATAATAAATAAATTCTCCAGACTGACACACCAATTCCCTAGTTTCAAACTAAGCTTATGCTTGTGCTATGGATACTAGGTGAACGGATAGACATACTTAAATACGTTTATAAACATCAATGACTCAAGTTAAAAATGTCCATATTCATCACACGAAACATTCGCCCCTAGCGGGAGTCGAACCCGCGATCCTTAGTTTCATAGCCAGGGTCTCTGACCACTCGACCAACGGGCCTGAGATTTGGCACAGTTGAACTTTATATGGAGAAGGAGTGGAGAAAGCTAATCCTACTAATATTATAAAAGCCAAAGTTTGTGAGGATGTATGGATGTTTGTTACTCTTTCACGCAAAAACTACTGAATGGATTTTAATGAAGTTTTACAATAATATAGCTTATACACCCGAATAACATATAGGCTATATTTTATCGATGTACCACGCGAGCAAAGCCGCGGGCAGAAGCTAGTAGTTGTAATAAACCTTTAAATGAATAAACAGAGCGCCATCTACCGTGGTCGAGTTGAATCACAAGCCTCGCCATATCGCTACTTGTCTTACGAAATGACGGACATACATTCTGTTATTATATAGTTTCAACAAGACATACTAGACGGCGCTGATGTGACAATTAAGACTAATAAGTGTAAGGAGTGGTGGAAGATCATTGGTTAGGACAGCCGCCTCACGTGCGAGTGATGTTGGTTCAAACCCGGGCATTAAAAATCTGTATTTATCCAATCTAAGTATAGACTTTAACACTTAATTAAAGTTGATAGAAACATACGTCATATGTTTTGCATTTACTGGCTTGATGGTAGTAGTATTTGGTAGTTTGCGCTAAGAGTTGTGGGTTCGTTTCCCACCTAGGACAAACATTCGTGTGACGAATACTTGTGTTTTTCTGTGTCTGGGTGTTAATAAACATGTATCATCATCTTCCTAGCGTTATGTCGCGTGTTTAGACGGGGTCCGCTTAGACCATGATCCAGGATTTAGCGAGTCTGGTAATTACATTGAAGCGACTGCCGATCTGACCTTCGTAACCCTTAGATAGGGGAACCAGACAATTTTTTTTTTTAGATCATGGTTACATATCCAAACTTGTTTGAATTTGCAGGTTTCATCACGATGTTTTCCTTCACCGTCGAGCTAGTGGTATAAATACGTACATAGATTTGACAAATCCAGAAGTACGTGCCCGGGTTTGAACCCGCACTCCTCGGTTAAGAAGCGCGTGTCCTTACCATTGAGCTACCACCGCGCATAAACATGTAAAATTATTTAAGTATATATTTGTAATACCACTGTTGATTCTGATATCCGTAACACAAGCGCTTAAGCTACTTACCTCGGAGTCAGATCAATTTATGTGAAGTTGTAGGTTACTTTAAAAAAATCCAACCTTCCGCCGTCCTTAGCGATATGATAGGTAAGAAACCCGGTCCCAGACTAACGTGGTTCAAAACTAACGTCACAAAGCAATAACTCTGTGTCTGTCTTGACGCGAAGGTACACGAACTTTCGCGTCTACCGGTTAAAACGTCCCTGGTCAGCCTTCAAGTAATTACCTCGTAAGGTAGCCAGTAAGATAGCGAACTTAATGATGACCACTCTCTGATCATTAAGTCATCTCGTCTGGCATTTCAAAGACCTTCATCTTTCGCCAAAGGAATTGTAATAAAATGAATAAAAAGGGGAACATTTACTTCTTTTTACAAATACATATGTACATGTGTGTATTGCCGGGTCAATAACTGGAATACATAATGTATTTAGAGTATGTATGTATAAAGTTGATCTCTTCAAATTCACTAATTTGACTGGCTCGATAGCCCATTCGGTAGACACTGCCCCATGCGCCCAGAGTTGTGGGTTCGAACCCCACACAGGGCAAAGATTTGTACGATGAATACTTGTGTTTGTTCTGTGTCTGGGTGTTAATATCCAATATTTTAAGTATATATTTGTAATACCACTGTTGTTTCTGATATCCGTAACACAAGTGATTAAGCTACTTACATCGGAGTCAGATCAATGTATGTGATGTAGTCTGATATTTATTTATAGTTTTATTTTTGGCTGTATGTGGTTTAAGGACCTTCCTGTCCCTTTGACTCTGCCTACCCCTTCGGGGATTACGAGCGTGATGTTATGTATGTATGTATATTACTTACTTACATGTGTTGCAACGAACCAAACTAATTTACGAAACACATCACAAACTAATTTGAGAGCAAGCAATGAGTATTACTCAATCACCGAATAAGAATGACCGGTCATTTGTAACAACGTCCTATTGTGCGCAGTGACAGCCACGGCGGTTGCGTGTCAAATAAGTGAAAGAGATAATTCGAGCCACAGTATTAGTGTAATGAGCAGTGACTTCGATTATATTTCTAGCTGCGTTAGAAAGAGGGATACATTTAATAATCCGTTTATTTTTCTTGTTGGTCTTGGACTTTAAAAAAAATTGTGCCAACCGTGTTTCTTTCCCAGCATGTCGCAAAAGGCTACTAATGGTATATCGGGTTGTGGGTATGTGATTGTGTAGGCGACGAACTAGCCACTTGACACTATTTTTTCACAATTTTCCATCTAACCAAGCCCAGATTTATATTTTGGTTGAATGTTGGGCTAGCTGCACCTAGTACCCTGCCTACCCCTTCGGGGATAACGGGCGTGATAATATGTATGTATTTAAATAATAAATAAATAAATAAATTGTCCAGACTGACACACCAATTCCCTAGTTCCAAACTAAGCTTATAAGCTTGTGCTATGGATACTAGGTGAACGGATAGACATACTTAAATACGTTTATAAACATCCATGACTCGAGTACAAATGTCCATGTTCATCACACGAAACATTTGCCCCTAGCGGGATTCGAACCCGCGACCCTTGGCTTCGGGGCCATGATATCTGACCACTCGACCAACGGGCCTGTCACTATTTCTATAAATATTTACTTTAATTCCCGTAATAGTGGATTTAAGAGATTCAAAGCATCATGAATTGAATTTTAGGTATCGCTATTAGTTATCCATGCAACAAGTAATTTGACACTCGATACACATTCCAAAAGGGTAGTATTTAAATAAATCTATTTCGAGATCAACCACTTCGAACCAGTTATCAAACATTAACGTCTATTCAGTTAATTTTCTTTAGAAAGAGCTTTTACATCATCATCTTCCTAGCGTTATGTCCCGTGCTTAGACGGGGTCCGCTTAGACCATGATCCAGGATTTAGCGAGTCTGGTGATTACATTGAAGCGACTGCCGATCTGACCTTCGTAACCCTAAGATAGGGGAACCAGACAATTTTTGGATCATGGTAACAAATTTAAAGTTGTTTAAATTTGCAGGTTTCATCACGATGTTTTCCCTCACCGTCGAGCTAGTGGTATAAATACGTACATAGATTTAAAAAATCTAGAGGTACATGCCCGGGTTTGAACCCGCACTCCTCAGTTAAGAGGCGCGTGTCCTTACCATTGAGCTACCACCGCTCTTAGAAAGAGCTTTTACACTCGTAATATAAATCATTTGCACGTTAAGTTACCGCTTCATTATCGTACTGTGTCAGCCGGCGCCGGCGCACCGAAGTTCAAGTTCAACAGAAAGCGACATTGGATCACCTCGCTCGCATTCACAAGACTTTTATTTAAACTTTCATGGGCGCAGTGGTCCTATCTAAAAACAAATAACTGTCCCATGTTGGTCAGGCACTCGAAAATCATGTGCCAACTGTATTCCTTGCCTAGCATGTCGTAAAAGGCGACTAATGGCATATAGTGGAGGTTCTCAATAGGGTTTGTCAATACGTAGGCGACAGGCTAGCCACTTGCCACTGCATTTCTTAATCTTCTATCATAACCAAACTCATTTTAAGGATGGACGTGTTTCAGGGAGCTCATTGTCCTGTGGTACTCTGCTTACCCCTTCGGGGATTGCGGATGTGACGATATATATGTATGTATCTAGCAGGGCAGAGAAGTAAACTCGGCAAATGGGCTAGCGAGTGATGGTAAGTAATCACCACCGCCCATGGACAACTGCAGCACCAGAGGAGTCTTAAGAGGGTTGGGCCTCCGGCATTCTCACACACTGTTAATCCACTCGGACTATATAAATAATAACTAACATAATATTACAAGGAAGTGGAGTGAAGTTTAGTTAGTTAAAATTACAAATGCGAAATTACTTAACCGATTGTGATAGAATGTAAATTCAATTCAATACCATACTTTAAAAAATTCCTAGCGAATTTTCATAAATTATAGTTTTTAACTTAGATTCCTCAATTATGTACCCTCCAGACGTAGTCAAGTAAAATGTTATCAAGTACACTGCATATTGCACTTACACTATGTGAATTGATAAGACTAAATTTTAAACCCAGAAAAAGGACATAGCCTACTTTTTATCCTGAAAATAATCTAGATTCCCTAGGAAGCATAATAAAGTCTCACAGACCGAATTTCGGGCGGGCGGAGCCACAGACCAGTCTGACAACGTATATAAACTTCCTATTATATACCACTTGTAATAAACACTGACAGAGTGTTACAAATACATAATGTAATACCACTTCCCAAAACAATCTAATCACATCAACATGATTATTAACAATTCAATCCACATTCCTATCAAACTACCAAGCCAAACATTTAATTACCCATTATCCTCAACAGTTGACTCATAAAAACGATTAATAAGATTAACAAGATTAAAATACCCCCAGTAACAAACACGAAACTATAACAATTGCAAAAAACCACCCGGTTGACATTTAAAACTACAAACAGGTATGTACGGAGCACTCAACCCAGAGATATGTACTGCCTATATCATTTACATAAAGTCAACCACATAAAGTGTGTATATAAAATTGTCTGCTTGTCTATACGTGTATCTTTATAATTGACTAGCTGTGCCCGCGGTTCCTCCCACGTTAATGGTTAATGTTATATAGCCTATAGTCTTCCTCGATAAATGAGCTGTGTAATACTGAAAGAATTTTTAAATTCGGACTTGTAGTTCCTGAGATTGAACGCGCTGTTGAAGCAAAGAAACTCCAGCTTTATATATTGATATATAAGAAGTACAAGATTAATTAATTAATTAATCATACAATGGTCTGGGATTAAAAACCATGCAAGTTTGATCACGGTTAAACATCCATAGTGATTTGAACAGTGCTCCAATTTGTCAGACTCCCCTATTTAAGGGAACGTCAGATGGCGATAGCTTCAATAATAACATCACTCGTTACAACTAGGACTAAGATCAAATCTTAGATTACATAGACCAGATTTCTAAACAAAAAAATCTACGCGCAAAAGCTTCTAGCGACTATAACATCCCTGTTAGCTAGAAGTTAATGATCTAATCCGAATCGGTGAAATAAACATTATAGACTCACACATCTATGTCAACACTAACTAACTAAACTTCACGCCACTTCCCTAGCGGGGTAGGCAGAGATCCGAACGCCATATGGCACGATCCTTACACACCTCACTCGCAGCTTCTTTAACATAACTAACTAACTAAACTTCACGCCACTTCCCTAGCGGGGTAGGCAGAGATCCGAAAGCCATATGGCACGATCCTTACACACCTCACTCGCAGCTTCTTTTACATAACTAACTAACTAAACTTCACGCCACTCCCCTAGCGGGGTAGGCAGAGATCCGAACGCCATATGGCACGGTCCTTACACACCTCACTCGCAGCTTCTTTAACATAACTAACTAACTAAACTTCACGCCACTTCCCTAGCGGGGTAGGCAGAGAGAACCGAACGCCATATGGCACGATCCTTACACAATGCAACATATTAGGACGTTAGCTTTTTAAGAGTGTTTAATTGTAACGATAAACTTAAATGGCAGACAATGAATGAATGAACGCGCACACATTCTATTTAAAGTTAAAAAGCACTGATTTCATTCTAGCATGGAAAAGCTCTATCAAAATTATTTCGAATAAGTCATGTAACATTTTAAAATAAGTAATATCCAATAAATTAGAAATGTATGTCACTATCATTTTATTTGTATTTACTATGACAATATTATATAAAATGGTTGACCTATTCTTTATAGGTACAGATTTTAACCCACTAAGTTTTTTTTTTTAAATCAGACTACATCACATACATTGATCTGACTCCGAGATAAGTAGATTAAGCACTTGTGTTACGGATATCAGAATCAACAGTGGTATTACAAATATATACTTAAATATTCAATATTAACACCCAGACACAGAACAAACACAAGTATTCATCATACGAATGTTTATCCTGGGTTGGGATCGAATACACAACTCTTGGCGCATGGGGCAGGGTCACTACGGAATGAGCCATCGAGCCAGTCAATTTAAGGCTACATGTCACCAAAAATGTAAATAAAAATTATGATTTCCACCTCCTCCTTTTCTGGTTGAATGTGGTTGAGGGGGCTACCTGCCCCTTAGACTCTGTTTACCCCTACGGGGATTATGGGGCGTGATATTATATATGTAGGTATGTAAGACCTGCTGTGACGCAAATAGTAATGGTATGAGGAAAGATGTTCAATTCGATTTTAGACAAAGTCAAACTAATTTCTTGTAATTCTTCTTCCTAGCGTTACGTCCCGTGTTTAGACGGGGTCCGCTTAGACCATGATCCAGGATTTAGCGAGTCTGGTAATGACATTGAAGCGACTGCCGATGTGACCTTCGTAACCCTAAGATAGGGGAACCAGACAATTTTTGGATCATGGTTACAAATCCAAAGTTGTTTGAATTTGCAGGTTTCATCGCCATGTTTTCCTTCACCGTCGAACTAGTGGTATAAATACGTACATAGACTTGAAAAATCCAGAGGTACATGCCCGGGTTTGAACCCGCACTCCTCGGTTAAGAGGCGCGTGTCGTTACCATTGAGCTACCACCGCTCATAAACCAATTTCTTGCTATACACACTATATTTAATACGGATAGATAAACTTTCAAATGACTCGAATACAAATAACACATGGGGATTCGAATGTGTTACCTTTTTCGCGGCCAAACTCTAACCACTATACCGTCAAGTCAAACATTGACGACTTATTGATCATAGACAAGAAAACAAAAATAAAAGACGTCTTCGTTTTTCTTTCTGGTCATCTTGATGTAAGATAAACAAATGGATAAGACGAGCGATGCCGTGGCACGAGGCTTGTATAGTGCCCAAATGACGCAACATCCACGTCGAAAACTACGCGCCATCCAACTTGACCATAGATTAACAGAGGTATCATCGTATTTAGTGTTGCAAGCACTGAGAATACGTACATACATACATAACATAACATCACGCCCATAATCCCCGAAGGGGTAGGCAGAGTCCAAGGGGCAGCATGCCCCTTTAACCACATTCAGACAAAAATAAAGCCGGGCTGGGCTGGGTTAGATGGAAAATTGTGAAAAATTTACAAAAATACCCCAATTTAGGGCCTGTTTTAAAGTCAACATGCAGCCTATTAGTCAGGTTGACGCTTGTCATACATATTTTCAGCTGTGTTTTTTTATGAACCCATTGCTTAAATAATTATCATCATCTTCCTAGCGATATGTCCTGTGCTTAGACGGGATCCGCTTAGACCATGATCCAGGATTTAGCGAGTCTGGTAATTACATTGAAGCGACTGCCGATCTAACCTTCGTAACCCTAAGATAGGGGAACCAGACAATTTTTAGATCATGGTTACAAATCCAAAGTTATTTGAATTTGCAGGTTTCATCACGATGTTTTCCCACACCGTTGAGCAAGCAATTATAACCTGTTTAATTGTTTGACAATATAGTGAAACATATTAATTAATAAAGAAAGTGTTCATGGTTCGCGGCTGGGTTCGTTTCGGTTTAAACGTAAGCCCGTGACATATTTATGGTAAAAAATCATTACAATTTTATAATGTCCCTTTTTATTAATTACTTGTAAATAAGTAAGTAAATACTCAAAATGTGATTGATCCTATTTTGGGCTGGGAGTAAAGAATCATGTGCCAGCTGTTTTCTTGTAATCTAGTATAGTAAAAAAAATGACTAATGGTCTTTTTGATAATGTGTTTATATTGGGTGGACGACGTGCTGGCCACGTGCCATTTTACTAAATATTCCAACTAAACTTTAATTTTGGATAAATGCAGTTAAAGGAGATTATAGCTTCGTGGACTTTGACTACTCCTTCGGGGATTTACGGGAGTGATTTCGACATCATCGACAGACACTAACATTTCATGACTGGCTCGATGGCTCATTCGGTAGTGACCCTGCCCCAAGCGCCAAGAGTTGTGGGTTCGATCCCCACCCAGGACAAACATTCGTATGATGAATACTTGTGTTTGTTCTGTGTCTGGGTGTTAATATTGAATATATAAGTATATATTTGTAATATTACTGTTGATTCTGATATCCGTAACACAAGTGCTTAGGCTACTTACCTCTGAGTCAGATCAATGTATGTGATGTAGTCAGATATTTATTTATTTATTTATTTATTATGTACATTCGTGACTTGTCAATTCTGCGGTTAGGCATCAAAATACGCGCTACGCAGCCTCCCTTCTGCGCACTCGTTAATGTGCGCCGGCGCCCATCGCACGTCAAAAAGCGCACTTCCTGCATTCTTCCCGGCGCGGGGGATTGACTTATATAGGGGGCCTGTGGGCGGAATCGAAAAACCTCATTGTCACCGGGTCTTTGTGTAAAAATTGACAGTTGTTGGTCGGGTTAGAGGGCCTTGTCGACGAAATCATTGGTCGCGGGTTCGAATCCCTCAAAGGGCAAATGTTTCATGTGATGAACTTGGACATTTGTACTTGAGTCATGAATCTATCCTTTACCTTGTATCCATAGCACAAGTTAAAGCTTAGTTTGGAACTAGGGAATTGGTGTGTCAGTCTGGAGAATTTATTTATTAACACATTTAAATTATATTTTTGGCTGAATGTGGTGTAAGGAGCTTTTAACTCCTTGAAAAATCTACCCCTTAAGGGTTTATCAGCGTGATAGTATGTATGTATGTTAACATGTGTTCCATGTTGGTCTGGGCCTAGCATAGCCTTAAAGTCGACTAATGGCGGCAAACCGCTTGGTTTATGGGTAATCTTGTAGGTCCGCGGGTTTGGATCCTGCTAGGGGCAAATGGCTATGTTATGACCGTAATTTCTGCATAAGGAGTGAATGTTTATAAACGTATTTTAGTTTGTCAGCATGTCTGTCCATTGTCTAGTATCTATAGCACAAGCTTTATGCTTAGTTTACCTATGGAATTTATGTACTAGATCAATAAAATTATTATTTATTTTAAAAAACTATATGAGAAGTATCATTTAAAAATGAGAATGAAATGGTTTTTAGATTTATTTTCCTCCTTCTATCGTAACGGTATATTAATATTATTTTTTATTTTACTTTCAATTGGACAGTACTTTTCAAACCTATATTTATAAAGAGATTTATATTTAACTTATTTCATTATTACCCGCAACTCTACGGGACCCGTATACGCGCTCAGCAAAACCGACTCGCGCTTGACCGTTTAATTTTTTCATTTTCTCGTTTTATCTCGAAGCAGCGCCCAGTGCTCCATATAAAAACAGTTTGTGTCGAGATGAGCGCAATCGGTAATCAGTAGCCATCTAGACATCCCACAAGATGAGAGTTCTGGTTAGTTGGGGCTGTTCTTTGTTCTATATTTAAAAAAATTAAAAGAGTTAAAAAAAAGTCGCGTTCGATTTTCAGTTTTTAACAAAAGTCGCCATTGAAATTTCAATTCTTCTAAAAGCCGTGTCCGTTTTTGTTTAAAAAGTGTCTTCGTGAGTGACTTATTATAGTGAAATTGTTTTAATAGCTCTGGCGCTAAATATTTGTTGACGAAATAAAAATAAATTATAAGTTTTTTGCACATTAACTTAATTAAACCAAATGATTAAATAAAAAATATATTTATAAAAATGTAAAACAGAAATTAAAATTTCTTTGCAAATCGTGTAATGTAAAAAAGGGTTATTTTTATGAAAATTCGTCTAAATCGTCGTTTCAAAAAGTCAATTAACAAATTTAGTCGCTATAAATTTTAAATAATTTTAAACAAAAAAGTGTAAAAAATATTTTAGTAATTTTGAGCTAAAAAGTGTTATACAAAAATGTTTAAAAAACATTCCACTATTTTGTCGTCTCGTTCTAAGGGTAGGGGGTATCCCCTACCCCTCATATACCCCCCCATATTCTCACTCATATATCAAGTCCATTATCATACACACACTTAGCAATGAAATAGATTGTTGTCTAATGCGCTTTATTTAAATGCACGCCTTGAGACGTCGAACGTTGATAAGCTGCATCTCAATTACAATTTCAAATAAAAGTAATGCAACATGCAGTTGTTATTGCACTTTGTTATGCTAAAGCTTTGTGTGTTGGCAGATTATTAAAAAGCTATCTTTTTCCTGCAGCTTTGTCCCTGTAGGAGTAGCAAATATAATAATTAATTTAATTAAATATATAAATTATGCTTTATATAAATTATCCCTCAACACGAATAATAAACAATTAATTGTGTTTCAGCATATTTTTTTTTTATAAAAGTCGTGTCCGATTTCGCATCTATATATGTGTGCGTGTATAAATAAAAAAATAATCTGTAATTTATGTAGGCTGTAGGCTGAAAACCGCAACAATCTCGCGAATCGTTCGCAAACAATGCACCTGATAAAAACTAGTGAGATTAGAAAAAAAAAATTGTATACGTATTTTTTCTTTTGTCCGCCAAACCAAATATGACGAAAATTCACCGCGACAAACTATCGCTTGACGTCACTAAACTTTTTAACCGACTTAAAAAAAAGGAGGAGGTTCTCAATTCGACTGATTTTTTTTTTTTTTAAATATTAGGCTCTAGTGGTGTTAAATCGCCTCATTCTAGAATTTTGATGCACTGTATCTTCGTAAATGTTTGGTTATTATTTTAAACAAAAATACGTATCCCATATTTTTGGATAATCAAACTGACGGACTATATATAATCTACTTTTACCCAGAGGAGTTCCTCTATTGTATTTTTGACTGTCTGCAACTATCCCTCCGCAGATCGTATCCGCTCTGTTCGCGTGCGCGTGCGCAGCGCCCTCGGGTCTGCTGGCCCCAGTCGCGGTGGCCCCCCTAGCGGTGGCGCCCCATGTGGTGGCCGTCCCCGGGGTGCCCCTGACCCCAGTCAACTCTGGTGATCTTCAGGCTGCCCTCATTGATGCCAAGGTAACAGCAATGCCCTCTTAACCATTTGACTGGCTTGATGGCGCATTCGGTAGTGACCCTGTCCTATACACCAAGAGTTGTGGGTTTTAATATAAGTCATTTATATAAGTATATATTTGTAATAATAGATACCGCTGTTGATTCTGATATCCGTAACACAAGTGCTTAAGCTATTTACGTTGAAATCAGATCGATTTATGTGATGTTGTCTGATATAATTGATATAATAAAAATAATATTTATAAAGATGTGCTCGTGCGAACATCTAGTTTGGAACCTAAACTAATCTCCCTTCTCCTTCCTCCAAGGTTCAAACGGAAGACCTCCTCCGCTCGGTAGCTGACAAGCAACGCCAGGTAGTTGAACAAGTTGTCGTCGACACCAACGAGAAGGTCATCGAAGCCAACGACCAGATCCAGGAGCGAGCGATCGAGACCTTCTGGGCGGACCAGGAGAAGAAGTGGCAAGCCCTAGACGCGGTCCAGACCGCCCAGGCGCAGCTGGACGGAGCCATCGCGAGCACCTCTGACGCCGTCGCCAAATCCGCCGTCGTACCCGCTGTCGCTCCTTTCGCTCCTTACCTGATCGCACCTGGTGTAGTCGCTCCTGGCGTAATCACTCCTGCTGTGAAAGCCGCCGAAGCCAAACCGGAGGAGGCCGCCACCGAGCAAAAGACTGAAGAGAAAGAGGAGACCAAATCTGACTCCGTGCAAGTGGAATCTGCTGCGGTGACGAAACAAGCAGAGACCCCGGCCGAGAAGGAGATGCCGGATACTAAATACGTGGTCGCCCAGACCCCGCTGCTGGCCACATTCCCCCTGTCGCCCTTAGGCCTCGCCCCCCAACCATGGGCCTCAGTCGTCGCCCGGGGGGTGCAGACGGTCGTACCCTTCGGCCACCACTTGGTAGCCCCCGCCACCGTGCTCAAAACAGTCTGGTAAAATAAAATATTGGTAAACGAAGTTAATTTTAGGCGGAATTCCATAATAAATTAGTCATTGGATTCTAGTGTTGTATTTTATTTGAATAACTATCTGCTCGGCGAACATCGTATCGCCTGGTTCTTGCTATAAAAAGGGAGGTTGGGGTAACAGGATAAAAATACTTTACGACATATTTTCATCATCTTCCTAGCGTTATGTCCCGTTTTTAGACGGAGTCCGCTTAGACCTTGATCCAGGATTTAGCGAGTCTGGTACTTACATTGAAGCGATTGCCGGTCTGACCTTAGTAACCCTAAGATAGGGGAACTAGACAATTTTTAGATCATGGTTACAAATCCAAAGTGATTTGAATTTGCAGGTTTCATCACGATGTTTTCCCTCACCGTCGAGCTATTGGTATAAATACGTACATAGATTTGAAAAATCCAACGGTAACGTGCCCGGATTTGAACCCGCACTTCTTGGTTAAGAGGCGCGTGTCCTTACCATTGAGCTACCATTGCTCTACGACATATTTTCATACCTACCAAATATACAAAAAAAATCAACATTAAAACAGCCGTTTCGGATGAGATTAACCACAAACATCGTGATAAGAGATATACAAAGATAAATGTATCTTGTATGTATTACATTTACTTTGATTAAAAAAAATATTCAGACGTGTAATGTCGTCATACGCGATATGATTAAAAAAAAAATCTGTAATGTTCTCATTTTCAGAGATTTTAATTTAGAGATGAGAAGTTGCACTAATTAAGAGCTCAGAAAATTTCTACAAAAGATCCTTACTGCCCCTTGGAATCGGCCTACCCCTTCAAGGTTAGCGGGCGTGATGATGTATGTATGCAATGCACCTACGCACCAGATTCGGATGGAGAATGCGTTAGACTCAGGACGGAAGGGCCAACGGCCAACTGACCCAGGCTGTTAAAGTTTTTACCGCTGCGAAATATTTGTGCATGAAGTATAATAGCGAACTTTTGTTTCTATAAGACGTCAGTACGTCGACAAAACATAGGCCTGACTCCAAAACTAACTGATTATATATTTACAATAATTATTGTAAATATATAAATATATGCTAAAGTTTAATACTTTTATAGTCGGTAGAATTTATTTTATACTTTATAGTGTTTAGATATTTAAATAGCTATTTAGGCCGGTTCTTTATTGTGTATTTTCATAAACGTTTTTAGCGGGGTTTTTTTGAAGTCGGTTTTTATTTTTGTTATACGAAAATTGCGCAGACGCACGAGTATGAAATTTCGCACACTTATAGTTAATATAGAGAAGGAGTGCAGAAAGCAAATAGTTTAATAGTTAAATATTGCGTTAGAAATAAATAAAAAAATTAAATGAATTATGGTCGTATTTCAACCACTGGACGAGTACAAGTGTACGAGTAAGCATAAGAGTAACAAGTAATCTATACTTATAATAAATCTGTAGAGAGGTCAATTCTGTACATGAAATATATTTTCAAAATAACTATCAGGGTGTGATTAGTGATCGATACTGATGCCAAAAATGCAATCAGTAAAATTTTTGTCTGTCTGTCTGTCTGTATGTTCCTTATAGAAACAAAAACTACTCGACGGATTTTAACGAAACTTTGTACAATTATTTTTCATACTCCTGGGCAGGTTATAGTATACTTTTCATCACGCTACAATCAAAAGGAGCAGAGTAGTGAAGGGAAATGTTGGGAAAACGGGAGAAGTTACTCCATTTTTTAAGCTTCCGTCGCGTGTGCAGCCTTAATGGTTAAAGTTACATAGAAATCATGTATGACGGAAATAGTCTTTATAATATTAACCATAAACGCGGGTGACACCGCTGGCACAGCTAGTATCTTAATATGTTAAAGAAGCAAATGAGGTGTGTAAGGATCGCGCCATATGGCGTTCGGTTCTCTCTGCCGACCCCGCTAGGGAAGTGGCGTGAAGTTAATTAGTCTAATTTAATACCTTGAAAATGTATACCTAAAGTTCTTATTTGTCTGTCTGTCTGTAGCTAACCTACACGTGCCACGCCTTCGCACTGTGAAATGTCCAAAATATCCGGGTAACACCAGTTCGACGCACTATCATTATAATTTTTTTACATTTAATTAGTTTTATTGACGCAAGGCCGTTGGCTTAATAAGATGCTGATTGAAGTATTCTGATATTGGAGCAATGGCCTGTTTGAAATAATTTATTTAAAAGGCGGTTAATGGAGTATTTGGTTATTGGGTTTTTGATTATGTAGGCGACGAGCTATCCAGTTGTCATTTTGTGGCGACCACACCCCAAGATAGTCAAGATTATAGCTCCAATAATATGTAAACAGATGTATGAAAGGCCAAATAAGAGATGGATGGATTGTGTGAAAGATGATATGAGAGAAATGGGAGTGGATAGCTTGATGACGGCTGACCGGAAGTATGAAAAAGGAAGACATGCTGCGCCGACCCCAGATGAACTGGGAGAAGGGCAAGAGGATGATAATGAATATGTAAACAGATGACGTCGATCGAACATGCAGAAACGCCATACAATCCTGCATCGCGCTGACGAAGTTATTACTAAGTGTATATACAATACACCGAGACGGTTAGTCTAACCTAGGTCCCCGAGCAAGCAACACCTAACACGCACCATTTATCATCAAATCAGTCAATAAATTTTTTAGTAATATGTGGTTTATGGAGCATACTGCTCTGTGAATGTATGTAATTTTTTAGCGAAATCGGTAAAGCCGTTCTCAAGTTATAGCTTTGAGGTAGACCACCCTTAAAATTGTGAAAAAGTAGTGACAAGTGGCAAGCTCGTCGCTCAAACAATCACATACCCAAAACCCCATATACCATTAGTCGCCTTTTACGACATGCTAGGCAAGAACCACACTTGGCACATTCTTTTTAAGTCCCAGACCGACATAGGACAATGGTCTGAGTTAGATGGAAATTTTTAAGTACTTCTTAAGCCTGCATAGAAAAAAAAACATTGTAAATATGAATTTGGTATGTAAACCCATCGATTTTACCGCGACATGGCACAATGGCGAACAATGCGTAAAAAGCTGTTCACCTTTCACGCGAGCACTTACGGATATCTTTATTGCCCGTATATCTGGACAGGCGGGATGTTAACGATTAATCGCAAGCGTGTCGCGGTGCAAGTGTGAATTCGGTCGTTATGTTAACCGGATACATAGATAACATCACGCCCATAATCCCCGAAGGGGTAGGCAGAGTCAAAGAGGCAGCATGCCACTTCAGCCATATTCAGCCAAAAATAAAGCCGGGCTGGGTTGGAAAATTGTGAAAAAGTAGTGACAAGCGGCTAACCTGTCGCCTACAGAATCACACACCCAAAACTCGATATACCATTAGTCACCTTTTACGACATGCTAGGCAAGAACCACAGTTGGCATATTATTTTTAAGTCCCAGTCCAACATGGCACAGTGGGCTGGGTTGGATGGAAAGCTATGAAAAAGGAGTGACAAGTGGCTAGCTCGTCGCCTACTCAGTCACATACCCAAAAGCCCGTACACCATTAGTCGCCTTTTACGACATGCTAGGCAAGAACCACAGTTGGCACATTCTTTCAAATGGTTAACCATTGAAGAAGCTGGTGAAAATCAGCGGGGCGTGTCGGACTCCCGGGACCAACTGGATGGTAAGAGGACCCTGCTTCGCCCAAGATGGTGATGGGCGGAGTATCCCGACTAAACTCCTGGGATGTACTGTCCACGCCTTTATATAAGGCGCCCACGGAATCGCGTAACTATAAACCACCGTGAAATAGACTGTATACCTAGCATAGAATTATTATGTTGAAGAGGGGAGTGAGGTGTGTAAGGATCGTGCCATATGGCGTTCGGTTCTCTCTGCCTACCCCGCTAGGGAAGTGGCGTGAAGTTTAGTTAGTTAGTTTAGAATTATTATCAGTATTTGATTGAGTAGGCAACGAGCTGGTCTCTTTTTAGTAATTTCTCACACTTTTCCATCTAACCCAACCGTTTAATTTTTGCCCAAAAGTGGTGAATAGTGAAACGTCACGTTCATGTTCAACGCGCTGTAAACCATTTGCCATTTACAACATGTTAGGTAAGAACGAAGTTGTTATATTATTATCAAGTTCCAGACCAACAGTGCAGAGAGAGACTGACACACCAATTCCCTAGTTCCAAACTAAGCTTATGCTTGTGCTATGATACTAGGTGAACGGATAGACATACTTAAATACGTTTTAACATCCATGACTCGAGTACAAATGTCCATGTTCATCACATGAAACATTTGCCTCGGGCGGGATTCGAACCCGCAACACTCGGTTTCGTGGAATAAAAAGAAGCTATCTTATATCCATCTATCTATTTATCTTTATACCTAAAGGAAATAAGAAAAAAGAAGTATGTAATCTTAATTACAGTATAATCTTTAAATGTCTAATCTCCTAATTCAACTGCAACACAGTTGTTAAATTTTATGAATCCGGTACACCCGATAGAGCGAATTTATATGATGTATTTACATATGTAATTGTATATTTATATATATATATATTGCGTACATATACATTATACATATATTCCAAGGTAACGCCTAAAATTATAATAATGTTTTATTGTGTTACACAGGAAAAGGTTAATTAGTTTATCAGTATATAATCTACGCGTAACTTGTTGATGTAAAATGGTATTTCACATTGTTAACTGACTTGGAAAGGCGTCTAGAAAGACAGTTGCTGTTATTGTTTAATTTTAATAATAATCTATACTTATAATAAATATGTAGAGAGGTCAATTCTGTACATGAAATATATTTCAAAATAACTATCAGGGGGTAAAATTTTTGTCTGTCTGTCTGTCTGTATGTTCCTTATAGAAACAAAAACTACTCGACGGATTTTAACGAAACTTGGTACAATTATTCTTCATACTCCTGGGCAGGTTATAGTATACTTTTCATCACGCTACAATCAATAGGAGCAGAGTAGTGAAGGGAAATGTTGGGAAAACGGGAGAAGTTACTCCATTTTTTAAGCTTCCGTCGCGTGTGCAGCCTTAATGGTTAAAGTTACATAGAAATCATGTATGACGGAAATAGTCTTTATAATATTAACCATAACGCGGGTGACACCGCTGGCACAGCTAGTAAATAATAAATTCACCAGACTGACACATCAATTTCCTAGTTTCAAACAAAGCTATATGCTTGTCCTTTAGATACTAGGTGAACGGATAGTCATACCTAAATACGTTTATAAACATCCACGACTCGAGTACAAATGTTTATGTTCATCACACGAAACATTTGCCCCTAGCGGGTTATGAACCCGCGATTCGAAAAACTTTATTGTGGAAAATTGTGAGAAAAGCAGTGACAAGTGGATAGCTCGTCGCACGACATGCTAGGCAAGATGCACAGTTCGTACATTCTTTCTGAGTCCCAGACTAACATAGGATTCTACCCCAAAATTATATCAAATATACAAATCTTCTTAATGAATAAAACAATAAGACAGGCCCGTTGGTCAGAGACCCTGGCCACGAAACCAAGAGTCGTGGGTTCGAATCCCGCTAGGGGCAAATGTTTCGTGTGATGAACATGGACATTTGTACTCGAGTCATGGATGTAACGTATTTAAGTATGTCTATCTGTTAACCTAGTATCCATAGCACAAGCATAAGCTTAGTTTTAACTAGGGAATTAGTGTGTCAGTCTGGAGAATTTATTTATTAATTAAGACCTAAATAATTTTTGCTTGCGGCCCTCGACACCAGGACTGAAACGTATTTGTGGCTCCCATAAAAAAATGTTGAGTATGACTGGCATAAGCTATCATCACACTATTTCCCTGGATAAGGAAAGCGACGATGAAAGAGAACCGGGCGACATATGATGACAGGTCCTTACACTCCTCACTCAATTCTTTTAACATTTAAAAAGGACCATTTGAAAATTCAACCCCTTAGGGGTTAAAAACTATCCAAGACAAATCGTTGGCGGCTAGTCTATACTAATATTATAAAGAGGAAACATTTGTAATTTTGTGTGTGTGTGTATGTTTGTAATGAATAAACTCAAAAACTACTGTGCCGATTTCAAAAATTATTTCACTATTGGAAAGCTACATTATACGGAAGTAACATAGGCTATATTTTATCTCCATACTCCAACAGGGACGGGAACTATGCGGGTGAAACCGCGGGGCGCTGCTCTCTTTTTATAAATATCTTTCAACCCTGACAAGGAACAGGGCATATACCTATGAAATTATAGCCCTCATTCAATATGTTTTGTACCCCATTTTTTATATGAGGTTTTTTTTTAATGATAGTGACTACGTATTTTAGAGGTGAAGGTTTAAGGTTATGGGAATTTTTTATCCACAAAAACCCCCGGTGGTCGTCTTTTTTGTTTTTAACAAAAAAAACTTTCCAACTTTATGATAAAAGTATAATATTACTTTGCCGCAACTATTTTTTTTCCAATCCAGCGCCATCTATCGCACTTGCTATGAAACAAATCTAGTACCATAAAAGCAAAGCATTGCAAATAGTACGAATTGATTATTGCATTTCAATACTATCGACCTTATTACAAGATAGATAAAAGCACTTCCTTATACAAACATTTACATTAATAAATTCTACAATTGTATCATAGAATCCACGATAGATGGAGCACGTAATCTATATCAAAATTCATCTATACTAATATTACAAACTAGCTGTGCCAGCGGTGTCACCCGCGTTTATGGTTAATATTATAAAGACTATTTCCGTCATACATGATTTCTATGTAACTTTAACCATTAAGGCTGCACACGCGACGGAAGTTTAAAAAATGGAGTAACTTCTCCCATTTTCCAAACGTTTCGCTTCACTACTCTGCTCCTATTGATTGTAGCGTGATAAAAAGTATACCATAACCTGCCCAGGAGTATGAAGAATAATTGTACCAAGTTTCGTTAAAATCCGTCGAGTAGTTTTTGTTTCTATAAGGAACATACAGACAGACAGATAGACAGACAAAAATTTTACTGATTGCATTTTTGGCATCAGTATCGATCACTAATCACCCCCTGATAGTTATTTTGAAAATATATTTCATATACAGAATTGACCTCTCTACAGATTTATTATAAGTATAGAAAAGGAGAGATTTGATTGTTTGTTTGTATTGACTAAGCTCCGAAACTACTGGACCGATTGGAAAATTATTTTACCAATGGAAAGCTACTTTATCAGCGAGTAACATAGGCTATATTTTATCCCGGTATTCCAACGGGAACAGGAACTACGCGGGTGAAACCGTGGGGCGCTGCTAGTTTTTATACGAAATTATGTTAAGGTCTTAGAACACTCAATAGTTAATTGTTCTATAATGGATACATAAGGTGGTACATAAAGATAAGGCACTGCAATTTGAGAGTCGTAAAGGTGCGGTGGTAGCTCAATGGTCACACGCTCCTTATTTTCGAGAAATATTGGTTCAAACCCGGGCATGTACCTTAAGAATTTTCGTATTTAATTAGGTACTATTAGTGAAATGGGAGTGGATAGCTTAATGACAGCTGACAGGGACGTATGGAAGAGGAAGACAAGCTGCGCCGACCCCAGATGAACTGGGAGAAGGGCAAGAGGATGATGGTGATATTCTACAGGATGATGATGATGTATTTTTAAACCACTAGCTCGGTGGCGAGGGAAAACAACGTGACAAAACGGGCTCATATAAATAGCTAGGATGTGTAACAACCATGATCAAATTGGCGGCAGTAGTTTTAACCCAATAACCAGACTCGCTAAATACAGGATTGTCCTTGGACCTCAACTAGGAACGAGGCATAATCTTAGGAAGACGAAGAAATTGAAATCTATAGAAACGTCGTATTTTGATGTCATCTACAAGCACTTAGTCTGTTGACTGGCATAAAGTGACGTCACAACGTGCTTACGTCACGCGAAATCTCTGGAATCGGCGTTGATGTAGGTACTTTTTACTGTCAAAATAGACGGTGTCTTCTGTTGGGCTGGGACTCGAAGAGAATGCACCAACTATCTTCTTCGTCTTGCATGTTGTATAAGGCGACTAATGGCATATTGAGTATTATTTTTGTGATTGTGTAGGCGACGAACTAGCCACTTAAATTGTTACTACTTTTTACAATTTCCCATCTAACCCAACTCTACTATATTTTAGCTAAATGTGGTTAGAGGAGCTGCTCCTTAGACTCTGCCTACTAGTGTTGCTGAAACATCTATAGTTTTGCAATCGATAGTTTAGCGGTCAAATCATCTATACCACCGATAGGACAATCGATAATATCGGTAGTTTCGACGTCTCTGTTAGTGCAATACTATCGGTAAACAGCAATATTATCGATAGTTTCGATCGCTGCCAACCAATGAACTATCCACACTATAGATAGTATCGATGGTTTCGATCGCTGCCAACCATTGAATTATCGATACTATCGATAGTATTGCTCTTCAATATCGTATAGACTATCACTAGTATCGATTTTCTTCGACTATCGATAGGCTATCGGTAAACAATCGATATTGGCCTATCGAGCGGCAACACTACTGCCTACCCCTTCGGGGATTACAAGCGTGATGAAATGTATGTTAAATAATTTTTCACAATTTTCCATCAAACCCAGCCCAGTTTTAATTTTAATTGAATGTTGTTAAGGAGGTTAGCTGCCCCTTTGGCTCTGCCTACCCCTTCGGTTATTACGGGCGTGATGACTTGTATGTATGTATGTATGTATGTATGTATATCTTCCTAACCGATATCGGTCACGGCGGCCAATCTCAACGAGAATTAGCCAACTGCGCAGGAGATATTATAGTGCACAAGTGTGTGCGCTAACACAGGTGCACTCTCTGTTCCTTCACTCTCATAGTCCGGTGAGACGGCACCGACATGACCGGAGATCAGGCGCCGGACCAACCGCTTAACGCGCTTTCCGAGACACGGGGGTGATTAAACCGCCAACTTCTTGACTCCGGCCTGTCCCTGAGTAATTTCAACATTGAAATACCAAGCCACAAATTTGGCCCTACCCGGTATATATGTATGGATGTATGTAAACACACATACTCTCCGACCTTGCTAATCTAATATCAAGTAACAAGATCAACCAATTCATTTGTCAGTCATATCGATGTGACGGGCCGGAATGCAGTTAGACACTCAGGCATAATCTTAAGTAATACTAGAAGTTGTCATTGACATGGGTAAGTGTCGCTGGGGTGGCCATGAGGTTGTGCCGATTGAGGACAAGATTGGAAACATTTGGTTAATGTTAAGGTTGTGGCGAAGTGCGATGGGGAGGAATATTGGGGGCAGTAAAATTATTTCATTTCTTATGTTGTAAATAGTCTCGACTTTTTTCTATTAATAACCTGAAGAAATACTCTAGAATCACTTCAAAATTAATCACTTTGAATGTGTCAACTAAGTCTTTACCTAGCAAGTCGTAAAAAGCGACTGATGGTATATCGGGTTTTGGGTATTGGTTGAGTAGGCTACGAACTAGCCACTTGTCACAACTTTTCACAATTTACCACGTTATGTGCGTGATGTTATGTATTTATCTATACTTATAATAAATCTGTAGAGAGGTCAATTCTGTACATGAAATATATTTTCAAAATAACTATCAGGGGGTGATTAGTGATCGATACTGATGCCAAAAATGCAATCAGTAAAATTTTTGTCTGTCTGTCTGTCTGTATGTTCCTTATAGAAACAAAAACTACTCGACGGATTTTAACGAAACTTGGTACAATTATTCTTGATACACCTGGGCAGGTTATAGTATACTTTTCATCACGCTACAATCAATAGGAGCAGAGTAGTGAAGGGAAATGTTGGGAAAACGGGAGAAGTTACTCCATTTTTTAAGCTTCCGTCGCGTGTGCAGCCTTAATGGTTAAAGTTACATAGAAATCATGTATGACGGAAATAGTCTTTATAATATTAACCATAAACGCGGGTGACACCGCTGGCACAGCTAGTGTTAATTAAAATCTTGGAAAACCGCACAAACATAATATAAAGTATGAGTAACACAATAATACAAATACATACATACAGACATCAACGCCTGGGTAGGGTTAAATGAAAAATTGTCAAAAAGTAGTGACAAGTGTTCGTCGCCTACACAACCATAAACCTAACATTGAATACGCCGTTGAAAACACAGTCGGTACATTTTTTTAAATTCTCTCAGACCAACATAATATATAATTAATATTACACTATATCACATACATACCTACATACATACATACTTAACCGACGAGCGTGTATGAAAAGATTTATGAATGTTGAAGAAGCGAAAGGTGTATGTCAGGATCGTAGCAAATGGAAGTACGTGATCTCTGCTTACCCCCCATGGGGAAAAGGCGTGACATTATGTATGTATGTATCACATACATTGATCTAACTCCGTGGTAAGTAGCTTAAGCACTTGTGTTACGGATATCAGAATCAACAGTGGTATTACAAATATATACTTAAATATTAGATATTAACAGACACAGAACAAACACAAGTATTCATCACACGAATGTTTGTCCTGGGTGGGGATAGAACCCACAACTCTTGGCGCATGGAGCAGGGTCACTACCGCATGAGCCATCGGGCCAATCAATATAGGATGCAGGAATAGTTATAATATTTATCCCCAATCTCTCGAACTTTAGGACCCCCTATTATTCATGATAATCATTAGCTTTTCCTATTTAACCACTTTGTTGGCATAAACGTTCAATTAACCAATTATTAAACCCACACGGAACAGACTATTGCCACTTAGACAAGTCTAGCTCGCTAAAGACTTTCAAGTATTTCGTTGCATTCTAACGACCAAATTAAACAATGCCTTGTTTAATTTTATCATTTAAATGCTAGCTCATTATTCCACTTCCTGAATTATTTTTAGGATTCATTACTTAGAATAAATAAAATAAATAATAATTAAATAAGTTCTCCAGACTGACACACCAATTCCCTAGTCCCAAACTAAGCTTGTGCTTGTGTTATGGATACTAGGTGAACGGATAGACATACTTAAATACGTATATAAACATCCATGACTCGAGTACAAATGTCCATCACACGAAACATTTGCCCCTAGCGGGATTCGAACCCGCGAACCTCGGTTTAGTGGCCAGGGTGTCTGACTACTCGACCAACGGGCCAGAATAAATGAAGTTTTTGAACGTACATACATACATACATACAAACATATACATATAATCACGCCCGCAATCCCCGAAGGGGTAGGTATTTAAGAAGATAACTAGATTATTTCCAAGTTATTTTTAAATGGTCTGTGTCTTTAATGTACCAACTACGTATCTACCATTAGGCTTTTTTGGCTTCACCCCAGGGCCCCGTGGATTCAAGGGGCCCCCAGCTAAGTCAAGTCAAAGTCAAAAATAGACGATAATGCGACAAAATATTTTCATTCCATAATTTCATTAATTAAACAGAACGTATGGTTTGTAGCCCTGCGAATCCTGCGATTAATCAAACCTATTCAATTCATTTATTTCAAGTCTACGTCTTATATGTACCTTGAGTAATTAGGTGGGCACCTATAGTATTAGCCCAGGGCCCCCCTAAACTCACGGTCCGGCCTTGGTTAGCATAATATGGGAAAGGCGACTAATGGTATATTAGGTTTATGGTTGTAGAGACGAGCTAGTCATTTGTCACTTTATCACAATTTACCATCTAACCCAGCTGAATGATATTTTAGAGCTAAAAGTGGTCAATTAGTAAAAAACTTGCTTTTTCGTGACAGAACAGAGTAGTAGTTTAGCGCAGTGTTTTTCAACCTTTTTGAATACGCGACCCCCCAACAGGTTTCAAAACATTTTCGCGACCCCCTTGGGTCATAAACAGAAAAAAGTTTCTTACTGATAGTGTGTAGAAATTTGCTGTTTACTTTTTGGTGGCGACCCCCCGAGTATGGCTCTGCGACCACCCTGGGGTTCGCGACCCACAGATTGAAAAACACTGTTTAGTGGACAAGAACTAAAGCCTTATTTGTGGCAGGTAATGGTTCAAATTCTTTTTTTTATTATTTTGTTGTTTAGAGACTTTAATCCTTTTTTGGATATGTCAGCGCTATCATACCCTAATTCCTTAATCTAAGACAGACGAAGATAATCATTGATGTTTCAATTTCATTTCAACCAACGACTTCGCTTCGTAACTCAGCGGGTCGTTCAAAATCTTACAAGCACGTACCTCGAAATTTCTAAAATAAGTGAATATTTATTTCTCTAGTTAACTAAGGGAGGATACCAAGAAGAAATCTGAGGGGTCTTCATTTTACAATGGTGATAGATTTAAGCATAGCTGGTTATTACAATGAAACAACTGGTTATCGCAACCCATAGACAGACGAACCAGACATATGATTGGTTTATGGTTACACATCCATGGTTTTTTAAACCTGCCAGTTTCCTCACAATGTTGTTCGTCATCATCGAGGCAGAGGCTACATTTAAATTAAAAAAAAACACGAAAGAAACCAAGTTCAATTCGATGGAATCCATTTCATAGGCAACAATTGTTGTGGTCAATATTAAGTTTAAAATTTAACACCAATTTGAATACTAATAGTTTCCTATCGACCTTGAAACGGTTAAGTTTCAAACCTACTAGTTCCCAGCGTGCTGAGGAATGCAGTCGATTACAAACGCAGGCTTACCGCAGCGAAATAATTCAGATATAATAAACTAAGTCCCGTGTTGGTCTGGGACTATAAAAGAATTTGCCAACTGTGTTTCTTGCCTAGCATGTCGTAAAAGGCGACTAATGGTATATGGAGTTTTGGGTATGTGATTCTGTAGGCGACGAGCTAGCCATTTGTCACTACTTTATCACAATTTTCCATCTAACCCAGCCCAGTTTTATTTTGGGCTGAATGTGGTTAAAGGAGACTGCTGCCCCTTTGACTCTGCCTACCCCTTCAGGGATTACGGGCGTGATGTTATGTTTGTTTGTTTAAACTAAGTCGGTTTGAGACCTAATAATAATCTACGGTGTTCTTTGCCTAGCATGTCGTAAAATGCGACTAATGGTGTATTATGTTTTTATGTAGGCGAACTAGCTATTTGCCACGACTTTCCAGAAATTTTCAAACTCACCCGCAAATAGGGATGACTGCATTAAAAAACTATGATTCTATTTAGTCCGTCAGTTAGATATAAGTTCGTATCCAAATAATATTTTTTTTATGACGTCACTATCCGGACCAATCCAATCGTGGTCCGATGACGAACGTTCAACCTCGTCCTACACTAGCGTAATAATGCCCATGCGCAACATGCACAAAAAGTGTCGCATATCTGAATCACAGCCCGATACTCATTCTCGTCACGCCCGCCCGTATCGAGTGACCGTTTGAGTAATATCACATGACAGGACTCGGTATTTCGACCTAGTTTAGTTTTGTAGAGAGCACAGTTCCATGTTGGTCTGAGACTTGAAAAGAATGTGCCAATTGTGTTTCTTGGTTAGCATGTCGTGTAAGGCAACTAATGGTGTAATGAGCATTGGGTTTGAGATAGTGTAGGCGACGCGTTCACCACTCACAATTTATCTAAGTCTTACCCAAATAGGGATATTGACTAATTTTTGGAATTGATTTTGTTTCATAGATAGACACAAAAATAATAATAAAAAAAAAATGTAATTAAAAAAGTTTTGAGAATTCCCGCCAAAACGCTCGAAATTGTCACGTGACTCTAATTACGTCACAGACCTATAAACAATCTCGCGCTCTGTCAAAGTAAACCTGATTTTGAGTAAATTCTTAGGAATATGTCAGCTTGTTTCCCGGTCAGTGACATCGCGCTTTAATGGCGTTCGCAGTCACGTGATAATAGGTATTAAATAACGCAATTTAAATTAATTTTCTTTAATTTATGAAGAATAATATATAATAAATATATTCTTAAAACGTTATTATAGGTTTAAATAAATAAAAAATAATAATAAATATCCGACTACATCACATACATTGATCTGACTCCGAGGTAAGTAGCTTAAGCACTTGTGTTACGGATATCAGAATCAACAGTGGTATTACAAATATATACTTAAATATTGGATATTAACACCTAGACGCAGAACTAACATAAGTATTCATCACACGAGTGTTTGTCCTGGGTGAGGATCGAACCCACAACTCTTGGCGCATAGGGCAGGGTCACTACCAAATGCGCCATCGAGCCAGTCTGAATAACTATAATAACTGGAGCAACCGAGCTGGGATCAAAATTTTAGCTGTGCTCGATCCAGCGACATGTGCTGATTCAACATCGCTGGATTTCAATCCATACTTGAGATAGAAATCAACAAATCCGGCTGGGTCTAGCACAATTTAATCTCTGTTGGATCCAGCGAAATCCCTAGTAATTATCTTTTATAACCCCATGAGGTTTCATCACGCCTGGTGCGCGGTGACTCCTACCCTTCAAAGGGTCGGCTCCGTGCGAGTGACGCGTCTTGCGCCGCAAGCGCATATAGGCTACGCTACCGCTTACCTCCACCTTGGCAGCGTACGCTTGTTTGCATTTACCGTGGTATAAAAACCGGCCAAGTGCGAGTCGGCCTTGCACACGAAGGGTTCCGTACCATAATCTTTAAAACGGCAAAAAAAAAAACATGTCTGTTGTGTGGCCCGCTTAAATATTTATTTTATTCTGTTTTGTAGTATTTTTTGTTGTAGAGGCAACAGTAATACATTATCTGTGAACATTTTAACTGTCTAACTATCACGGTTCATGAGATACAGCTTGATGACGGACGGACGCACGGACAGCGGAGTATTAGTAATTTTGACTGCCTCATTGGTCTAGTGGTAACATGCGCCGCCTAAGGACCAAGAGGTCCCGGGTTCAAATCCCGGATCGGGCCAAAAATTTGTGGCTGGGTATTTCAATATCCAAATTACTCAGTAACAGCCCGGAGTCAGGAAGTTGGCGGTTTAATCACCCCCGTGCCTCGGAAAGCGCGTTAAGCCGTTGGTCCTGCGCCTGACCTCTCTCCGGTCATGTCGAATTGCCGTCTCACCGGACTATGAGAGTGAAGGAATAGAGAGTGCACCTGTGTTTGCGCACACACTTGTGCACTACAATATCTCCTGCGCAGTAGGCTAATCCTCGTTGAGATTAGCCGCCGTAACCGATATCGGTTAAGAGGACATTATTTTATTATAAGTAATAGGGTCTCGTTTTACCCTTTGGGTACGGCTATCAAGATCGTTTGTACATTTATCCGTGTACCATAGTTTTAAACTATAAATAGGACTCACCAAACTAAACTCTGATTAAACGGAAACATACCTGCAACAAAAAAAGGTTTATAAATAAAAGAATTATAAATATCTTGGTAAGTGCCTACTACTAATATTAAAAATACGAAAGTAACGCTTAAAATAAATAATAATAATAATAAATAAATAAATAACTAACTAAGTAAACTTCACGCCACTTTCCTAGCGGGGTAGGCGAAATAAATAAATCTATACTTATAATAAATCTGTAGAGGTCAATTCTGTACATGAAATATATTTTCAAAATAACTATCAGGGGGTGATTAGTGATCGATACTGATGCCAAAAATGCAATCAGTAAATTTTTTGTCTGTCTGTCTGTCTGTATGTTCCTTATAGAAACAAAAACTACTCGACGGATTTTAACGAAACTTGGTACAATTATTCTTCATACTCCTGGGCAGGTTATAGTATACTTTTCATCACGCTACAATCAATAGGAGCAGAGTAGTGAAGGGAAATGTTGGGAAAACGGGAGAAGTTACTCCATTTTTTAAGCTTCCGTCGCGTGTGCAGTCTTAATGGTTAAAGTTAGATAGAAATCATGTATGACGGAAATAGTCTTTATAATATTAACCATAAACGCGAGTGACACCGCTGGCACAGCTAGTAATAAATAATTTTGTGCATTTAATTGGCAGGTTACTATCAGTAGTGTGCTATCACACTTCAACATGAAAAGAGTACTTTTGCTCAGGAAAAAAAAACATCATTACGCGCGTAGGCAGAGTCAAAGGGGCAACTTCCCAATTAAACACATTCAGCAAAAAAAATTAACTGGGTTAAACAAAAAAAAAATCGTTACTCAAATATCACCGAACCAGCAATAATGAAGACAACGCAGACCTCCACATGGGCTAGTCCCGGCAGTGGGGATGCCGGCTCCTCCGGAACTGCGCGTCGGGAGGTCATATTGCGGTTTTAGTCGGTTCGAGTCCGACACACCCTCTGTTTCCCCAAACAGAGGGTGACGGCTCGTGGGAGTTACGGATTCACAGACAGAAACGACTAGGTACTATTTAAATTCCGCCATCATAGAACCTATCCATCTCGTTCGCAAACCGGCTTGCACACCACCGAGCAAGGTTCAGGGCGCTGGCTCAACCGGCCAGGAGCGACCACCTTCACCCACTTTGAGATCGCAAATTATACTTATTTGCAATGATCGAAGTATAAATTGAACGAGTTGATAATGCGGGATTTAAATTGCGGCCTCTAGAACCGATATACTCTCAATTCAAAAGTCTATCTGCACGGTTGACCAGCTTAAACTATGTTCTTAATGGATTGCGACACAATTTTGTACGACAAACGTTCAAACCTAAGGATAATAGACTATCTCAACTAAACATATAAAATGCCTTGCCCTGAATGACTGACTCGCTGATCGTAGAAACCTGATACTTGAAAAGTGTGTTATTTGTATGACGTAGGCATCGGATAAGAAATTATTTTCAGAAAATCTACCCTTAAAGAGGTGGAAAAGGGACGGCAAAGTTTGTACGGGACAATGTAATTCATTGGTCCAATCTACTTCAAATTTTGAATAAACATTCTTTAACTTGCTTCTGCGCGGACATAGTCGTGAGCAAAATCGCAGGCAGAATTAATCTATCCATTCGAAAACATTACAATGTCAGCTAATAGGCAAGATGACTAAAAAAATCTGTTTAGTCCGTCAGTTAGATTATAAAGAAATATTGAATACGTATTTTTTTATTTATGTGTCAAACCAACTTTGACGAAGATACATGCATTCAAGTTGCTCGTGACATCACGCTTTCGTAAAATTTTTACGAAATAGTGACGTCGCAAGCCCCCACTCCAAAACTTTGATGCTTTATCTTTGTGATTTTTTGTTAATTTGATAAAGCGAAAAATATGTGTCTAGTATTGTTGTATAATCTAACTGATGGACTAAATTGAATTATAGTTTTTTATGGCGTTCGGTTCTCTCTGCCTACCCCGCTAGGGAGTGGCGTGAAGTTTAGAAGTAGTAGTAGTAAATAATCTCCTAGCGTTATGTCCCGTGCTTAGACGGGGTCCGCTTAGACCATGATCCAGGATTTAGCGAGTCTGGTAATTACATCGAAGCGACTGCCGATCTGACCTTCGTAACCCTAAGATAGGGGAACCAGACAATTTTTGGATCATGGTTACAAATCCAAAGTTGTTTGAATTTGCAGGTTTCATCACGGTATTTCCCTCACCGTCGAGCTAGTGGTATAAATACGTACATAGATTTGATAAATCCAGAGGTACATGCTCGGGCTTGAACCCGCACTCCCCGGTTAAGAGGCGCGTGTCCTTACCATTGAGCTACCACCGCTCCTAGTAGTAGTAGTAGTAGTAGTTTTTTAATGCAGTCATCATCCCCATTACTTTCAAATTAATGTTAGTCATGAACACATAAACCGATATAATTTTAACATCAAGTTTAAACACTTAATTAGAATTAATAGGCTAATTAGAATTGACAGGCCCGTTGGTCGAGTGGTCAGAGACCCTGGCCACGAAAATAAGGGTCGCGGGTTCGAATCCCGCTAGGGGCAAATGTTTCGTGTGATAAACATGGACATTTGTACTCGAGTCATGGATGTTTATAAACGTATTTAAGTATGTCTATCCGTTCACCTAGTATCCATAGCACAAGCTTATAAGCTTAGTTTGAAACTAGGGAATTGGTGTGTCAGTCTGAAGAATTTATTTATTTTATTGTTATAAACAACATATAGCAGCGCCCCGCGGTTTCAGCCGCGTACATCCCGTTCCCGAAGGTATACAGGTATAAAATATAGCCTATGGTACTAGCTTAATAATGTAGCTATCCATTGGTGAAAGAATTTTTCGAATCGGTCCAGTAATTACGGAATGTATTCAATTCAAACAACCAAATCTTTCCTCTTTATCTATTAATTGTTATGATTTGAAATTAAACTATTTTAAAGTATTTTTTTTTATTTAATGTAAGGTTACTGAGGTAGTTTATTTGTATGAACCAGACAAATTGGATCAAATTATACACATCCATATTGATTTGAATGGCAGATTTCCTCACCATCGAGCTAGTAGTATAAATCAGTACTTGTACAACTACTAGATAAAAGGCGTCATATGCCTACCACGCTAGGTAGTGACGTGAAGTTATGTGAAAAAAGTAAGTGTTACGTATCCGGATTAGAACCAGTACCCCTCGAATATGAGCCGCGTGTCCTTACCACTGAGCTAACACCGCTTGATAGTGAGGCCTTTATTAATTACGATTGCTTATTTTAATATTAATAAGTGATAATATCTGTTCAACATTGCATCACTTGATATTATCATGATAGATAAGGAAACCTCACCAGTACGGAGGTCGCCAGGTTTGCCAAGAGGTATGCGGTTGGGTGCCTAACATCAGTGACGTAGCGTGGTGGGGGCAAGGGTCCGCCCGGGCGGCACTTGTTGGAGGCGGCAAATTTCAAATAACTGTTCCACTTTTATAGATTATACTTTATGACAAGCTCGATGGCGCATTCGGTAGTGACCCCGCCCCATGCGCCAAGAGTTATGGGTTTGATCCCCACCCAGGACCAACATTCGTGTGATGAATACTTGTGTTTGTTCTGTGTCTGGGTGTTAATATCTGATATTTAAGTATATATTTGTAATACCACTGTTGTTTCTGATATCCGTAACACAAGTGCTTAAGTTACTTACTTCGGAGTCAGATCAATGTATATGATGTCGTGGGATATTTATTATTATTTATTTATTTATAGATTAGCTGACCCGGAGCACTTCGTAACGCCCCGTTCTCGGATTCAATACCCATTTTTTGTAATTTTCTGCGCAGCTATTTTTTTTTTTTTTTTCATATGAACCTTCACCTTATAATCAACAAACACAACTTAATAATAATTAGCGAAATCGGTAAAGCCGTTCTCAAGTTATAGCGTGACCAGGAGAAATACATCCTGGGTTACAATATCTGGGGCGGCGGAAACGAGACCCAAAATAAAACTGGGCTGGGTTAGATGGAAAATTGTGAAAAAGCATTGACAAGTGGCTATCTCGTCGCCTGTACAATCATAAACCTAATAATAAATAAATTCTCTAGACTGACACACCAATTCCCTAGTTCCAAACTAAGCTTATGCTTGTGCTATGGATACTAGGTGAACGGATAGACATCATTTAATCCGTTTATAAACATCCATGACTCGAGTACAAATGCCCATGTTCATCACAGAAAACATTTGCCCTAGCAGGATTCGAACCCGCGACCCACAGGCTTGTCAAACATATTAAATTAACTAACTAACTAAACTTCACGCCACTTCCCTAGCGGGGTAGGCAGAGAGAACCGAACGCCATATGGCACGATCCTTACACACCTCACTCGCCTCTTCAATATTCATAATCCTTTTCATACAAGCTCTACGATTTTTATGACTCCTAACAATAATAAATTAGACTAACACATTTAGATATATATTCAGAATCTAAACATTTTTGACATGACATAACAAAACGTCAACTTGACGCGCAAAGCTCGATATATTTGAACCAACATTTTGACGTAATTTCGCATTTACGATAACAGCAAGGAACGCTAAATATAGACACCGAAACGGAATGCAATTTTGATAGGGCGTTTCCACAGGGGGCTAGCGGTTCTCAAACTGTAAGCTTTACTAAACTTGAGGATATAAGTGTATGTTTAGGCTGTGAGTGCTAGGAAAATGTTGGAAGGACCAATAGAAAGAATAACGATGTCATATCTGAGCAGTGGTTGTAGATAAGTGGACATTTTGTCTACGATCTGTATTTAGAAAAAAAAAACTGATTTATTCCACTAGCTAACGAAGAAGGTGCACATTCCAAAACATACGTACGTGTATCAAGTTACATTTTGCCTGTTTCCCGTCTTAAGAGATTCGTAGTAACCTCCCTATTCTGTTCAGAGGATCAGTTCACAATTTCCTTCCACAAATGTTTAATTAACCAACTAAACTCACGCCACTTTCCTAGCGGGGTAGGCAGAGAGAACAGAACGCCATATGGCACGATCCTTATACACCTCACTCGCCTCTTTAGAAAGAAAATAAGATTTATCTCCTAAAACTTTTTCGGTGGTAAATTTTTACTTTTAATAGGGGTTAGTGAATGAAAGTTATACATAACTCGCCCTCCTCCCCCAAATAACAAAACTAAAATAAGCTTTGGGCGTAGAATGTCAGAAACGAAAAAAAAAGATTAGCAAATTGTCAGATGTTAGTATTTTGTCGCAAATGTTCAAATTCGTAAAAAGACAGATTAGCAAAATGACAGGTTCGCGATTAGCACATTGAAACCTACAGATGATGCAACAACAAACGCATTGGAGGACTGGCACCATCGCCTTGGTGTCAATGTTCCTAAGAAGCCCCAAGTATGTCATTTTGTACAAAAAATAAAATAAGTAATGTAAGCATTTTAACTACATAATAAGATAAATTTTAACAAAAATAAAAACCGACTTCAAAAAACCCCGCAAAAAATGTTTATAAAAAAACACAAGTAAAAACTGCCTTAATAGCTATTTAAATATCCAAACACTAAAAAGTATAAAATATGAAATTTATTAATAGGTAGGTAGACCAAATCAAAACGAGCTGCTTTAATAAGACAGTGCCGGTCTTATGAGACTAAAGACGAAAAGGTATAACGAGCCTTTAATATTTAAAGAATTACTTAAAACTACTAATCTTCAAAGAGTTATACCTTTCATCATCAGCTAAGCAACATAACATGATGAGTACGAGATGCAAATACTGGAATCGTTTTAGAAACAATAAATAAAACACTTAACATGTCGTTAAAATTTAAGAGTGGCCCTCGCTTTCATGGAACCCCATCACTAGACCAAGACTTGGTGAAATTGAGACTATCTCGAGAATAACATTCAATATGGCCCTGTAATATTGCTAGAATTATCCACGAACTCCTAATCGTTAAGGAGTTGCACCTTCCATCATCAGCTCAGCAACATGAGATTATGAATACCAGACGTAAATACTTGAATTGTTTTAGAAAATAACTAAAATAGATTGTACGCGCCTATAATACTTGAGGGTTTCCCTCGATTTGCCTAAGATTCCTTCATCAGATCCAGATGTGGTACCAATAGGACCAACTCCAGGATATACCCTTTTGAATAAAAAAAAGAACTCTAAAAATCGTCTTACAATTCTCGAAGATATCAATATTTAAAGAATCATAAACTAATTCCTAATCGTTAAGGATTTGTACCTTCCATCATCAGCTCACCATCATAAGATGATAAGTACCATACGTAAATACTTGAAAAATCTTAGAAAATGTCTAAAACACATTGTACGTGCCTATAAATTTTGAGGGTTGCCCTCGATTTTCCTGGGATCCCTTCATCAGATCCTGACTTGGTGGCAATGGGACCAATTCGGGAGTAAACCCTTTCGATTAAAAAAAAAATTTTGGAAATCGGTTAACAATTCTCAGAGATATCGAGTAACATACATACAAAAAAAAAAAAAAAAAAAAAAAAAAAAAAAAAAAAATTCAGTCGAATTGAGAACCTCCTCCTTTTTTTTGAAGTCGGTTAAAAAATATGGCAGTTATTTAAAATAACTAAATGATCGCGTTGAAATTCGACCATAATTAGTTTTTTTTTATTTCGTTAAATTATTTCACATGTATTATTAATTGAAATATTATCTTTCTGCACTCCATCTACATATAAACTTTAACTGTGCCAAATCTCACACTCCTCCGTCCGCGTAATTCTTATAAAAAGGGGTACAAAGTTTTTGCGTCACGTATTAATATATAAATTAGCGGACTCGCTAAATCAAACATCATAGTCAAATGAATGTTATGGATTATGAATGTTGAAGAGGCGAGTGAGGTGTGTAAGGATCGTGCCATATGGCGTTCGGTTCTCTCTGCCTACCCCGCTAGGGAAGTGGCGTGAAGTTTAGTTAGTTAGTTTTTTTTATAGTCAAATGGTCCTCTTCTATACAAATATTATAAAGAGGAAAGGTTTGATTTTTTGTTTGTTTGTTTGTTTGTATGAATTGAATAGGCTCCGAAACTACTTGGCAGATTTCAAAAATTCTTTTACCATTGTAAAGCTACATTATCCGGAAGTAACATAGGCTATATGTTATCCCGATATTCCCACGGGAACGGGAATTACGCGGGTGAAACCGCGGGGCGCTGCTAGTCTAAAATAAGTCCGAAGGCTAATTAGAAGCAAAGTTTGAGAAGCGCAGTCCCCAGCTGACGAAATACCCAGCGGCATTGCGTTCGGCGCGGTGGGTGTTTGACGTTTTATTGCGCTCGCCTGTCATGCCACCATTGTCAATTACTACTCCAGACAGACACAATAGGGACCCCAGCACGCACAAGTACATTGCCCTATATACATTTACACGTATTATATAAACACGCCCGGAATCCCCGAAGGAGAAGGCGGAGTTCAATGAGCAATAAAGATTTTTAAGCCACATTTAGCCAAAAAACAATTAAGTTTATTAGTTAAACTAGCTGACCCGGCGAACTCTGTTCCGCCTTAGAGGCAATAAAAAATTTTAGATGTTATTAAGTTTTTTTTTTTATTAGATAATATAAATTTAAAAAATAATATAGGGATAAAAAGTATTTTATGTTAGACTCCTGGTTCTAAGCTACCTCTCCACAAATTTTCAGCTAAATCGGTTCAGCCGTTCTTGAGTTATAAATAGTGTAACTAACACGACTTTCTTTTATATATATTAGTTAAATATATTAGTCCCATGTTGGTCTGGGACTTGGCCCATGTTGATCTGGGACTTGGCCCATGTTGATCTAGGAAAAAAAAAAAGAATGTGCCAACTGTGGTTCTTGCCTAGCATGTCGTATGAGGCGACCAATGGTTTACGGGCTTTTGGGTATGTGACTGAGTAGGCGACGAGCTAGCCACTTGTGACTCCTTTTTCACAGCTTTCCATCCAACCCAGCCCACTGTCCCGTGTTGGTCTGGGACTTAAAAAGAATATGCCAACTGTGGTTCTTGCCTAGCATGTCGTAAAAGGCGACTAATGGTGTATCGGGTTTTGGGTGTGTGATTGTGAAGGCGACAGGTTAGCCGCTTGTCACTGATTATTTTCAATTTTCCATCTAACCCAGCCCGGCTTTATTTTTGGCTGAATGTCGTTGAAGGGGCTGCCCCTTCCACTCTGCTTACCCCTTCAGGGATTATGGGCGTGATGTTATGTATGTACAATTAAGTTGGATAAGTTAAAGAATGTCCCTCAAACATACATATAACAACGACCGCAATCTCCGAAGGGGTAGGTAGAGTCGAAGGAGAAATAAATCTCTTTTTATCACATCACGCGGTTTCACCCGCGTAGTTCACGTTCTCGTGGGAATATGGGGATAAATATAGCCCATGTTACTCGCTGATAAAGAAGCTTTCTATTGGTGAAAGAATTATTCAAATCGGTCCAGTAGTTTCGGAGCCTATTTGATTCAAACAAACAGTAAAATTTTTCCTCTTTATTATATTATAGTATACCACATTTAGCCAAAAAATATCATCATCTTCCTAGCGTTATGTCCCGTGCTTAGACGGGGTCCGCTTAGACCATGATCCAGGATTTAGCGAGTCTAGTAATACATTGAAGCGACTGCCGATCTGACCTTCGTAACCCTAAGATAGGGGAACCAGACAATTTTTGGATCATGGTTACAAATCCAAAGTTGTTTGAATTTTCAGGTTTCATCACGATGTTTTCCCTCACCGTCGAGCCAGTGGTATAAATACGTACCTACATAGATTTGAAAAATCTAGAGGTACATGCCCAGGTTTGAACTCCTTGGTTAAGAAGCGCGTGTCCTTACCATTGAGCTACCATCGCTCAGAGCTGGAAAATATGTAAGTATGATATGTATACAACTATGTATATATATATTATCACACCTGAAATCCCCTAAGGGGTGGACAGTCCGAGCGGCGACAAGCTCCTAAAACCACATTCAGCCGAAAATAGCATTGTGTGGGGTTAGATAGAAAACTGTGAAATAGTAGTGACAAGTGGCCAGCTCATCGTCTACACAATCACACACCCAAAACCCGATATACCATTATAATAATAAATACTAACTAACTAACTAACTAACTAAACTTCACGCCACTTCCCTAGCGGGGTAGGCAGAATAATAAATAAATAAATAAATTCTTCAGACTGACACACCAATTCCCTAGTCCCAAACTAAGCTTATAAGCTTGTGCTATGGATACTAAGTGAACGGATAGCCATACTTAAATACGTTTACAATCATCAATGACTCGAGTACAAATATCCATGTTCATCACACGAAATATTTGCCCCTAGCGGGATTCGAACCCGCGACCCTTGGTTTCGTGGCCAGGGTCTCTGACCACTCGACCAACGGGCCAGTCAATTAACCATTAGTCGCCTTTTACGACATGCTGAGCAAGGAACACAATTACATACATTCTTCAAGCCCCAGACCAACATGGACCGTTATGTTATAACATGTTATCCTGTTTCAAAGACCTTATGCCACAAACCAACATCCACTCGACATTGGCACAAATGGACCTCGTTATTACTAAAAAAAAGTTCATAATTAATGTTACAATGTCGTACTGGTAAATATTCATGTGGAACAATTATATATGCTTTAATAATGACTAGTTAGTGTTGTGATATCTATGTAAGGTAGATTATATCGATAGTTTACAAAGCAAATTGGGATGTTGACACCATTCATATTTAATTTTGAAATATCAATTCTGAAAAAGACTGTATCGTAGTATGCTGTTAAGCCTTATTGATTTTCAATCATATTGAGTCTAAGATTTTTAATTTTACAACAACTGCTTAATATTTAGTCAATTGACTATACAAACTAGTGACGTCACACGTTTTTTTGGATCTATGTACGTATTTATACCACTAGCTCGGCGGTGAGGGAAAACATCGAGATGAAACCTGCAAATTCAAACATCTTTGGATTTGTCATCATGCTCCAATTACTGTCTGGTTTCTCGAGGTTACGAAAATCAGATCGGCAGTCGCTTCAATGTAATTACCAGACTCGCTAAATCCTGGATCATGGTCTAAGCGGACCCCGTCTAAGCACGGGACGTAACGCTAGGAGGATGATGATAGTTCATTTATTGAAGAAACCGCAGGCATAGCTAGTATGCTATATAAGTTGTAATGTCGAGGACTCGCTGATGCTGAAAATACAGTTTATACTAGTTTCGGTGTCAGGGATTCACCTATTTGAAAGAATGTTAAAAATTAAACCCAGAATTTTCTCAGAACACTATTATAAACGCACCATTTACGGGTTATGAATAAATGATTATTATTATTATTATTATTGTGTTTAAAATATATAAATATTTTCTCCCTTTGAAAGGGGAATATTCAACTTTGCGGGCTGTTGACCAAGCAAAGATGAATTGGTTATGGGCTCGACTCAGACTCCAGTTGCAAAAATTTTCTTACTATTCTTGTTGTCTCCTTTTGGGTATCACGGGAAGTTTTACCTTCCCGGTCCTTTGGAAGGCTTGCATGGGGGCACAGGCCCAACATGTAGAGGCCCCTTGAGACGTTTTAATATGAGTGTGATGGAGTACACCGGCCGGATCTTACTTCTGAGTATACTAACATAATACACTCAGTAGTAACACCCGGCAAGTGCAACACTATTGCAATAAGGTGGAAAAAAAAAAAAATGGGCTATTGCAATGGATTTTTGTGGAAAGAAAAACTGGGCTATGGGGTGAGATAACGGTCGCCTGCCATTTCAATATCTCACAAATTAAAGTGCGGCAGGTGGTGACTCGCCCTCCACTAGATGGGCCCCCCAAATCAGCCACCGCGTAGGGTAGCAAGGGGGCAACATCGGTATGGTGGGCTAAGGGTGTAGAGAGGTGTGCACCGGTTTCTGGATCGCGGTAATCCGGTCAGCCGTTCCCCGTTATTACGCAGATTGAGCACTTCCACCCTTTCAAGCATACAGCTCTTGCGCTCCACTTTGGGCGGCCAATGAAGGCAATCCAAAGGTGGGGGAGAAGATGGTAGGTTCCCCCGGGAGGTCTCAGGTCCGTGGTGTCGCCACACACCAACAGCTCGCCACAAGCTGCCCTGCGGAGACTGATTGCACTGAAGGGAGTTGTTGCTCTTCATGGTGCGAAGCTCACCAACTCTCGACAGCGGGCGATGGGGGCGTCACGTCCCTACGCCTTTATTATTATTATTATTATTATTATTATATGAGATATGATTTACAAGCAAATACAGGCTGGGCAGCGAGGAAAAAATCGTTAAAAAACTTGCATATTCAAATAACACTGATCAATGATCAAATGTGTCTTATATCTCTGCGTTACAAAAGTCAAATGGCTTTCGTTTTGATGTAATAACGAGCCATGCTCAACCCAATATTGTCGTAATTACCTGGCGGATTTTTTTTTGTATTATTATATCTATTCATAAGTGCTTTTGTGGAGCCTACATGAATAAAGATATTTCTGTTTCTATATTTTTTTTTAATATCCGTCTATATCACATAGATTGATCTGACTCCGAGCTAAGTAGCTTTAGCACTTGTGTTACGGATGTCAGAATCGACAGTGGTATTACAAATATATACTTAAATATTGGATATTAACACCCAGACACAGAACAATCACAAGTATTCATAATGCGAATGTTTGTTCTGGGTGGCAATCGAACCCACAACTCTTGGCGCATGGGGCAGGGTCACTACCGAATGCGCCATCGAGCCAGTCAAAAGTTTATTTCTATTTCTATCGCAATATCGATAGACTATATACAATTTGCATTTTTATCGATGTTCTACAGATAGACTATCAACAAGCAAGCAGCACTAAGTCTTATATATAGACCTTGCTAGCAGTAAGGCGTCTAAAGCAGTGTTATCGAGCTTATGAAAAAGCTTTCCATTTAGACGCACGACAGTGCGTTCGGCCATGTTCAGAAAAATCCGTGCAACATTTCTTTCACTTTGCCGTATTTAACCGGCAACATTTCGTGCCTCTTCCCTAGCAGGGTAGGCAGAGAGAACCGAACGCCATATGGCACGATCCTCACACACCTCACTCGCCTCTTCAACATTCATGATCCTTTTCATACAAGCTCTACGGTTTTTATGACTCCTAACATCACCTGTTGTTAATACACAACCAATCTGGTAGTGGTACGTGAGCCTGCACCTTTCCTAAATCCTCCCACTTTAGCATTGTATATCTGTTTAGACAATCTTCCGTCATCCATTATTTCCACATGTCTGAACCACCGGAGCATGCCTCTTCTTACATTGACTCCGACGCTGTCTTTCAGACCGACTCTCTTTCTTACATCATCATTCCGAACGCAGTCTGTGAGCGATACACCGCAGATTTTCCGCAGCGCACGCATGGGCCTCCCGCGGCTCCTACATCCTTCCACTTTAGCATTGTATATCTGTTTAGTCAATCTTTCGTCATCCAATCTTTCCACACGTATAATCCGCCACCTATATAATCATCCCAAACCAACCTACACCATTAGTCGCCTTTTGCTACATGCTAGACAAGAAACAGAAACAGTTGCCATCATCTTATTTAATACATACATGCCATATATGACATTACGCCTGTAATCCCCAAAGGGGTAGACAGAGTCAGAGGGGCGGCAGGCCTGTTTAACCAAATTAAGTCAAGAATGAAACTGGGCCGGGTTAGATGGAAAATTGTGAAAAAGCTGTGACAAGTGGCTAGCTCGTCGTCTACACAATCACATACCCAAAACCCGATATTGCAATAGTCGCCTTTTACGACATGCTTGGCAAGAAACACAGTTGGCACATCTTTTTAAGTCCCAGACCAACGTGGTACATCTTTTTTAAACCCAGACCAAAATGTATGAAATCTATTCCTCTTAAATTGAGTAAAATTATCACTGACAACTTCATCTAAAAAACACTTTTACATCTTGACAAGCTCGATGGCGGATTTGGTAGTGCCATGCGCCAAGAGTTGTAAGTTCGATCCCCACCCAGGACAAACATTCGAGTGAGGAATACTTGAGTTTGCTCCGTGTCTGGGTGTTAATATCCAATATTTAAGTATATATTTGTAATACCACTGTTGTTTCTGATATCCGTAACACAAGTGCTTAAGCTACTTCCTTGAAGTCAGATCACTGTATATGATGTAGTGTAATATTTATTTATTTATTTACATCTGAATTTAAGGATAGAGGTACATGTCCGGGTTTGAACCCGCACTCCTCGGTTAAGAGGCGCGTGTCCTTACCATTGAGCTACCAACGTTTTACGGGTAAATAACAGTACCCATTACGATCCGGTGTGAAGGCGGCCCACACCCAATACTGCGCGTCAAATATCACGCGGCGGGCAACTTGAGACAGACGGACAGTTTTTTGTCTCGCTTCAAAAGCTTCCTGCTCCACTTGAGAGCTTTTGTCGGACCTAAATAACACTTTGATTATGCAGTTATTTTTAATAGAGTGGTGATAGCTCAGTGGATGATCGCGTGTCTTATATGCGAGGTGGGCTGATTCGAATCCGGCTACCAATGTAAAACATTTTTTTAAATCATAGTTTATATTTTCTTATGTTTTACTACTCTAGTTCGGCGGAGAGGAGACTTGCACATTAAAATAACTATACATTTGTAACATGATCCAATGAGGGTTTTCACAAATAAAAAAACCGCCAGATGGCACGAGGGAGTCTCGTGGTCTTATCACAGTCACTATTGGCTCCTTGTTGACAGCATGTCAGTTTGTTCTGAAAACCTACCGATGAGAAGGGCGACAAGTACAAAATGATGGTTTAAGAATATCCTGACTAGGTAAATGACATAACGCGAGAAAGATACATTAATTCATAACGTCGGAAATCTCTGAAGAGGTAGTAAAATCCGGCAGCAAATTTCTTTAACCACATCCAGTGAGATATAATGGATACACGTAACATATCTCAGGGATGCGGGTTCAAATCCGGGCTAGTACCTTAGAATTTTTCAAGTCTATGTACGTACGTATTTACAACACTAGCTTAGCGAAAACGGAAAACATCGTGATGAATCCTGCACATTAACAACTGGGCCCCATGTTGGTCTGAGACTTAAAAAGAATGTGCCAACTGCGTTTCTTGCCTAGTATGTCGTAAAAGGCGACTAATGGTATATGGGGCTTTATGTGATTGTGTAGGCGACGAACTAGCCACTTGTCACTACTTTTTCACAATTTTTCATCTAACCCCCATGGCTGAATGTGGTTAAAGGGGCCTGCTGCCCCTTTGACTCTGCCTACCCCTTCAGGGATTACGGGCATCATGGAGTCATAAAAACAGTAAAGCTTGTATGAAAAGGATTATGAATGTTGATGAGGCGTGTGAGTTGTGTAAGGATCGTGCCATATGGCGTTCGGTTTTCTCTGCCTACCCCGCTAGGGAAGTGGCGTGAAGTTTAGGTAGTTAGTTAGTTATGTTGTTGTATGGATGTGTAACCATGATCCAAATTGTCTGGTTCCTCTTACGAGTTACGAAGATGATAAACGCAAAACTCAGCGACAATCTTACACCATTGCCGCTTTAAACAACTTTGTGACCTCATGTCCGGGTTAGTTTACGACGTCAACAGTTGTGGTCTGGATTTAATTACTGGTTTGTACGCTGATGACAATTAAAATCAGTCAAAGTGATCGACAGAATAAAAACAATAAATAATCTACTGCTGAGAATAGCTCACCAATTGGTTAATTGACTTAAATATTTTTTTAGTAAATACGTAAGATAGTTTATAAAAAATCCAGAATTTTTTTTTCGGTTTATATGACTCGAAAAATTATAAAGATACAACGCTTATGAAGTGAGGCGCTTTTACGGCACTTGCTCCTACATACATACATACATACATATATACATAACATCACGCCCATAATCCCCGAAGGGGTAGGCAGAGTCGAAAGGGCAGCAAGCCCCTTCAACCACATTCAGCCAAAAATAAAGTCGGGCTGGGTTAGATGGAAAATTGTGAAAAAGCAGTGACAAGCGGCTAACCTGTCGCCTACACAATCACACACCCAAAAGCCCGTAAACCGTTAGTCGCCTTTTACGACATGCTAGGAACCACAGTTGGCACATTATTATTTTTTTTGTCCCAGATCAACATGTGCCAAGTCCCAGACCAACATGGGACAAACTTGTTCCTAAATTTGCCTCAAGCGTGATTCTAACCTGCAACCTCAGTTTTCGTAGCAAGAGTCTCAAATCAATTGACCAAGCGGCCTGTCAGATAAGAAGAAAGAAATAGTTATACCTAGTTATAGAGCCTCCTATTTTTTAACTCACAAACTTTGAAAAACTCGATGGCGCTTTTGGTAGTGACCCTGTCCCATGCGCCAAGAGTTTTGGGTTCGATCCTCACCCAAGACAAATATTCGTATGATGAATACTTGTGTTTGTTTTGTATCTGGATTATTGGATATTAACACCCAGACACAGACAAAAAACACAAGTATTCATCACACGAATGTTTATTCTGGGTGGGGATCGAACCTAGAACTCATGGCGCATGGGGGCAGGGTCACGATCGAGCTTGTCAAAGATATATTTCTGAAATCTCTCACTTCCAAGCAAGAGGTAGTAATTCGTATTTAGAATTAAAAAAACTTTAAAGTACAAAACATCCATCCAAGATTCCAATTGATCAATCCCATTTTGGAATTTGCGATAGACGACTCAAATCTGAAAAGGATCATAAAAAATTTTTTTTTTAAGTTTAAGTCAAAACTTCTTGCAACGACTTACATTCTTCACACATAAACACTCATGACTTAACCTTGAATCGTACCGGGGGACAATCCGCTAAACCTCACAGGGTGGGTTCCTCGCGGAAGCGTCAGCAAGGAAAACCTCCGTCACTTTCATCGCACCGCGACTATATAAACTCGTGCGCACCACCACAGAGCATTCAGTAGCTATCGCGCAGTCTGACCAAGAAGTGCACGATGAGATTCCTGGTACGAGAATTTTGTTTATTTATTGTATTCAGTGATAACTAAACGCAATTATTGAAAAACGCACGTGAGATAAACATTTCGTGTCAAAGTGATCCGTTGTACTCAATGACAGCTGAGGCTGCATAGATTGCCTTTGCCTGTTTCTGTTTCAAAAAATACCTTATTTTGAATTGGCAGATAAAATATCTATCCAATCAAAAGAAAATTTAAAAAATAATAACTCAACATTATTTTGACAACGACAGTCTTGGCTGTATGGAATCCCTTTGCCACCCTAAGTTCAAAACAAGCTCTAATTTGATTTTAAATCGTTCTACTTAATGCAAATCTTATTTGCGCTAATTTTATCCTGTGTATGCCACAAAACGCCTTCGTTATATTATTTGTCCAATCACACAGGCAATTTCCAACAAATGTCAAAATAATGAACCTAATTTGAAAGTGACAGCCATGGCTGTATAGCATGCTTTGCTTATTCATTCATGCGTTTACAAAACCCTTCAAATTGTTTATACAAAGGGTTATTTTCTGGACTTCGTGGTCTCCAAAGGTCAAACCTTGGGAATGCTATTGGGCATACGTGATGGTGACCACTAACCTTTGAGGATACTTTGGCTAAGAATTCTGTCAAATTTATTTAAGTTCTGATTTTACTGAATCAAGTATGATATCCATATAAAAAAGCTAAAAATTTCATTTCGAAATAATTATACGAGAAAAGTAATTTTAAGTAACAAGCTTGACGAAATAAATTAAATAACCGTTTAAAATAACGAAATATCAATAATTGCGTTCCGTTATCACGAATAATTGTTTTCGTTGTAATTATTTCTACTATTCTATTTTCCCGTGTGAACTTTTTGGCACTGACAACATCATTTCCAAATCAAATTAATTGGCAATCAATATTTCTTTAAAAATGTACTACTTTCTATTTCTAAGTAATACCATCCATAATAAAAAAATATCAGTAAAGATATACAAAATATCGCGTTACTTAGTCAAAATTAGTCAAAACTAAAGAGTTAAGTCCTAAATTAATAACTAAATATAATAAACAGATCATAAAAACTAAAATAACATATCACATCATCAAAACAACAACATACAAGGTTGTAAGCACCTGTTCACAACATCAACCTGCACCAATCAATTAACATCCTTACTCCATTATAATAAGCTTCGTTGTCCTTCCAACGCACGTATTGCTATTGTGTTATTTAATTCAAAATCAATGTCAATATGTCAATCAAAGTATCAAGGCATGTCGTACAAGGCACAAACTATATCATGGGCGTGTCTCACAGCCGTAGGTGTTAAATCAACTTTTAATGAATAATTTATAAGACAACATTGAATAACTTCTGAAATAATACCAGGATACGTTTATAGACAACCTTAAAGGACAACTGTTAATCTAATGATGAATGGCACAAGAATTACCACTTACGAGTCCAAATGATTAATTCAAAACGTTTAACGTTGACAAAGTGTTATTATACCAAATAACGTTAATATACAAAAACGTAAAACGTTGTTTTAATGACAAATATAATTTTGAAAAAATTATGTTATAACTAAATTGTTATTCACTAACTTGATTCTGATATAGTTTTTTAATAATATAATATAACTTATTCTCGAAAGCTGTACGCGTTTTTTTTTTTGCATCTTAATATTAAATTACAAGTTTCACTACAAACAAATGACCTAAATTATATTTAAGTAGAGCATTTAATAAATATCACAAATTAATTTTAAATTAAATCCTGGTGATGACTTAGATTTCTTGAGAGCAATATGATGAAAACGAAAGTAAAAACTAAAAGAATTACAAGCCACGTGTAGTATTACATAACCTGTGTTTTGTCCGATAAAAATCAAAACAAACCATTAACAAACTACTACAAAACAAATTCACATTTAACACTTACGAAATAACGAACATAATCGCATTCCACTGTATCACCGTGCTCTCAGACAAGACCAGATAAGTTGACCTCTCGCGAGATAAAAATGATTTGTCTTAACGTTCCAAATTAGTCCGTAATAAGGATGTCGTAAGAGTTATTGTGTGGCATATTTAGCGAGACAATTGAAGGTCTGTCTTGTATGGTCGACTTTTTACGGTCGACGATGCGTTTTGCATTCGTAATAAGTAAGTTGGGGTCAAGGTCGTAACGCATTGAGCTGTGTTGAACGTTGAAATGTGTCATTTGTCAAACAATGCAATTATGCTGATTTATGCTGAAACAAATTAGTTTACGATCTCTTTGGATTATTGGGAAAGATTCGTCACACATAAGGTGACGAACATTAAGACAAATAAGTACATAAACAATAAGAAAGACCAAATAAAAAAAAGTAATTTTTAGGAATATAAAAAATAAAAAAGAAACGGTCGGTATGTTGTATTCATGACTAAACCCTTTTGAACGATTGTGATGAAACATGGCACGCCAGGAAACTTTTAATAAGGCCATAGGGTCTGTCCTGTGATCATTTATAAATCTCACAAGATTCGCAATAATATCAGTCAACAGAGTGAATTTAACAAGAGCAATCTAGTTGGATAAAAATTCGACCTAACTAACTCTTTAGACATCTTTCTGGGCAAATACCTTTGACTATTAGAAAAAAAAACAACTAATTTCGACCTGCGTAACTTTTTTGGTATTTCTTAGGTCAAATACCTTTGATTATTAGAAAAAAAAGACATCCTTGATACACAACCTTCATACGCGTGACACTTTGATAGCCTTTTTTAACTGCGACAAAAAAGATACGATTGAAAATATATGCGTACGTGTATATAAAAAGCTGGTACAATAAATAAATATCCTTGAGATGACAATGCAGAAATCGTCTGATAAAAAAGATTAATTTAAAAATCTCATTATAAAGATTTTTAAATTAACGTTCTGTAACACATTTCCGGTATCAATATTCATTAAAACATTAAACGTTATATTACATTTTGCAACGTTATTCCCTAAAAATAACAAAAAAATAACAATATTATTTTTAAATTACTAGTAAAAGTTGTTTTTATGTTTAGCAATTTGTATAAGGTCTTCAGCTGTTTAATAATAAAGGAAATATATAAAAAAAAAACGACCTAAAAACTATTAACCAGCTAAAAATAATAGGTTTAGTTTTTTATAATTTGTGGTATTTATTCGAAACAAATTTCCAGTGTGTTAAAATAACATTTGTAAGAATAATTATTTTTTATTTTTCAAATACCTTAGAAATATATGTAATATTTGTTTAAGCCCTTTAGCATTTATATAGGAATTTAAATCATTACCATTAGACTCTTAAAATAAAACAGAAAAAAACCTTCTAAACCAAAAATGCCGATCATATAATCTACCTTACCACAACGACTTAAGAACACATTATACAAAATAGGGCTTTCTTCATCAGTCAATAATGTTTACTATTTTGCAAAGATAATTACTCGCATCTACACGTTAATTAAAACCCCAATTACTAACAGGGAACCACCGACTTTGAATGAATAAAAATCGGGCAAGAGTGAGTTGGATTCACTCGAAAAAGATTTTGTAAAGAGGATATAGTGAGAATCTTAATGAAATAATAATTAAACTATACATCTTTGATCCTTGTTATCAATAAATAATTAAACATAAGGGTCTTGTATTTTTTATTATTTTAATTGGAGGATATAATTATTTAGTTTGATTTGAATGTGACCATTGCTTGTACATTGTGTGCGTAACAAGCGATGTGTTTCGGAAAAGTCTCCAAAAGTAGGTTATTCAATACAAGAAGATTTTTTAAATTCCGCCAGATACTGAGATGGATTAGTACATTGAAAAAAAATAAAAAATATAAAACGGCTAACATTAAAACGAATTTCGCAATTTCTATTCTATGATAGAGACAATGTCATCCAAATCGGTCGTATTCAATTTATTACGCAGAGTTTTATTCAACTACCACAAAATCAACTCGAAGTATGTTTCATTCGCCTATGTTCAACCCTAAAAATAATCTAGTTCACCATTTATCGGTCTAGTGGCTGACCGAAGGAAACGACGCAATCCGCTCTGCTATATCTACACACGTACAATAGTTCAGTACTTATTAGTATGTTAATGTGTCGCTGTAATCAAGGAAGGATATTTCAGACATTTCTGGAAATATAATTTGAACACAGACGTATTTATGACTAAAGATCGATCAAAGATAACATAACTGGAATTTGTAATGCGGTGAAAAAATATTATCGTTACAGTGATAACATTCTTCGTTAATTTGAAGGTAGTTGCAACGAGTTTTGACGAGTTAATTAAATCATGATTTAGTTTCTTAAAAAAACGTTGAAAAATACGGTGACCGCTCACCAGCAGACATAAAAATAAACACCTAATTACTAAATTAGTAAACAAACGCGTTTCTACAAAACATAACGAGACACACAGCTCTATAATAACAGCCAAATTGCAGTGCTACATTTTTTAAGCCGCCATTATCCCGACAAACCATCCGTGACATTTAGTCGCGACGGTTAGGCCACACTTAATATTACACTAATTGGAATCATAACCCAAAATACGGTCGTTGGCTTTATTTAACAAATTTACAAGTCTAACAGGAACTCATTATAATATTTCTCATCTATACTAATATTATAAAGAGGAAAGATTTGTATTTTTGTGTGTGTATGTTTGTAATGAGTAAACTCAAAGACTTCAACCACAAATTAACCCTCAAACATTCCACAGTTTGCTTTCGTCGCCCTCCTCGGCTATGCTTCGGCTAGCGCCATCATCGCCCCGTACGCGTACGGCGTGAACCATGGTGACGCGCAGGCCGCCGCCATCGACGCCACCGTGGCCGCTCAGGACCACGCCCGCGCCGCGGTCGAAGGCCAGGCCCGCGCTGCCGAAGCTGCCGTTCAGTTCAACACTGAGGCTGCCCGTCAGGTAAGAACAGAAGTTGCCGGAAGCACCGAAATAGTCAAAGTTGACCGGCATTTCTTTTAAGTAAGGACACGCTCCTCGTAACCGATGGGTGCATCAAATCCATATATAAATTCAGTCAAGTTTTAACTCGCTTGCAGCAAGCCAATTAGTTCCAGCTTTTTTCGTGCACTGATAACATCAATCTTTCTTTTTAACAAGTATTACAAAAGTGAGTCTATTTTCTTTTTCCTGTTATTTAATAATATATCCGAACGGATATTTCGGAAATTCAGTTGGATGATTCGAGCCAGCACACTTCAAATGTTTTGTCCTCTGAAGTACCCTTCTAAATATCTTAATAAGGAGATTTCATCCATAATTGCTTATGAGTTAGTATCAAAAGCCAACAATTGAACCTCCTCACTTCATAATTAGTGATGCCTAGATGTCATCTTGCGCTAATTTATCGGTCGTCACATGCCAACAAAAGCTCATTTCTCTCCATTATCAACCGCATCCAACCGCTATTTGTTGGTCTTCAAACCCTAATTTCTCATCTTCACCAGGTTGCTGAGGCCCACCGTGACATCAACGAGAACGCCTACTGGAACGGACTCGCCGCCTCCCAGAACCTGGCCGCCGCCGCCCAGTCCCAGGCTGCCGCCGTGAGCGGCCTCCACGCCGCCCAAGCTGGCCACCTCGCCGGTACGTCCAGGATAACAATCCAGCAGGGCTCTCTTTTGCACTGGTCACTATGAACACGTGCTCAAGGTTCTAAAGTACCAGACTATCAATGGAACACCGATATTTAATACCGTAAAACATACTGATATTCGGAGCCTTCAATTGATTAAAAAGGAACCTACAATCCGGGAGTGCGAAGAATGAGTCTGAAGGCAGTCAGTCGCAAACATGTTTGCCATACTATGGCATATACTACCACCGAGCTTAAATAAAAATCTTTTTGGATTATGTATAGCATTATATAATTCCAAGTACTCTCTAGACTACAGATCACATTAACCCACGTTAAGCGCTTTAAAGATCACAAATTACGACTCTCAATTTGCCCCCAGGTGTTGCTGCCCCCTACGTCGCCTCCCCCTACGTCGCCGCCGCTCCCTACGTCGCCGCCGCCCCCTACGCCGGTCTCGGTCTTGGCGCCTACGGTGTCCACGGCCTCGGCTACCGCGCTTGGTAAACGGATCAACGTACACCGTTATTGATAACCGTTACCGACCATTACTCAAAATAACGGTACCACAACTAACCGTTATTTTGAATAACGCATTAACAAATAACGATTGCCGTTGAATAACGTCCGTTCGAACGCTGTTTCAATTGTCAACGTTATTCGATTAAGGGTTATCAACAACGGATTTTAGCGTCCGGTAGCCTTGCCGGTTAGTAGGGTGTCTATTGGCTGGCGATGTTGCCGGAAGGTGCGCGTTGGCATCCCTGCACAGTGTTGCCAACGTGACAATACCAACCTCACCACAAACGGAAGGAAGCTTGCTCAACGTAATAACAGTTAAAACAAAGGTCTCAATATGTAACTCTCTTTGTAAATAATTACAAATGTCATGCCATCACTGCCAAAGTGTAAATAAACACATGTTTTTAAAACAGTTTTATGTATTTTCATTACATTTCTTCAACGTTAATCCCTCATCATGAAAATAAACAAGGTTGATTGCAAAATAACATAACTTCACGACCATAATCCCCGAAGGGGTAAGCAGAGTACCATAACCAAATTCAGCCAAAAATAAAACTGGCTTAGATGGAAAATTGTGAAAAAGTAGTGACAAGTGGCTAGCTCGTCGCCTACACAATCACATACCCAAAACCCGATATACCATTAGTCGCCCTTTACGAAATGATAGGCAAGAACCACAGTTGGCACATTCTTTTAAGTCCCAGACAAACACGGGACATCGACATGATTATAAAATAGGTCAGATATTTACCTATAGCCAAGAAAATCCTAATTACAATCTGACTAATATTATAAAAGCGAAAGTTTGTATGGATGTTTGTTGCTCTTTCACGCAAAAACTATTAAATGGATTTTATTGAAACTTTACATACAATAACATAGCTCATAAGCATCAGAATAACATATAACCACTTTGTTTTATCGATGTACCACGCGCGCGAAGAAACGGGCAGAAGCTAGTGTATTATAAATACAAAATTTAAATAGTAATTATGAGTGGATGTTGCGTCAGTATTGCACTTAAAAACCATTATATGTTAAATAAAAGGTGCTTCAGACTTTCATACCAATTCCTTACCCTCAAACTAAAGATATATGTTTCCGCTATGGATATTAATATAATTCAATTTAAATATCTTTATAAACATCAACGACTCTATAGTCTGATTTTTAATTCCGTAGAATTCTGACATTTCATAAGTGTTGCTACAAAAAAAGCTCTCCAACTATAAAGAGAACCTATTGAAGGCCATTATAAATAAAATTCTTGATATTTTTTTATGTTTTACCTAGAAAAAAATACATTTTAAACTTAATGGTATTATTATAAATGTTATGACATTTTTAAATAAACAAAGTTATATTTTTAAGTTGGCAGGTTTTTTTTATCTCACTGGCATCACCCCCTACTATTTCATGTTTTTAGGCAAAGCGTTTATTAGCTTGCATTTATTTAAGAACTTTATAAAAAAATAAATCAGAATTAATTTTGTTCCTTAGTCTGTCCGTCTGTATAATTTTGTTAAATCAGATACAGTATTTTTATCAGAGACCACTAGATCGGAAATTGGTTGTGTTAATTTTACAATAACTTGTTTTTAGTTAAATATAATAAAATTTTAGGTCTTCCGCGGACTAAATGATATGTCTTGCGGACCAGTGGTTGGAAACCACTGACCTAGATGGATTTGACCGTGTGGCTTTTGATTTGTTGGTCAGGATGTCCAATCAAAAGACCAAGAAGATAGTAATCAAAGACTCCTTATGATCTATACAGATATAAGCAATACTGATGATATTTTAAACAACGTCACATGCCCTAACCACATCAATTTCCGATTTCAAAGTAAGTACACGGACTTCGGACAAGCTCGATGGCGCATTCGGTAGTGACCCTGCCCCATGCGCCAAGAGTTGTGGGTTCGATCCCCACCCAAGACAAACATTCATGTGATGAATACTCGTGTTTGTTCTTTGTCTGGGTGTTAATATCCAATATTTAAGTATATATTTGTAATACCACCGTTGATCGTGATATTCGTAACACAAGTGCTCAAGCTACTTACCTCGTAGTCAGATCAATGTATGTGATGTAGTCGGATATTTATTTATTCGGATATATTTATTCAAAGTAAGTAGCTAAAGCACTTGTATTACGGATATCAGAATCGACATAGGTACCACACCACAGAACAGAAAAATGCTAGTAGAAATGGCATGTCACGAAATTAGTATGAGAATCGATGAAGCCAAACTCACACATACCTACTCCACCAATCACATACTACACTACAGATAAGCAATGAGCAGGATTGACCGTCCTTATTTTAGTCAATAACAGCTTAACTTACTAGTCATACAACAGACAACATAATTTCATTATTTTGAATAACGTCGTAATTTATGTATACCCCTTAAAAGTAGTTAAGACCTTTCGTAACCCAAGTTTTCGCTATGATCGAGAAGAAAATTTTTCTTCACGATCATAGATGGCGTTGTTTGGTATTTGGTGCAATTATAAACTTTAAAGCAGCCTAAATAAGGTATACATTTACCTAGCACTTCTGATAAGCAATAGGCAAGTTGACTCAAAAAAAATAATTAGTCCATTATAGAGATTACAAAAAAATATTGCTCACGTATTTTTTCTTTTGTTCAGCAAACCAAAAATGACGAAGATACAGCGCGTTAAAGGTGCGCGTGACGTCACTTGTTCTGTTGAATTTTAGTAACAAGTGATGTAAGAGCGCCCCACTCCAGATCTTTGAAGCGCTGTATCTTTGTTATTTTCCGAGCATTTGATAAAGCAAAAAATACGAACTCAATATTTTTTGATAATCTGACTAGCGGACTAAAAAAAATATTTTAGTCAACTAGCCTATTCTGCGGTAGCACGCAGAGTTGATTGGCTTCAATGGCCACATGGCACTTTAACTTAATATTTGTTACGTGGTACCCCAAACACGTTTCTGTAGGCGACGCGCAAGGATTACGGGCGTGATGTTTTTATGTACATATGTATGTATCTATTTAGTAAATAAATTATGAGTGGCAACGTCCGAAAAGTCGCCCGGGCGACAGAAACCGACGCTACGCCGCTGACGACTACCATCTCACCTCCGTTATACTTAAATCAGGCTTGTGTAACATGTTACACAAGTTATTTGAATTTACCGAAAAATAAAAAACATTTAATTTTAACGTAAAAGCTCACAATGTCATTTATATACACCGCTAAACTAGTATTAAAAAACGTACTTACATATGAAAAATCCATACATACACGTTCCAGATTTGAACCAAAATCGTTAGTATACGAGTCGCGTGTCCTTACCATTGAGCTATCACCACCACACCACAATAAATCTGACCTGATAACTGATCAATAACAAATAATACGTCACTTCCTGCGTTAAACTTTATTGAGCAAATAAACTATGTTACCGCTAATTCCATTTCATTATATATTTCAACACACCTTTATTTACTATGGTCAGTAGGCCATAAACCCTATAGGGACCACTAGAGTTGGTGCATCGATGCAAAGAAATATCGATGTTTGCAATCAATGTTCATGATCGAAAGTAAGGGGCCATCCATAAAGTACGTCACACGAATTTCATCATTTTTTGATCCCCCCCTCCCCCGTTCTTGTCACAGCTGGTCACATATGTGGGACTCCCCCCTCCCTAGTGTGACATCACATGTTTTGCAATTTTACATCCAGAAATTCCAAATTATTATGATATATTAGATTTTGAAATGTGATGTCACAAAACTTAGGACCCCTCCCACCGCTTGTCACACCATGTCACACATCGTAGACCCCCTCCGTCCCCCTTACATGTGACGTACTTTATGGATGGCCCCTAACAACGTATAAATGTTATTTCAAAAGATAAACATACAAACATAACATCACGCCCATAAACCCCGAAGGGGTAGGCAGAGTCAAAGGGGCAGCAGACCTCTGCCACATTCAGCCAAAAACAAAACTGGGCTGGGTTAGATGGAACCACTGTTGTTTCTGATATCCGTAACACAAGTGCTTAAGCTACTTACCTCGGAGTCAGATCAATGTATGTGATGTAGTCGGATATTTATTTATTATTATTAATATATATAATTTTATCCTTTAGGGTCATGGTCCAAGTAGACCCTGACTAAGAACAGTACACCCACAACGGTACACGGTACCTATATAAATAAAGAATTGACTTTGACTTTAACTTTGACTTTGACTACATAACGCTAGAAAGGAGAGAGTTTAAATCGAAAAATGGAAAATTGTGAAAAAGTAGTGTCAATGTGGCTAGTTCGTCGCCTTCCCACAACCCCATATACCATTAGTCGCCTTTACGACATACTAGACAAGGAACAAACTTGGCACCTTCTTTTTAAGTCCCAGACCAACATGGGACAATGAGTTTAGTTATTTCTATGTATCGATGTTTTTGTAAACAATGTCTTTAATTTTTCAAACATCGATATACATCTAGTCGTTTGTTAGCATTCCTAGCGACCACACCTACTTTGAGCATTGTTAAACTGGACACCTAATTGCAAAATCTAGGGCAAAATACTGAACAAGAAATCTAGATATTTTGAAACACTAGCCCACGAGCCTAGAAATTCTAGTAAAATAGCCAAGTTGTTTGTTTTGACATTCGAATTTAAATTTATTATTGCACATCATATTACAAGTTTCAAGTTGTCCCATATCCATAGTCCCATGTTGGTTTGGAATTTGAAAGGGATGAGCCAACTTTGATCCTTGCTTATTACATTTTCCACAAAGTTAATTCGCCACAAAAAATGCATGTGTAAATTTGTCATAATTCTATTTTTGTGTAGTAAATTTACCGCACTCGTCTTCAGAATTGTGGCGAATTTACAATACCTTGTAGGTACTTGTGACGAATTAACTTTCAATGTATGGAATGTTTTACATTGTGGCGAATTAACTTTGTGGCAAATGTACAATAACCCGTCGAAATTTGACCATTATTAATTCGATTCTTTATTATTATTTATTGCAATATTATCTTTCTGCACTCCTTCTCCATATAAACTTTAACTGTGCCAAATCTCACACTCCTCCGTCCGCGTAATTCTTATAAAAAGGGGTACAAAGTTTTTGCGTCACGTATTTATTCGACAAGCTCGATGGCGCATTCGGTAGTGACCCTGCCCCATGCGCCAAGAGTTGTGGGTTCGATCCCCACTCAGAAAAAATATTCGTATAATGAGTACTTGTGTTTGTTCTGTGTCTGGGTGTTAATATTCTATATTTAAGCACGTATTTGTAATACCACTGTTGTTTCTGATATCCGTAACACAAGTGCTTAAGCTACTTACCTCGGAGTCAGATCAATGTATGTGATGTAGTCTGATATTTATTTATTATTATTAATATATATAATTTTATCCTTTAGGGTCATGGTCCAAGTAGACCCTGACTAGGAACAGTACACCACAACGGTACACGGTACCTATATAAACAAAGAATTGACTTTGACTTTAACTTTGACTTGGACTTTGACTTTGACTACATAACGCTAGAAAGAAGATAGTTTAAATCGAAAACCTATCGACATGAAGTATACGTCTTTAAGTAAACTTCTAGATGTGTTATTTAAGTTTTAAAATCAAATTATTACATAATCAATTTTTATTATTAAAATATTTAAAGGTAATCAATGTAAAATTAATAATTACTTGATACTTTCAGTCTCTTTGACAGGCCAGTTGGTCGATTGGTCAGAGACGGCACAAAACCAAAGGTCGCGGATTCGAATCCAGCTCCAGAAAATTGTATGAATATATGTAGACATGTACATATGTAGACAATAGATGTACTAACGACAGACGTTTATAAACATACTTAAGTATGTCTATACATCACTTAGTATATCCTAAGTGCGTCCTTACTTTGGAGCTAAATTAGCAATTAATCATTTATACTTATTTATACGACCAGGGAGCGGTGGTAGCTCAATGGTAAGGACACGCGCCTCTTAACCGAGGAGTGTGGGTTCAAACCCGGGCACGTACCTCTGGATTTTTCAAATCTATGTACGTATTTATACCACTAGCTCAACGGTGAGGGAAAACATCGTGATGAAACCTGCAAATTCAAATAACTTTGGATTTGTAACCATGATCCAAAAATTGTCTGGTTCCCCTATCTTAGGGTTACGAAGGTCAGATCGGCAGTCGCTTCAATGTAATTACCAGACTCGCTAAATCCTGGATCATGGTCTAAGCGGACCCCGTCTAAGCACGGGACATAACGCTAGGAAGACGACGACTTATTTATACGACCACTATAGTTTATTTTTGGCTGAAAGTGGTTAAAGGGGCATGCCGCCTCTTTGACTCTGCCTACCCCTTCGGGGATTATGGGCGTGATGTTATATATATAGTGCATTTTGAGTATACTTATCTAAATATATCCAAAACTGCAGTTTGCTACTAACACTCGGACAAAGGAAACTACTGATGTAGACGTTTCGAAACGAGTCCAGCCCTGCGGCAAAGACTAGCACAGAAGGCACGCTAGGTGTAGTCTTAGCAGGGGCGTAGCGTGCCTTGGCGGGGACCCGTATAATTTTTTTTTGGGGGCCCTTATGAAGTGTAAAGATTTCTCACAAAAGAAAAAAAATGTTTGCATAAAATTAATAGGAATATTTATTCATCATAATTATTTTTCTGTCACTTTTTTCAAAATGTTTAACAAACAATTCAAATTCGAATTAAATATACACTCTCCTTGCCTTTTTTTCGGCAAACTGATTTATTAATTTTGGTTTTTCTAAATTTTTCTTACGCACTTCGGGGACCCCCGTGGCCCGGGGGCCCCGTATAATTGATAAGGCAGATACGGCAGTAGCTACGCCCCTGAGTCTTTGAAAACTATGCCTAATGAATAATACACCTAACTTTGTGAACAACTAGCGGGCCGCCCCGGCTTCGCACAGGTGTATGCACCAGTTGAGAAGCATATTTTATTTATTCGTAATAAAACTGAAATTGTTTAATTATTTACTACGAAATATTTACTATCTCTCTTAATTAATTTAATATCTTTCTCTCTGCCTACCCCGCTACGGAAGTGGCGTGAAGTTTAGTTAGTTAGTTATTTACAAATTACATACATAAACCTTTCTCGATTTTCTCTATTGATAAAACCGCATGAAAAATATTAGATTTATATCTACTCTCGGAAACTACTGGACCGAAGACAGACTAGAGATATACCTTTTTTTTACGCGTCGGGAGACTTATTTTTACATACTGTGGCGACCGCGGCACAAGATAGTCAAGATTATAATTTAAAAAACAAGTTAGTTAAAAGATAAGTATCGAGTAACATACATACAAAAAAAAATCTGTCAAATTGAGAAAAGTCCGTTAAAAATAGGAGTAACTTTTCAACTAAATGACAATCTATATGGTAATTCTTCCATATTTTTCTTCATAGTGTCAAACAATTCAAAGGCTAGACTGGCTCGATGGCACATTCGGTAGTGACCCTGCCCCATGCGCCTAGAGTTGTGGCTTCGATCCCCACCCAGGACAAACATTTGTGTGACGAATACACAAGTATTCACAGAACATACACACAAGTATGTTCTGATATTTAAGTATATAGTTGTAATACCACTGTTGTTTCTGATATCCGTAACACAAGTGCATAAGCTACTTAGCTCAGAGTCAGATATAGTCGGATATTTATTTTATTTATTTATTTATTTAAAGGCTAAGAGAGAATATAATAAAGCATGTTGTTTCTTTCCAAACATTGCCTTCTGTTCTCCCTACTCTATGGCCGCAGACTTGTTCGCTCTATTGTGACCTTTAGTGGGCGGTAATAAGAGTTAATTATATCAGGAACGCTTGAAACCCAGACTGCCTTGAAGAGGGCGTAGGCTTTCTTGCGAATTTGACACACTATGCGGGAGTTTGGTGAACATCATACATGACATCACGCCCATAATCCCCGAAGAGGTAGGCAGGGTCAAAGGGGCAGCCCCTTTAACCACATACAGCCAAAAAGAAAACTGGGCTGGGTCAGATGGGAAATTGTTAAAAAGCAGTGACAAGTGGCTAGCTCGTCACCTACACAAACACATACCCAAAACCCGATATACCATTAGTCGCCTTTTACGACATGCTAGGCAAGAAACACAGTTGGCACTTTTTTTTTAAGTCCCAAACCAACAGGGACTATAGTAAACATGTATATGGTGAACATCATTGTAATAAATAAAATAGCCCATTTCTGCCCATGATCGTTTGCAATAATTTTATAAATATGTGGAACATAAACTTCTGTGAAACATGGCCTGTGGTAGCCTATAGAGAAAGGCGCCACAAATGTAGGTGTTCAGTTAGAACCTGAGCACACATCTCTGAAACATGTACCACATTTTTAGGAACGTATTTTATGCTATAAAATGTGTCTAATGGTATATCGGATTTGGGTGTGTGATTGTGTAGGCGACGAGCTAGCCACTTGTCACTACTTTTTCACAATTTGTCATCTAACCCAGCCCAGTTTTATGTTTGTCTGATTTTGGTTGAGGGGCGTACTGCCTCTTTTATTTTTTTTATGTATGTATTTATGTATCGTTATGTATGTATGTATCTTTAAGGAACTAGTTAATCTCTCCACGCTCGCCATCCTTCCACACCGTGTGTCCGCAAATATCAATCGCACAAAATAACCGACGAATGCCGCTCGCCTTGGACCAACGCGACCAATAAATTAAACATTACATATAAGTGAACCATTTATATATATTGTATATTGAATATATATAAACAGCGGTACATTAAAACGGACTGTTGACGCCCGCACCGAATGCGGGCACTTCCGCGGTATGAGCGAGTTAATTGTAATATACAGGGACGGACTGAACGAATATTTTTTGAAATGAAAAAGTATCTAAGTTTTATTTTTGGCTAACATTGGTTATTGGAATTTTTTGCTCTTTATACGCGGCCTACCTTCAGGAATAGGGAATATGCATCATCATCTTCCTAGCGTTATGTCCCGTGCTTTGACGGGGTCTTCTTAGAACATGATCCAGGATTTAGCGAGTCTGGTAATTACATTGAAGCGACTGCCGATCTGTCCTTCGTAATCCTAGGGGAACCAGACAATATTTGGATCATGGTTACAAATTCAAAGTTGTTTAAATTTGCAGGTTTCAGCACGATGTTTTCCCTCACCGTCGAGCTAGTGGTATAAATACGTACATAGATTTGGAAAATCCAGAGGTACGCGCCCGGGTTTGAACCCGCACTCCTCGGTAAAGAGGCGCGGGTGCTTACCATTGAGCTACCACCGCTCTAATAGGGAACATGCATGACTTTTTTTATTTATTTGTTTAAGTCTTCTACGAGTATAGGACAGGTAATGAAATCTAAAAGACTTTTTTGTAATTTGATTGAACCTTGAACCATGAACCTTTATAACTTGGTCAATCCAAGTTATAAAGGTTCAAAGTTGCCGGTTAGACAGAGAGATCCGATGTGTCATGTGACGTCAAAACACGAGCGCCATACAACGCATAGAAAAAACCGTTTCCATTCGTTTAAAACTGTTACATCTCGCTGGTCTTTTGATAAATCTTGATTCTGTTTTTACACTTAGTATTTTATTTTCATATATTTTCCGATGAATGCGTCAGATGTCTAAAATATTTTTCATGCATATTCCCTATTGCCGGCGTAATAATATGTATGTACGTGTGAATATATGCATGTACATACATACATACATAACATCACGCCCATAATCCTCGAAGGGGTAGAGTCGAAGGGGCAGCAAGCCTCTTCAACCACATTCTGCCAAAAATAAAGCCGGGCTGGGTTAGATGGAAAATTGTGAAAAAGCAGTGACAAGCGGCTAACCTGTCGCCTACACAATCACACACCCAAAACCCGATATACCATTAGTCGCCTTTTACGACATGCTAGGCAAGAAACACAGTTGGCACATTCTTTTTTTTTTTGTCCCAGATCAACATGGGCCAAGTCCCAGACCAACATGGGACTGTATAATAATAATAATAATAAAGGCGTAGGGACGTGACGCCCCCATCGCCCGCTGGCGAGAGTTGGTGAGCTTCGCACCATGAAGAGCAACAACTCCCGTCAGTGCAGTCAGTCTCCGCAGGGCGGCTTGTGGCGAGCCGTTGGTGGGTGGCGACACCACGGACCCTACCCCCAGGGGGACCATACAGACATGCGCGATACACACACTTACAGACAGTTACACACCCCCCGCCTCTGCGCTTGCCTTGACCGGCCGGCCAGAGTGGATTCGCAAGAGCGGAACCTATGCTCCAGGTTGGAAGTGTAAAATGTCATAACGCCGGGGGCACTTGACTGTATAAGGATCTTGCGCCCCGCAGTCTCACCTCTCCACAACCTTAGCTGCTTTCTAGTGTTGCCCCCTTGCCGCCCGCATGGCAGCTAGTTGGGGGGCCCACAATTTGGATTAACAAGCGGCGAGTCACCGTCTGCCAACTTAATATATTTGTGAGAAATTTGCGAGGCAGATGTCCGGTATCTCACTCCATAGCCCAATTTCCTGTCCATAGTAGAACCTCCCTCCATAGCCCCGGTTTTTAGTTTCCCTTTTTCGCAATAGTCCTGCATCAGCCGGATGTTGCCTTTGAGTGTATGTTTTATACTGCAACTAAGGGCAACACCCGGCCGGTGTTCCATCACACATTTAGATCGAACTCTCAAAAGGCCTCTACATGTTGGACCCATGTCCCCATGCAAGCCTCAAAGGCCCGGGCTTGTCCCGTGATTGTGCCGAGAGACATAATAATAATAAATCTTTATTTGCCAATATACACATTACAGATCATACATTAGTTGGCGACTACTGCACTAAGCAAACTGCTTGATTCGCAGGAGTCAGAAATATGCATGTATGTATGTTAAATACACTCAATCCTACCCTGTTAAAATAATATAGGTGCGGCTTTATAAATTACTTCGGCACACAGATAACAGTAATGGCCGCTTGTCATTATATTAGTACAATGCATATTGTAGACAGAACGCCATATCATTGCATCACATCAGCCATAAGTTTGTCAGATTATAAGCACAAATATTAATGATATTAGTTACCGATCGAAGCTTCGATTTTTCAACCAAGTATCGTGATTGGGTATTATGTTATGATCACAAAGTGGGTGACATTACCATACCTGGATCGGATCGAGAACGAAATGTGATCGACGCTATAATGATCATCTGGGCTAAAACGCATAATAGTTCAGGCCTTACGCTACCGTAAGGCCTGAACTGCATAAAAGTATAAATAAATAAATATCAGACTACATCACCTACATTAATCTGCCTCTGAGGTAAGTAGCTTTAGCATTTGTGTTACGGATATCAGAATCAACAGTGGTATTACAATTATACCGCCAACTTCCTGACTCCGGACTGTTACTGAGTAATTTCGGTATTGAAATAACCAGCCACAAATGTTTGGCCCGACCCGGGATCTTTTGGTCCCTAGGCGGCGCATGCTATAACTAGACCAATGAAGCAGTTAACAACAGTGTTACTTATTCTAGATAGCATGTCTGGTCAGTCACATCCATTTTAAATTTCGTATAGACTTGACACAGACAGATGTCGCTACAGGCTTCATTTAGACTGATTGAGAGATAAAACTGAATAAAAACGTTATTTTTTCACTTTAAAAAAATGTTTTTGATTACGTCATTTCTTAAATATTTTTTTAAATTTAGGTGAAAAACATGAATATAAAATATTTTCTTCAGAAGCAAACCAAAATAATCTTTGTTTTAAAGCCATGAATTTTACACAGATGGCGTATTATTACTAAGAAACAACTAACCTGTGCTTGTAGCGCCATCTTGTATTATTCCGACAACAAATATACATATACAAACAGACTAATCTTTGCTGTAGTTCCAATTACTCACCACTGTCGCTGTTCTTGCGCGAGTTAGAGCAGTAACTTTTCAAGTATGGGCAGTGACCCTCAGTTGTACGTAGCATATTATTACTCTGTGCTAGATAGGAAGTATTTTAGTCGGCAGGAGTCCGGCATCACCGCCCTTGCAACAATTGAGGGATATACAACGATCCATAAAGGATTTTCACCTCCCCGTCAACACAAAAAAAGTTAACCTAACTAGAATCACTAACCTTTCGAATCCAGGTGGCCCTTCAGCTGCTCCGCCTTAGCCTGTAGCTTGGTCTGCATTGTCTCCGCGCCCTCCTTCATCTTCGCCAGGATACCTGCGTGCATCGGGATGAACATTATCTCCTATGTTCATGGTGATGAACAAGTGGTGGTGGCATGTTCAAGGACAAGGTGTCTGAAATGACCTTCATCATCTTCCTAGCGTTATGTCCCGTGTTTAGACGGGGTCCGCTTAGACCATGATCCAGGATTTAGCGAGTCTGGTAATTACATTGAAGCGACTGCCGATCTGACCTTCGCAACCCTAAGATAGGGGAACCCGACAATTTTTGGCTCATGGTTAAAAATATCTGTCTGAAATGACCTTGAAGGTTATTAAATATCTAGGAGTTGTCACGAGTCTTTGTTTGTTAAATAAATAATTATCAGACAATATCACATACATTGATCTGATTGCGAGTGAACTAGCTTCAGCACAAGTGTTACGGATATCAGAATCAACAGTGGTATTACAAATATATCCTTAAATATTAGACATTAACACCCAGACACAGAACAAACACAAGTATTCATCACACGTGTTTGTCCTGAGTCGAGATCGAATCCAACAAATCTTGGCGCATTGGGCAGGGTCACTACCGAATGCGCCATCGAGCCAGTCAATCATATCAATCAAGTCACACTACGCAAAGTAGTCTTCAATTATATACCCACCATGTTTGTCCTTTTCCTTCAACAGGCGTTCCATATCTCCTGCCTTGTCTTTCACGCGACCAAAGAAGTCTATCCGTTTGCAGCATGCGTCAAAAATTGTGTCAAAGTACAAACGAACATTGTTGTTAACGCTTTTAAAACGTTAGCTTAGAATAGGACAGTTGGCTGACAGTTCGATCGGGATGTTGACACCATTTTTATTTAATTTTGAAATATCAATTCTTAAAAAGAAAGTATCGTAGTATGTGGTTAAGCCTTATAGATTTTGAATTATATTGAGTCTAAGATTTTTAATTTTACAAAAATTGCTTAATATTAAGTCAGTTGACTATACAAACTAGTGACGTCACATGTTGACAAACCCATACAAAATCTATGAAGTGATTTTGTTTTGAGAGCTCTTAAAAAGTATCTTTATCGATTTGCCAGTCAACATCCCTATTGGCATATTTTGCGTGTACTGTCAAAACATTTTTGGATTTCTTCACATTTTATTTGGTGAAGTCACGGCTCATCATTCTGAATAGACTTTTTTTTTAATAATTTAGAAGTAATTCTATTATTTTTTACAGGTAACAGAAAAAAATATTTTTTAGTTAATATTTATAATATAATTATAACTTTATTTAAGCTATTTAAGATAGTACTGATTTTTTTTTTTGACAAGACATTTTGACAGCTCATAAACCTAATTTGACCAAACTGGCAAATACCGTATTGTAGTTATTCGAAAATAAATATTATTAAAAATCATTTCATGCGTCTCAAACGGAAAATATAGCAAAAATCATATATTTAGGCATACACTCTGTTAATTCTCACACATTCAAAGACAATATTTGATTGAAAACAATCGGATTTTTTTGAGTCTGGATATTCAAACCTAGGCTTGATTTAAACTAAATAATTAATTTCTTTTTAGTATTCAAATAACTTAGGTATTATGCTACACACTCTAAGGACAAGATAAGAGAAATATGTATATATAATATATATAATAATTTATATTTATGTATTGATATATTGTTGACAAAAACTAGACCTGATTTTCATATATGCTGTTTATGCAAGTAGTTTTAAAATCATTAAAAATTACCGTCAAATATAATTCTGTACTATCCACTACCGTATAAAAATGGCATATTTTATTATTATTTTGGACACAAAATGGCTAATTTTTGTAATTAAGCATTAATCAAAAACGCATTCACAAAATATTTTTTGATTATGGTTAGTTCCAAAGCGCAATCTCCTCACTGACGTACTATGGAATTGTCTATGGTCAACGGGGCAGCAGGAGAGCTGCGGGGTGCCCTCCACTTGCAGTTTGGGCGGTGACGTCACGTCCGTTTCGTTATCTAATGGTGCCAATTGATAATACAATAACTGGCGGAACAAACATACATACATACACCTTGCACAAACACTTATAATGTCTTTTTGTCATCTCTTCTGTAACTCTTACTCTTATGTCAACTTACCTTTTTCTATAATAAAAAAGTTATTTCTATTTTATTAATAAAATTAATGTTTATGCTTTATCTAATCTCTTTATAAATACATGTTAAACAATTGAATAAACTAACTAACTAAACTTCACGCCACTTCCCTAGCGGGGTAGGCAGAGAGAACCGAACGCCATACGGCACGATCCTTACACACCTCACTCGCCTCTTCAACATTCATAATCCTTTTCATACAAGCTCTACGGTTTTTGTGACTACTAACATCACCTTCTGTTAATACACGACCAATCTTACTAAATTAGAGATTTTAATAAGTAGAGTAAGAGATTGCTTGAAAGTTCAAGCAATCTCTTTGCCAAACACCAACTCTTTCTCTCTTTAACTACATCTCCTCATTCATTTCCATCTCTATATATCACAATACCCTCCTCTCTCTCTCTCTATCATGGAAGCAAAAAGCACGTTAAGCCGTTGGTCCTGCGCCTGACCTCTCCGGTCAGGTCTGTGCCGTCTCACCGGACTATGAGAGTGAAGGAACAGATAGTGTACCTGTGTTTGCGCACACACTTGTGCACTATAATATCTCCTGCGCAGTTGGCTAATCCTCGTTGAGATTGGCCGCCGTGACCGATATCGGTTAGGAGGACATTATTATTAACTATCCCACACACGCCATCTTTGCATCATTACTTTTGTTATTTATAGTCATCTCTATTCTCATTGTATCTCCATCACAAAACCTGACATATTTAAGCAGCACGACGACGAAGTGACAATATCTCCTAACTAATATTTTATTAGGAATCGACTTTTTTAATGCAATAGCCTTAAAATTCAATTGCGCGTGGAATATTATTTTTTTCTCATTTTTTATCTATACTTATAATAAATCTGTAGAGAGGTCAATTCTGTACATGAAATATATTTTCAAAATAACTATCAGAGGATGATGAGTGATCGATACTGATGCCAAAAATGCAATCAGTAAAATTTTTGTCTGTCTGTCTGTCTGTATGTTCCTTATAGAAACAAAAACTACTCGACGGATTTTAACGAAACTTGGTACAATTATTCTTCATACTCCTGGGCAGGTTATAGTATACTTTTCATCACGCTACAATCAAAAGGAGCAGAGTAGTGAAGGGAAATGTTGGGAAAACGGGAGAAGTAACTCCATTTTTTAAGCTTCCGTCGCGTGTGCCGCCTTAATGGTTAAAGTTACATAGAAATCATGTATGACGGAAATAGTCTTTATAATAATAACCATAAACGCGGGTGACACCGCTGGCACAGCTAGTCAAATAATAAAGTAATCCTGTAAACATTACATTAAAAGTTATATGAAAGTCTTATGATCAAAACCTAAAAATTGAATCGTTTTTTCATTCTCCTGTAATTAAGCATATTTACTAGTTAGGAGGTATTGTCACTTCATTGTCGCAGCATCTTTTCATCTATTCCATACGCTCCAAATCACAAAATTCCATGTATTTAATGACTTATAAATCAAATTATTCTTAAATAGTAAATTGTATGTATGTATGGAACTCACCGGAGATTCTCTTGGTGGCGTCAGGGCTAGCGGACTGCGTGAGAGCAGCTACCTTCATATATTCGCTGGTGATGAGACCGGCAGCCTGGACAAAAAAATATAAGCGTATTCTAACTAATATTACAAATAAGATTAGTTTTATATAATACTAGCTTCTGCCCGCGGCTTTGCTCGCGTGGTACATCGATGAAACATAGCCTATATGGTATTCCGGTGTATGAGCTATATTATTCTAAAGTTTCATTAAAATCCATTCAGTAGTTTTATTGTGAAAGAGTAACAAACATCCATCCATACATACAAACTTTCACATATATAATATTAGTAGGACTATACTTATTTTCTCTCTGCCTACCCCAGAAAGTGGCGTAAAGTTTAGTCAGTTAGTTAGTTAAATAATACTAGCTGTTGTCCACGTGGTGTTCCAAAATGTAATTCCCGTTGAAACTTTGATTTTTTCGGGATAAAATGTAGCCTATGCCCTAATGTCAGATATAAGCCATCACAATTTCAACTTTCAGCCAAATCGGTTCAGCCGTTTCGCCGTGAAACAGCAACAAACATCCAAACATACAAACTTTCGCCTATAGTGTTAACCCCTTCAAATGCCTTATCATAATGAACAAGTTAACTGTCACGCTTTGTTATTAGGAAAAATTCCTTCGAAAGGGTTCACTTTTACAGGAGTAAGACCGGCACCAGGTAAGCCGATCGAACCAAATAACTCTTAACAGGGGTTGTGACGTCCCGGGATTTGTATGATTGATTGTTTCTTTGCATTGAATTGGCTCCGAAATTCTTATAAGTACCTACCGATTTGCAAAATTGGGCTGTTGACACCATTTATATTTAATTTTGAAATATCAATTCTGATAGAGAAAGTATCGTAGTATGTTGTTAAACCTTATTGATTTTAAATTATATTGAGTCTAAGATTTTTAATTTTACAAAAACTGCTTAATATTAAGTCAGTAGACTATACGAACTAGTGACGTCACGTCACATACAAAATCTATGAGGTGATTGCGTTTTGACAGCTCTTAAAAAGTATCTCAATTGACTTGCCAGTCAACATCCCTATTCTTTCACACTACTTTATCAGCGAGTAACATTAGACTATACAAAATCTCCGTATTCCCACGGGAACAGAAATTACACGGGTGAAACCGCGGGGCGCTGCTATTTGATAAAAAAAGTTACCTCCAAGCTAGCCGGGCTCATGCAGGAGTACTCCTCGCTCAGCAGTTCCACGATCAGTCCCTCGATGTCGAAGAACAGGATATGACTCTCAGGATCTGGACAAAATATTTTTTGTAAGTGTTTAAAGTTTTGAAAGAAAACCTATGTATAGAAAATCCCTTTTCGGGGGATTATGGGCGAGACGGTATGTTTTTTTTTTTATATTTCACAACATTCATTGATCTGACTCCGAGCTAAGTAGCTTAAGCACTTGTGTTACGGATATCAGATTCAACAGTGGTATTACAAATACATACTTAAATATTAGATATTAACACCCAGACACAGAACTAACCCAAGTATTCATCACACGAATGATTGTCCTGGGTGGGGATCGAACCCACAACCCTTGGCGCACAGGGCAGGGTCACCACCAAATGCGCCATCGAGCCAGTCAAATATGTTTGTTTGTTTAAATTTCATATTAATTGCTTCCATTGAAACACTCTTTTTTGGAAAAATCTAGAAAACAAATCTATAAGTGGACAATACGACAATAAAAGGGTGAGAAAGTATGATTTAACTAAACTTCACGCCAATTGGGATGCTGACACCATTTATATTTAATTTTGAAATATCAATTCTGAAAAAGAAAGTATCGTAGTATGTGCTGTTAAGCCTTATTGATTTTCAATCATATTGAGTCTAAGATCTTTGATTTTACAAAAACTGCTTAATATTAAGTCAGTCAACATCCCTATTCTCTAGCGGGGTCAGCAGAGAGAACCGAACGCCATATGGCACGATCCTTACACACCTCACTCGCCTCTTCAACATTCATGATCCTTTTCATACAAGCTCTACGGTTTTTATGACTCCTAACACCACCTTCTGTTAATACACGACCAATCTGGTCGTTATAGGTGAGCCCGGGCCTTCCGCGGCTCCTACATCCTTCCACTTTCGCATCGTATATCTGTTTAGTCAATCTTTCGTCATCCATTCTTTCCACATGTCCGTACCATGTATGATTTAGCTGATAAGTAAGAACGGCAGGTAAGAAATGAATGAATGAAGGAGCTTATTGCTCTTTTAAGTCTGTCTACTGCGGGGACGGTTTGTATGTATGTAAGCAGTGGTGGATTTACACTAGAGGCAGTCGGGGCTAGTGCCCAGGGCGGCAAAATTTAGAAACTGAGAAAAAAGTTTCTTTACAATATATAACCGATCAAGTAGTTCCGCGCATACACAAAAAAAATGTGAAGTGGACGCTCGATTACGTCATCGCGCCGGGCGGTCGGGGCGTGCGACAAAAACCCAACATACGAACTGTTTATCTTAACGTCTCAAGTTATATTTTTGTTATAGTAATTAGTTATTCTAATTTTTAAGAAATAAGATATCAAAACTATTAAAATAAAATTTAAGTCATAGGGCGGCATTTTCTTCAGTGCCCCAGGGCGGCACAAATTTAAATCCGGCCCTGTATGTAAGGACTAATAGGACTTTTGAGCTATGTCCTACGGTTGGTTTGTACATACATACATACATAACATCACGCCCATAATCCCCGAAGGGGTAGGCAGAGTCAAAGGGGCAGCATGCCCATTCAACCACATTCAGCCAAAAATAAAGTCGGGCTGGGTTAGATGGAAAATTGTGAAAAAGCAGTGACAAGCGGCTAACCTGTCGCCTACACAATCACACACCCAAAATCCGATATACCATTATTAGCCTTTTACGACATGCTAGGCAAGAACCACAGTTGGTATATTCTTTTTAAGTCCTAAACCAACATGGGACAGTGGGCTGGGTTGGATGGAAAGCTGTGAAAAAGAAGTGACAAGTGGCTAGCTCGTCGCCTACTTAGTCACATACCCAAAAGCGCGTAAACCGTAGTCGCCTTTTACGACATGCTAGGCAAGAACCACAGTTGGCACATTCTTTTTTTTTGGCCCAGATCAACATGGGCCAAGTCCCAGACTAACATGGGTTGGTTTGTTGAATACAATTATTTGTTTATTTTTTTTACCGCGCCAAGTTTGAGTAGTCATGCTCACTATAACGTCGCTGGAGTGGGGGCGTTATGTGACGGGTCGTTACATTCCCTAAAATATGGTTGAGTGAAGCGATGTCTGACACATATGTCATGCTTGGGAACAGGTGCCACCTTGGGGGACTGGTCTGCTCTGGTTAATTTATGCTTAAATTTTGTGAACATCGTTTTTTTTATTTTAGGTGTCTGACAAGCCGACTTCATGTCATGGTTCAGATGCAAATATGATCTATACACCCTTTTAAAATATGTTGTTGAATAGAGTAACTAACGAGTTTCTTGCCGGTTTCTTCTCGGGAGAAGCAACATTCCGAACCGGTGGTAGATTCATATTAGTCGATTTCCCTGTTGAATTGACGATTTATAAGTGTTCGTTTCAAACCTATATAAATAAAGAGTATTTTTACTTTGACGTTGTATAAGTAAGTCTCGTGAGTTACCTTTGGGGTTGGAGCGGAAGCCCTGTATGGTGAGCTGCGCGCGGCGCGCGCGCGCCGGCTCGGCGAGCGGGCCGGCGTGGCTGGCGTGGCCGGGGCCCTGCAGCGCCGCCAGGCCGCGCTGCGTGGCGGCGCGCATGGCGGTCAGGTTGCGGTGCCGGAGGCCCCTGCGAGACGAACATATGTTTTGCGTCTTATCTAGTCTCGTCTATATTCTTAACTAGCTGTTTCTCGCGACTTCGCCCGGGTAGACTAATATTTCTGTATCCTACAAAAACTGTGAATTTTTCCGGGATAATAAGTAGCCTATATGTTATTTTAGACTATAATCTATCTCTGTGCCAAATTTCATCCATATCCGTTCAGCAGTTTTTGCGTGAAGAAGTGACAAACATAGACACACACACACACACTCACAAACTTTCGCCTTTATAATATTAGTGTGATAGGCAAGAAGACAAAAAAAATGTGTTTAGTCCGTCAGTTAGATTATAAAAAGATATTGAACACGTATTTTATTATTTATATGTCAAACAAACATTGACGAAGATACAATCCATTCAAGTTGCGCGTGACGTCACACTTTCGTACAATTTTTATTAAATAGCGACGTCGCAAGCCCCCACTTCGAAACTTTGATGCTCTTTATCTTTGTGATATTTTATTAATTTGTTAAAGCTGTAAGGTGCGGAGTAGGTAGAAATGAAACGAAAGACAGCTCGAATGATACTGAATGTATTTGATATAAGATTCCCTTTATATATTGTTAGAAGTACATAATAAATGTTTTATTATACTCTTAACTTACCCTTACAAAGCGAAAAATATGTGTCTAGTATTTTTGTATAATCTAACTGACGGACTAAATAGAATTATAGTTTTTATTGCAGTCATCATCCTTATTAAAAAAAACTAGCCATTACCCGCAGCTCTGCCCGCGTGGAACTAAGTCTGTTACAAAAACTATATGGTGTACGCTGTGACAAGTTACAGTTCTATCTAAAATTTAAAATTAATAGTAGCCGGTCTGCGAGTGACAACTCTTAACTTCTCTTTCTCTTTCTTTATCTCTCTCTTTCTCTCTTTGCCTCTATTTATCCTTAAAAATCCTGTTCCGTATTGACTAACCTGAAGAAATGCACTGCCGGGTTGGCAAGCCCCTGCAGATCGCTGGTGCCGGACGCCAGCGAGCCGCCGAGGTCATCAGCCAGGGTCTCGTCGCACGCAGCTAAGACTTCTTCAGCTATCATACCTGTGAGAAAATAACATGTATTTTATTATGAAGATCGTCTTTCTAGTGTCATCATGTCTGGTCAGTCACATACATTTTAGATTTCGTATAGACTTGACACAGACAGATGTCGCTACAGGCACCATAAGTTATTTACGTAAATAAAATAAGTTGTTTACGTAATTTCTTAGATAATTTATTAAATTTTGGTGAAAAACATGAATATAAAACATTTTCTTCAGAAGCAAACCAAAATAATCTTTGTTTTAAAACCATGAATTTTACACAGATGGCGTATTATTACTAAGAAACAACTAACCTGTGCTTGTAGCGCCATCTTGTATTATTCCTGACAAACAGACTAAACTTTGCTGTAGTTACAATTACTCACCACTGTCGCTGTTCTTGCGCGAGTTATAGCAGTAACTTTTCAAGTATGGGCAGTGACCCTCTGTTGTACGTAGTATATTATTACTCTGTGGTGTTATTGAAACAAGCCAAGCCAAGTGGGATTCGAACCCACGAACGTCGCTGCAGCCCCTCAACCATTACGCCCTCCCCTCCTTATCATGCCGCAACCTGTCCAGGTTTCCGGTCTCTATCTGCCACACGTACACGTTGCCACCACTGACCCTTCGCCCCCTCAGTGAACCCCCCACCGTCCCCTCACCGTGCAGCACCCGGTCCAGGTGTCCCGTCTCCATCTGCCACACATAGACCGTGCCGTCGCTGCAGCCCACCACCATGAAGTCGTCAGCTGGACGCCACTTGATGCTCACCACCGGGAACAGGTGCCGGGAGGCGAGGGTGACGCACTTGCGTTCCGCGAGACCTGTGGGGAGATAAAAAATACATTAACTAATAACACAGACAATGAAGTGATTCTATAATGGTCTACCTTCCCTTAGGGTGCGGACTGCGAACTAACAGAGGGATGGTAAGGGCGGCCAGGGTCTCTAGTCCTCGGAGACTTCCAAAAGTAGAACCTTTCACTGCTCTTCTAAATAAAACCAGCTTTCTCCTAAAACTTATGGAATCCGGTTGGAAAATACTACTAGATTAATTAGGACATTAAACATTCACGTAACTTTATATATATATATAAAAAAAAATATATCCGACTACATCACATACATTGATCTGACTCCGAGGTAAGTAGCTGTTGATTCTGATATCCGTAGCACTTGTGTTACGGATATCAGAATCAACAGTGGTATTACAAATACATACTTAAATATTGGATATTAACACCCAGACACAGAACGAACACAAGTATTCATCACACGAATGTTTGTCCTAAGTGGGGATTGAACCTACAACTCTTGGCGCATGGGGTAGGGTCACTACCGAAAGCACCATCGAGCCATCAAAGCCATTAATATAAAATACAAATATAAATATTAAATTATTTATCACTAAAATCATAATGCTACTAGGTTAGGCTTGTTTTCTGCTTACATGAAAAAAATAGAACTTTATTGTAGAACTTTCCATCCAACCCAGCCCACTGTCCTATGTTGGTCTGGGACTTTAAAAGAATGTGCCAATTGTGGTTCTTGCCTAGCATGTCGTAAGAGGCGACTAATGGCATATCGGGTTTTGGGTGTGTGATTGTGAAGGCGACAGGTTAGCCGCTTGTCACTGCTTTTTCACAATTTTCCATCTAACCCAGCCCGGCTTTATTTTTGGCTGAATGTGGTTGAAGGGGCATGCTGCCCCTTTGACTCTGCCTACTCCTTCGGGGATTATGGGCGTGATGTTATGTATGTATGTATGACAAGACAAGACAAGCTCGGTGGCGCATTCGGTAGTGAGCCTGCCCCATGCGCCAAGAGTTGTGGGTTCGATCCCCACCCAGGACAAACATTCGTATGACGAATACTTGTGTTTGTTCTGTGTCTGGGTGTTAATATCCAATATTTAAGTATATATTTGTAATACCACTGTTGATTCTGATATCCGTAACACAAGTGCTTAAGTTACTTACTTCGGAGTCAGATCAATGTATGTGATGTCGTTGAATATTTATTTATTATTATTATGTAGAACTTTATTGTAAACTATAATATGAATATAGTACTTACTTAGCAAAGTGACGCTGTGGTCAGACGCCACGGAACAAATGCACTTTTGAATGCGAGCCTGCAAACAGTACATAGATAAGTCACATAGGCACAAGAATTGATAAGCCATAGAAGTACGATGTAAAAATTAATCAAGTTATATTGTAAAACAAAATTGTTAGATGTTAGCATTTTAATTTGGATATAATTTGAATTTAATTTTAATTTATATTTCATTTTAACTTATACTCAATTTTAATTTATGTTTAATTTTAATTTATATTTCATTTTAATATTAATTTTAATTTGTATTTAATTTCAATCTGTATTTTAATTTAATTATCATTAGTTTAATTGTTTTTCAATCCTTCATAATACCATGTGGTGTCTACCTGTAATTAGTTTTTATATTAATCATTAATCTTAAATGTATTTTTAGTTAAATAGCATGCAGCAGGTGCAAGCTGAACAGGTCACTATTACTACATAGCTAAGGTCGCTATTAGCTTGCACTCACACTGCAAGTGTGCGGCGGCACGATCAGCTGCGCGATCTCGCCCGCGTGCACGCAGAAGCGGTGCAGCAGGTGCCCGCTGAACAGGTCACTATTACTACATAGCTAAGGTCGCTATTAGCTTGCACTCACACTGCAAGTGTGCGGCGGCACGATCAGCTGCGCGAACTCGCCCGTGTGCACGCAGAAGCGGTGCAGCAGGTGCCCGCTGAACAGGTCACTATTACTACATAGCTAAGGTCGCTATTAGCTTGCACTCACACTGCAAGTGTGCGGCGGCACGATCAGCTGCGCGATCTCGCCCGCGTGCACGCAGAAGCGGTGCAGCAGGTGTCCGGTGAACAGGTTCCAGAGGCAGACAGCGAAGTCTATGCCGCCGGAGACTAGATGCGACTTGTCGTACCTGCGTGCAAGAACGAGCGTATAATCGCAATAAGATTTGAAAATCTAGAGCTGGGGTCAGCAAGGAGGTTTAGGTGGGGTCCGGAGACTGTGGGAAAATGTTAACGAGGTCCATAAAAAAACAACTGATATAATTAGGTGCTACCTATTTATTATTGTGATTACGAGTCATGTATAAGTAAACCTATGTATAATGTTAATAAGATACAAAATTCACATTTACGTCTTTTTATTAGTCAGAACTGGAATTTTGCCACCATTTAATTTTGTGATATCAATTCCGTAAAAGTATCGCAGTATTCTGTAAAACCTTATTAATTTTAAATTTAGTATCCGAATGGATCCCCGCTCCGCATGTGCCGTGACACAGGGTGCCTCTTCTGTATCTGTTTCACCCGCGTAGTTCCCGTTCCCGTGGGAATACGGGGATAAAATATAGCCTATGTTACTCTCGGATAATGTAGCTTTCCAGTGGTGAAAGAATTTTTAAAAATACAAAAATTTCCACTTTATAATATTAGTATAGATAATTCCAAGCGATTTGCCAGTCAACATGCAATTCTTAAATAATTTACCTTGGGTGCACATGGTGTGGATACAGGAGACAATTCACTCGTCCGTTGTGACCCAACAATAGCTGGTGGCAGTGCCAGTCTGAAAAAAAAAACAATACTTAACTAAGCAAGTTGACTTCATCATAATATAAATATAAATATCAGACTACATCACATACATTGATCTGACTCCGAGGTAAGCTTAAGCACTTGTGTTACGGATATCAGAAACAACAGTGGTATTACAAATATATACTTAAATATTGAATATTAACACCCAGACACAGAACAAACACAAGTATTCATCATACGAATATTTGTCCTGGGTGGGGATCGAATCCACAACTCTTGGCGCATGGGGCAGGGTCACTACCATCGAGCTTGTCAAATATAATTAGATATCTCATTTGATAACTGGAAATAGCTGATGATAAATCAGGACAAAATGTTATTTAGTTAAAATTAACTAACTAAATAAACTTCACGCTAATTCCCTAGCGGGGTAGGCAGAGAGAACCGAACGCCATATGGCACGATCCTTACACACCTCACTCGCCTCTTCAACATTCATAATCCTTTTTATACAACCTTGTTTAGTTAACATTTTGTTATATTTGAAACGAGAATTTTATTGTTAGATAATGAGTAATAACCGTTTTTACATTGCTTGTCCATGATGATGAGAACCGTGATGATAATGATAATGACTACGGCAACAACGGTAATGACGATGAAGGTGATGTTGGTGATGATTTCGAAGACAATGACGTTGATATAGCGATTCTGTTAATGAGAACTCTGATGATGACGTCGAAGACAATGATGCTGATGAAAACAATTATGAAATTAAATTAAATTAAATGATTTCAGCAAGTAGATTTGTAACAAATATCGCACGTCACACTTTTGGAATTCCTCGTTCGGGTCCTTACATTCCCTCTGATATGGTTGAGTGAAACGATGGCTGACACATACGTCATGCTTGTGCACAGGTGCCACCTTTGGGGGCTGGTCTGCTCTGGTTAATCTTACACTTTTATTGTAAATAATCATATTATGTCATCTCCCGCAGTCATTGATTGTATGATTTGGTTTAAAACATTTAAAAAATGTGTATATTACTCATGTATATTTTGACGCTGAAAAGAGTAACTACCGAGTCTCTTGCCGGTTTCTTCTGCAGAATCAGCATTCCGAACCGGTGGTAGATTCACATTGCTCTCAAGATTTTGTAAAATTGACTATTTATAAGTGCTTTTTTTTAAAGGCCTACATAAATAAAGACATTTTGAATTGAATTACCCTTCACTTTAACAGCACTTCGATGTGAACGGCCTGCTGTGAAAAGACGCCGCAACAAGCTCAACAAATGCCTATTTAAAACGAGCTGCCTCCGCTCACCGTCGTTCTGCTGGTGTGTCCCGTGCAGCAGTTGCAGCTGGACGGTGTGCGTCGCGTTCACGATCACGATGGAGCCGTCCTCGCGGCCCACCACCAAGCGGTTAGCAGCCAACAGGTATATGGACGCTGTGAGCTTTATCTCTGGGAAAACAACAAACAATCACATACATTTTACGACATTCTAAGCAAGGAACACCGTTGGCACATTATTTTTAAGATTCAGACTAACATGGGACGTATATTGCATTTTAATTAGATGTCAATCACAAAGTGAGATAGGTTAAACATTAATTTATATGGGCAGGAGACACACATAGCAATTTTAAGACACCGAGGATAGATATATAAATAAATAAGTATAAAAACATGGTAGCTATATTAAAGAATCCAATGGAAAAACTTCGACTTTTTACTATTTAACTTTAGATTATTTGAGTTCAACTTTATAAATTTAACTAACTTGACGTCGATTAATAACATTAACTTTGTGACTTAAACTATTAAGTCACAAACTAACAAATTTAATCTATCTTTATCTTACTTATTTAAGCAGTTGACTTTGACTTGGTAACTTTCACTAACTTGACTACAACAATTAACTTTACATACATAGGTACATACATATCATCACACCCATAATCCCCGAAGGGGTAAGCAAAGTCAAAGGGGCAGCAGCCTGCTGCCCCTTTGACTCTGCCAGCAGGCCCCTTTAACCACATTCAGCCAAAAACAAAACTGGGCTGGGTTAGATGGAAAATTGTGAAAAAGTAGTGACAAGTGGCTAGCTTGTCGCCTACACAATCACATACCCAAAACCCGATATACCATTAGTCGCCTTTTACGATATGCTAGGCAAGAAACACAGTTGGCACATTACTTTTTAGTCCCCGACTAACAATTAACTTTAACTATTATAATGTATATGACTTGTTTTTAAAAAACTCACCTTGCTCCTCCGGGTGGTTAAGCTGATCCAGTATGCCCACGGGACTGGGGTTCATGTCCGCCCACGCCATATCCAAACTCGTCATCACCATCGGCGCATAAGCTGCAACAGAATTTATAAAATTGCCAACATTGGCCAAGGTTGAGTTGACAACTTAACATTGACTTTTGAATTAGGAGGATCTACTTTACTGTTTGAAATAAATTTGACTAAATTTTGATAATATTAACTTGGTTTCAGAAATTTACTTTTCGACTAACTAAACTTCACGCCACTTCCTTAACTTCGACTAACTTGACAGTTACCATTGACGATCTAACTTTTACTTACATGACTTTAAAAATTTATTGTAACTATCTGACTTTAACTATTTAACATGCTTACAAGGTAACTTGTCGGACACAGTGGTGGCGGCCTCATCGACGTCCCAAACTGACACAACGCCAGCGGAATCTCCGCGGAGCAGGCGACGCCGCGTGGCGCCGCTAGCTGACGTGATCACGAACCGCATTGCGGGCGGGCAGGACAGCAGCTGCGATCAAAAACACATATATACATAATAACTAGCAGCGCCCCCTGGTTTCACCTACGTAATTACCGTTCCCGTGGGAATCATCATCATCATCCTAGCGTTATGTCCCATGCTTCGACGGGGTCCGCTTAGACCATGATCCAGGATTTAGCGAATTTGGTAATTACATTGAAGCGACTGCCTATCTGACCTGTAACCCTAAGATAGAGGAACCAGACAATTTTTAGATCATGGTTAGAAATTCAAAGTTGTTTGAATTTGCAGGTTTCATCACGATGTTTTCCCTCACCGTCGAGCTAGTGGTATAAATACGTACATAGATTAAAAAAATCTAGAGGTACATGCTCGGGTTTGAACCCGCACTTCTCGGTTAAGAGGCGCGTTTCCTTACCATTGAGCTACCACCAACCATCCAAAAATTGTCTGGTTCCTCTATCTTAGGGTTACAGGTCAGATAGGCAGTCGCTTCAATGTAATTACCAAACTCGCTAAATCCTGAATCATGGTCAAAGCAAACCCCGTCTGAGCATAGGACATAACGCTAGGATGATGATGATCTATAGTCTATACTAACATTATACAGGAGTCAGGACAGATTAGATTGTTTGTTTGTTTGTATCGAATAGGCTCCGAAACTACTGGACCTAATTAAATAAGTATTTCACCATTAGAATGCCACATTATACCTGATTAACTTAAGCTATAAAATATTTTGAAAAAAGTTAGGTTAGGTTAGAAAATAAATGTCAACCGGTGCGAAGCCGGGGCGGGCCGCTAGTATAAATATTCACCAATACTATTAAAAAGGTTTATTTGCAACTATGTATTTAACATCTGCACCACTCACATTATATGTAACTTTTTATGTTGTAAATAAGGGTGAATAAATGATTATGATTATGATTATTATCAAACCTTATTATCCGGGTGACACAAAATACTGAACAGGACTGGACTATCATGATCAACTGTGGGCCCATGGAATCCCTTGTGATCTGGAACGGAACTGAAACACAAATACATGTCAATTATCCTAAGAATACATGGTGGGATATGTGTACGGTATTCTTCAAATATGTTTGACAATTGTTCTAAATTGAATTGAGGTAAAGTAAGTCCTATTTGACATTGAATAGTTGTTAGGACTATTTACATTTAATTCGAAATCTAAAATAGTTAAGCTAAAACCTGATGATAGCTTTTGAAAATACACTCACAATCACAACTCAATCTATCTAGTGATTTATAAGTTTCTTGACGTGAGTAATTCATCTACTTAGTATATTCTACTAGTATTTATTGACCAACTTTATTAATGTAATCAAATTTCCGCAATATTTGACGCGTACCATACAAATGTTTCCACGAAAGTGACGAATATATACATCCGAAGAATACATTCAAATTAAAAAGAATACAAACCAATTAATGTCAACAACTTATAATGATGGATCATGGTTGTGCGTTATGCAACTCAAAATATTTTGGAAATAAATTGACACACATTTACGTAAATTCAAATAAAAATACATTCACACTGAGATATCCATTAAGGTGTGAAATTTTAAAATTAATGTGCTCTAAAAACGTATGGAAAATACAATTAATACAATCACAACGGAAATCTTTAGACGTTGGAATGATTATTTATTTGTAATATTTCACTAAATAGTAATAGTCTAAATGTAGATCTATGTCCTACGATATGGATATTTTAATAACTATTACTATCTGGCAACGTCTATTCTATTAGTTCATATACCAATGACTTCCATAATACATTTGATAAAGAATACTATTCAATTATTCCACACAAAATAATACAAAAATTAATAAAGTAATTTTGGTAGAAAAAGCGTTCTAAAATGTGCAAAGCAAATAATAAATACTAAACTATATCTGCATTTCAATAGACTTCTCATGTGTTATTACGGAATTCTATTGGAATACGATATCTATATTTACAAAGAATCGACAGACAAACAAACTGTGCTGACCTACTGATAGCCCGTCCGCGAAGTTTGCTATAACAGAAATTATGTTATTTAGCTTAAGAAACGGCAGGAGGCTTCTTTTTAATGAAAACTATTAGTGTGATACATATACAGAGATCGTGTTAGGTTTTTATAAGTTTAACAAGCGAAATATGTTATTGAATACAATATAATTATGAAGAATACATTCAACTTACACACATACATCTGAATTAGTAGATGTTATTATTTTGTAAAATCATATTTTATTTTCCTACAATATTATAGCTCATATTCAAATACATATAAACAAAGAATTTACGTCTCCAGTCATTTCTTATGTCATTTAAATTAAATTAGCATTTTCAATTATACCCACACAAAATATAAAGAAAATAGGAACATATAAAACTGTATAAAGTACATAATATAGTTATCAGCGAATATTATACAAATATTTAATAATATTTATTTTTTATTGACATTAATGTATAATTAATACAGTAGATATTTCAATATATATATAAAAAACGTAGATATATTCAATAATTTATCGTTTAAATTAATTCCAGATAAATATATTTATATTCATAGTGTGATGTATAATTGTAAACGCGTAGTCTCAATAACAAACTATAATTCAGGCTCAGTGCTCTGATGAACATCTAATGATGATAATTATCAGTTTTTTTAATTAATCTGTTATCAAATATCCATGATTTACCGATATTATTCGCGAACGAAACATATCTCTGCTCCGTAGCAGAAATATGTTTCAAATTATCTCACCTAGTAGATATTTAGGTAACAATTTCGAAGATTGTACATTAAATATCACGATAATTAAAATAAATCTTCATGACCATAAGGGCTAAATCAGATGAATATTGAGTAAATATTTTTCGCATATTAGAGTATTTCCAATATTTACTTGATTTTTCCAGGTTGATTGAAACAGTTTCAGTTAATATAGATTATTTATCAACGATCTATCTATAATTATTACAGGTATATCGCACCAATCGAATACTCGAGTCGAACATTATTTCATGATACGCTATACCGAGTATAAAACATACTAGAAATAGATAATGTTTCGCATAAATAATTCACAGAAAATATTTCTGATAAAATAGCTTTTATCACAAATAAAACCCTCTCACAAACAATATATACTAGAGCTCAGATTAAAAAACAAAACCTTTTGTTCTCTAATCTGAGTACTAGAGTATGAACGCATATATTTATATTATCAAAAAACAGGTAAAACTATGAACTGCGAATAATATCCGTAACATCATTTTATACTTATACAAATCCGAATATTCTTGTATAATAATTATCAAATACTCACTTGGCAGGCAGTTTGTACATGTATCCCTTGCCTTCGGTAGACCAAACCAGTATCCGGTCAGGAGTCAGGAAGTCTCCTGACATCCAGCGTTCACCGGATGGCGCCTGGATCGAGCAGAGGACTGAGAAGTCGCCTGGAATGGGAGGAGGTTTGAAAATTATCGGATGGAGGTTGTTAAAATTATCACGTTATAAGAAAGATTATAAAAAACATTTAAATAATTTTAGAAAGACGCTTAGAATTAAAAATGATTTTACTAATTTTATAATGTAAAAAAACATGCTCGATCAAGTCTGGCCTACAAAAAATTACCGTCAAGAATAATATACCAAAATTAAGCAGACACTCAGTTCGACCGATACATGTCGGCCACATGTTCGACACAAATCTAGCCTACTGTTTTGTTTTGTATGTTTTGGCCGACGCTTATATTGGCCTACACATTTTTAGCCGACATATTTTTGACCTACAAGTCTGTCCTACCAATTTTTGGACAACACAAATCTGTCCTACACTCACCCGCGTCGTATATCTGGCAGTACTTGGCGCACACTATAAACACCGTGCGCTGGTTGCACGCGCAGCAGTTAAGCGACAGCGTATAGCGTATAGCTTCATATAGCTAGTATATGAAGTGAAAATGAAGAATAGATATGCTTATACCGTACATCTGACCGATGATAGATTTAGTTACACACTCAACATCAGCCCATGAAAACTAAGCTACCGAAATTTAGGCCTACAAAATTTTGGCATTCGCAAATCTGGCCTACCAAATGTTTTGCCGACACAAATCTGACCTACTTACCAAATTTTAGCCGACACAAATCTGGCCTACCGAATTTTGGCCGACACAAATCTGCCTACCAAATTTTGGTCGACACAAATCTGGCCTACCAAATTTTGGCCGACACATTTCTACCCTTCACTCACCCGCATCGTATATCTGGCAGTACTTGGCGCACACTATGAGCACCGTACGCTGATTGTAAGCGCAGCAGTTGAGCGACAGCGCGTTCAGGCAGCGGATCTGCTTCGACTCGTTCTCGTATATCGGCTCCGATTGTTTATTCTCGTGGCCTAGGAGCGACCATACCTGGGAAATAATAAATAAATGTAGGACAGGGGTTCTCAAACTTATTTCGTCTTCTGCCGTCACTTTGAAAATCAATTATTTTCTTAAAAAGCTCCCCAATTTTTTTACTTTACCATTTACCACTTAAAAACCACAATAACATTAATTACTTAAATTAAGTTAATTATAGCGTACTATTTTAAACTTACATTCTAAACAGGAATTTTTTAGCTTCTGTTTCGGTCAATTTTAATATATTAGGTAGATAAAATTACAAATCGCACTCTTAAGCCTTTTTTTGGACCTTGTACCGCCCACCCCTAGGCCTCCAACCCTCCAGCACCCACAATGGGGGCGTTATCGCCCCCCTAAGGATTTTTGATACACTACGATGTCTAGTAGCATGCACCTCTTAAGAACCAAGAAGTCCCGGGTCTTTTACTTACCTTAACGGTACCGGTGATCGAAATAGCCAACACGACATCGTCCTTCCGTGAAGACGGACGCAGGACCTGAAATTGTAACCATAATATATGGTCTATATATATAATAGTCATCACCTTACTGCAATAATACTGCACTTGCCGGGTATTACTACTGTGTGAACTATGTTGGAGAACATAGAAGTAAACCAATGTATAAATTTAACATCATCTATCTATATAATAAAACATGAAATGTAAAAAAAACTTTGTAGACCTTTTTACGAAAATTCCGCGGACGTAGGAGTAAAAGTTTATATGGTGAAGGAATGCAAAAAACTAATATTTCAATAAATAATGCATTAGACATATATTAAATTAATGAAAAAATTTAATGAATTCGACCAGTGGGCGACCACTAGTAAATCACGGACTAGTAAAAAAAGAAGGACTCCGCGCTGGAAGGATACTATATCGTGAAGCTACATTTATGCATGTGTCCCTTGTGTGAGTGAGATACATAAGCATACCAGATGTCGGATATCTGTCATTTGGAGCACTTATTATATCAATGTGTGACGTAAGTTGCGTGTTAAGGTGGAGCACCTGTGGAGCTTCAATGTCTTGTTAGTGGCGCAGAGTCCCTTCTTTTTTACTAGGCCGTGTAGTAAATATAAATAAATAAAATCGTCATTAATCATCATTAGACATATCAGTTTCCAATGACATATAAACCAGCAAGTGCAAAAAAGAAATATCAATATCGTACTTACATGCAAAGCGGATATCCAATCCGGATTCATCTTCGAACTGAGGGAGAACAGTATCTCGAGTGAGAATGGATCCATGATCAGTATCTCAGCGTAGTATCCGTTGCAGAAGAGGCGTAGGTCTTCGCTGTTGCACATGTGGTAGGCCTGCGGAAACATCAGGCAAATGTTGAGAAAAGGATTTTTTCCGTCACAGAAATCTGTTATAAACATTTGGCTGTTCTATTGTATGACTTTGTCTGGTAGTATTATAATGGGTTACAGGAAGATGTCCATTGATCTTCTCCTGCTACGTGCTGGGGAAACGGTTTGGGAGATCAAGAACACTGTTCCTACTCCATCTTGTGAACTTAGTGCTTCCATGACCAGATAAGTCTGTAGCCTGTTTATTCACATGATTTTTCAGTTTGTTTTGGTAGTTTTGGCTATCTGAGAAATGTCCTGCTTCACAGTTTTTAACTATAGCTCTTCAAGGACATATTTATTTTTGATACACTTTGGAATATTCAACACAGATTCATGGTTTTTGTCCGGAACCTTTCTAGGATTTCTACATTGCTGTTGCTCGCCTAGTACTACTAGCGTAATATCTCATGCTTTAGACGGGGTCCGCTTAGAGCATGATCCAGGATTTAGCGAGTCTGGTAATTAGATCTGCCGATCTGACCTTCGTAACCCTAAGAAACGGGAACTAGACAATTTTTGGATTATGGTTACAAATCCAAAGTTGTTTGAATTTATAGGTTTCATTACTAAGATATAAATGTGTTACCAGATATTATAAACCAACCTGAATATTAGTATGCACTTGAGACAACTTCACACTCTCTCTGCATTTTCCGTCAACAAGATCCCAAGAGCACATCTCACCAGCTTCTGACGAACTGACTATGAAATTGTTGTCCTGAAAGTTATTTTAAAGTTATAGTTCACTTATTTATTTTTACTTTAATACAAAGCTTACATTAAATAATTCAAAATTTCTTTCTAGGCATATTAAAACTTTATTATTATTTTTTTACATTATTTAATGTATCTTAATAACTAACTAACTTAACTTCACGCCACTTTTCTAGCTGGGTAGGCAGAGAGAACCCAACGCCATATAACACAATCCTTACACACCACACTCGCCTCTTCAACATTCATAATCCTTTTCATACAAGCTCTGCAGTTTTTATGACTCCTAACATCATCTTCTGTTAATACACGACCAATCTGGTCGTGGTATGTATCTTAATCTTAAACAATATTGTATTTTTGCTTATCACCAAATGAATATAGGAAAAATACATTTTCATATCAAACGCCAATCTAAATACCTGTATTATAGATGCTCTGGACAAACACGTAACAGGAGCAGTGTGTCCCACCAGGAGACACCTAGGCGTCATCTTCAGCGTGTCCGGGTGCACCTGCCAGATGCATATCTGACCATCGTAGCAGCCAGTCACAAGGGTCTTCTGGTCTCGGGACAGATAGATGGATGATATGCAGTGAGTAGGGGCATGTTTTCCCCATAGCACTACAGGGACTATGAGGTTTGTGCCAGGCATGATGGCTGGAAACAGAATAAATATGTTAAAAAATAATTGCAGTGAATATATAAATATCAATATAAAATATATAGGTAAATTTATAAGACAAGGAGTTAGTATGTTGAACTACAAATGTTGCAATAAATAAATATAAAAAATATAGATTGCAAGCTTTTGATCTACCAACAGACCTGGTTTCATAAAAATACAAATACTTAAATATGTATGAAATCAAGTCTTTTTTATATTTTACAGCAGTCCAAATAATACTCATTTTCAGGTACTATACTAAAATTTGCAACTCTTGTTAACATTATGATGTTTATAGTTTATTCAATGACCATTATGTAATCAACTATTACAATAGTTATTTTGAAAATGTTTTTCTAGTTATTCTAGTACAATAGGCAATCACAGCCTTTCTGAATATGTAATCTATAATAAGAATATTGTAGAAAACAAATGAAAATATTTTTATATTTATAAAATTTAAATAAATTATATTTATATTATATTTGTTTTAAATAAAGGCCCCTTCAGATGTAAAGACACTGGAAGGGGCACTTGGAAAATTATGAGATTTAGAAACTAAATAATTTACCTTATAATTATAAATAGTTATCAAAACTGGCCTAAAAATGTACTTATCTGTGTCATATCCAATTTATTTAATACTATCAGAAATTAGGGCATGCCTATTTAGGGTGATACACACACATTATGTAGAGCATGTGATGAGAAACCTAGATGACTATTTGTATCGATGAGTTATAAGATGCAGTGTAAATAAAGTGCTTATCAGACATGCAACCTTGAATATTTTTATGTGGAATAGAAAAAAAATCTGATAAGATTTACTGTACATTATTCTACGATAATTAACATTAAAAATACATTAGCTAAGGATAAGAAGGAACCGAAAACTTATTGTTTTAATAACAATACAATACACCCATGATTAATTGGATACATGTTATCGAGGACATATCAATTTAAACGGTACCTTATTCAGGGAGGAAATGCAAGCTGGGCAGTAGTTGCGGGCGAAACGTTATTACGCGCCCATGGAGCCCAAAAACACTTCAGAAACACCAATTTATTAATAAATCTTGTGATATATCTCCGCAATACAGAAAACCACTGCAAGATTTTGACAGCTGATCGACAGCTGACAATTGTTATTTAAATGTTGGCACCTCTGCTCACATCCTAATATTGTTGAGGTAAATGTACATAAAAGATCGGTAACCGGTTTCAATAAAATAAATTGTGCGATTAAATCCTACTTTATTCAAAACTCATTATTTTGTTTTTGAATTTAGATCTCAATTAATGTCATCCGAACAAGAGCTGCGTCTTGGGTTTTTAATAAATTATTTTTATTGCGTATTTAGGCGATATGGATAGTAAAAAAATGAGTTCCTCTACAAAAGTTAAATCCAAACCTAATCTCAAAGAGGAGAAGATTACAGAATTGGCTGGTAAAATAGAGGAAACCGATGAGATGAAGCTGAAGATGTTGGCGGCTCTTGACAAACCGGAATCTGATGATGTCTTGTATCCGCCAGAGTTGAATGCTCATTTGATTGAACAGCTTAAGGTATTGAATTAATTAAACTGCAAATCTAGTCCCTAATTTGTAGAATGAAATACACACTTATGTTACTCTTTTAGTCCCATATATGTTGGTCTGGGACTTAAAAAGAATGTGCCAACTATGTTTCAAGCAAGTGGCTAGCTTGTCGCTTAAACAATCACATACCTAAAACCCATTAAACCATTAGTCGTCTCCTACGATATACTAGCAAGAACCACAGTTGACGCATTATTTTTAAGTCCTTGACCAACATGGGACAATGGGCTGGGTTAGATGGAAATTTGTGAAAAAGCAGCGACGAGTGGCTAGCTCGTCGCCTACACAATTACATACTTACCCAAAACCCCATATACCTATCATTAGTCACCTTTTAAAACATGCTAGACAAAAAACACAGTTGGCACTTTATTTTTGAATCCCAGACCCACATGGGACTTAACTTAAGATACTTAACTATAAGAGATCCAAATTATACCACTATTCTCGCATGAAGGATAATCCTTTAAAGATTCCACGCAATAATAAAGGCTTTTCCATGAAACTCACACTACACAGTCCATTGCATTCACAGATCATGACCTGCGAGAACAACCAGCTCCGTAAGTGCGTGTTCACAAAAGACCAAGAGATCAAGGAGCTGAACCAAACTGTCTCGGAGCTGAACCAGCGCATTCGCGACATTATATCCGGCACGGGGCCTGCGATATCTTCTAAGTCAGCTGGGATAATAAGTTCTAAGATCACTGAACTGTGCAAACAAAACCGCCATTTGGTTGCAGAACTTGAAGGTGGATTCTACTGCTAACCAACTAACTAAACTTCACGCCACTTCCCTAGCGGGGTAGGCAGAGAGAACCGAACGCCATATGGCACGATCCTTACACACCTCACTCGCCTCTTCAACATTCATGATCCTTTTCATACAAGCTCTACGGTTTTTATGACTCCTAACATCACCTTCTGTTAATACCTACGACTAATCTGGTCGTGGTAGGTGAGCCTGGGCCTTCGCGGCTCCTACATCCTTCCACTTTCGCATTGTATATCTGTTTAGTCAATCTTTCGTCATCAATTCTTTCCACATGTCCGAACTACTGGAGCAATTCTATTGCACTTAAAAATATTAATATTAAAATTATATATCACAAACCAATAAACAATTAGTAGCCTTTCACAATATTCTAGGCAGAGAAATTTTAGTCCCAACATGGGGCACTTCTTTTCTTGTACATATTGATTTGGCCTTCTCAAATTCCCAATACACATAGAATCAATATTACCACTTCGTTTTCTAGGCTACAAGACCAAAAATGCAGCTCTCGAGAGAAAAATAATGCAACTCGACTTGATCAATAAGGAACACGAAAAACTGGACATTTGCTTGTGCAAAGAGGAACCACCAGACGCAACGTCTGACGAACTCAAAGATTTGAACAACAAATTGAATATCGTCAACAAGAGACTTTACGAAAGCAAGAACAGGAATCTGGAACTGAAAAATGATATTCTGATCGCTACGAAAATTCTGCAGCAAGAGTTGGGTGATAAATTTACAAGCATCAAAGAGCTGCAGAATGATTTAGCTGGCTGGAAAGGGCGGGCTCAGCAAATAGTTTTGCTCCAAGCAAGATGTAGCGAGTTGGAAGAAAAGTTGAATGGGAAGCACAAGGATCTGATCGAGGCTAAAAGAAAGGATCAAACTCAGGTGCGTTGTGTTGTTGTTGTGTATTAGTTGTTTAATTTCTATTATTTGATACAAACGCAAAGATTAACAATCTATACTTATAATAAATCTGTAGAGAGGTCAATTCTGTACATGAAATATATTTTCAAAATAACTATCAGGGGGTGATTAGTGATCGATACTGATGCCAAAAATGCAATCAGTAAAATTTTTGTCTGTCTGTCTGTATGTTCCTTATAGAAACAAAAACTACTCGACGGATTTTAACGAAACTTGTTACAATTATTCTTCATACTCCTGGGCAGGTTATAGTATACTTTTCATCACGCTACAATCAATAGGAGCAGATAGTGAAGGGAAATGTTGGGTAAACGGGAGAAGTTACTCCATTCTTTAAGCTTCCGTCGCGTGTGCAGCCTTAATGGTTAAAGTTACATAGAAAATATGTATGACGGAAATAGTCTTTATAATATTAACCAAACCATAAAGGCGGGTGACACCGCTGGCACAGCTAGTATGGTTTATGGTTAATAGTCAATACACATCCGTATTTTGATGTTACTCATACTCACTATGTATACGACACCATAGTATTATTAAGGGTAACGATATGTTTTTATCAAAAACGAACTTTTTGTGCAGATAATAAGAGAAATAGAAGCAAAAAGAAAAAAGGAGATAGACCAATCAATGAAGGATTTGGAGAGTTTGAAAGGAGAAAACCAAGAGATCAAAAAGAAGTTAGATGGCGCCAAATGTAGAATTAGGAATCTGGAGTGTGACGCTACAACGATCAGGCAGAAAATGCAAACTTTTGTCGAGAAAAGCAATCACGACGATTTGCTTATTAATGAACAAAGAGTAAGTAATGTATTATACGATAAGGGACTGTTTATTTAATCAATTATGTAGAACTCACCTCGTATCAACGTCAATAGTATGTAAAATACATACTATTATTGACTTAATATTCAGTATTATTTCTGCCATTGAATAAAAAGCAATAGAAAAACCTCTGCCGTTTTTGAAAAAACCTACCATGTATTTTCCAAAATTAAGTCACCTGCAGTTTTACGAATGGAATTGATCTGCCAACATTAACATTTTTTATGCAAATATTTCAGAATCAAATCAAAAGCCTGGAATTATACTACCAAGAAATTTTAAAAGAGAATACGGCAAAAATGAACAAGATGAACAGCGAAATGACTGAATACCAGAAACTGATGAAGAATACTGACGCGAAAATTGACGCATTAAGGAAACAAGCCACTGAGAAATCGGCCAAGATAGATGAGTTGAGAGCTCAGCTGCTGAGGTACGAAGAGTGTTCATTGCAAAGCGTATTCTTCACGCCTATGAAGACAGCAACTGATAATGAAATCAAGCAGCTATCTGAATTAGTCGTGACTTTGAATGAAAGACTTGACGCCGAAAGACACAAATGGGAAGAGCTAGAACTGCTTCACCGAAAGTTGAAAGAAAAGAAGAGACGTCTGGAAAGGAAAGTTGCATCTCTGGAAGATGAAGTTAAGACTCTGAAAGAGTCAAAACGGGCGTCGAGGGTCTCGAAGACTTCGGTTAAAGAACAACAGTATGATTTCGGTATGGGGTCGACATCGGTCACCAAGAAACATTCTTCGATTACGGCCGTGGCTGAAAGACCAAGCGAGTCTTCGTCAGAATCCCAACCAGTTGACTACGATTCACTAGATAAAGAAGATTTGAAATTCAAGCTTGAGTTATCCGAGGAGAAACTCAAAATAATGGAGGACAAACTCAGAATGATCGAGGAAGAGAAACAAGAAGATTTCAACCATTTAACGGATATGATTCAAACGTCAAAACAGTTGTTTAACGAAGCATTGGCAGTTTTACAAAGAGAGAAATGTCTTTGTTCGTAGTTTTTTAATTGTATGTTTATTTATTTAATTACATTTTATTTACATTTAAAACATATTAATTTTATTTCCATTTCAGTTTAAGTTTACGTTTTTTTTTATATTGACATTTTAATGCACTAAGCAACTACTTTTCTATCTTTAAGGGAAGTTCAAAGGGTTAGAGATAGAACTTACAGAATCTCTACTTTTAGTAGGAAAAAAAATTTGGTAGTTTTTGTTTTAGTAGGATATATAGTTGACTACTAGCAACATTACCGCCGCCATTTGTCATTTTTTTGGCATGCGCGTAAGGGAGTGCAACCAAAGTTTGTGCTCACGAGTGTTTTACATGAAAAGTAAACTCTAAACTTTGTTTGTGAATTGTGAAAACTTGTGTTACTCTGTGAAACAGCTGTGCTGTTGTTTTTTAGTGACCGTGTGTAAAAAAAACGTTCACAATGAATAAAACTTGCGCAAGGTGCGAGAAAACAGTTTATCCTACTGAGGAATTGAAATGTTTGGACAAGGTAATTTTTTTATTTTATCACCAAACTTGCGAAACTATCTTCTTGTTTACTCCGAAACTTGTTTTGTTAATGTATTTAATTGATATTTCCGTTTTCCGCTGTTACGATGAGTGTTACAATTCGGTAAAATGAATTTAATGTTTCATCCCATTGTGGAGGGCCGGTACATGTAATGAACACGCTGTGAGTCATTAAATTAACTAAATTGCCTTTGATATCACTGCGGGAGCACCATAGACCCGCGTAGTACATCTCGCGACCTTTTTCCTAATTAGACTTGTCTTAGGCAATCGGCGGCCTTGGATCACGTTCTCAACATCGATTGTATTATAATACCGATTCCAAGAGGCTGTATGTAAACTTTTTCCTTCGCCGATTATGATGGCCGACTGTAAAATATTTCTTGTTTGCTAAACTTGTTTACTTCTGTATCACGATAACACGAAGAATTCAGTGATAACCGCGTGATATAATCACCGTGCGCGATAAGAATCAAATTATATTTGCTTGCTTTAAGGTAGCAATCTAGTTACCAAGATAGCACTACTGAATCTCGTTTTGAAATTTGCAGTTACAAACTTTCTTAAAGTCGTACTCAAGTTTGAAAATATTGTAAAAATGTTATTCAAAGTGATTAGTGAACATCTCTGTTTGTTTGAACATGTTTAATGATTATTAATAATTAATATGTCTGGTTTTTACTATTATTGCACTTTAGAGAATAACATTCTGGAGTTTAAAATATTCTTAAACCGCAAGGTTTATTTTCAAAGTTAAAGTTCAATAATCTTTTCCTACTGACTTCATCACTGCACAGGCTTGTCTGAGTAATGAGCTGTATTATCAGATTGTGATATGATTTCTTATTATTTATATTACAATCTACTTATATCTAAAAATTATTATGAACTTTTATTTTTAGATAAAATCAAAATAATTATGAACTATTATTTTTAGATAAAATCAAAATAATAATTAGCTTATTTATATAGTAATTTTTAATGACTGTTTACCACAGCCTAAGTCTCGTTGGGTACAAAGATGCCTCACCAACAAGATGTTTAACTGTTAACATGTTTTGTGTCAGATCAGCAGTCTTCCAATGTAATTACCAGACTCGCAGAATCCTCAATAATGGTCTAAGTGGAAGTTTTAACAACCAGGAATATGTTAGAAAGAAACTTATCAGAAGATGAATCCATGCCATTATTATTACATACATAATCCATAAAACGTCAGCCCACATTCCCCGAAGGGGTAGGCAGAGTCAAAGGGCCAGAAAGCCCCTTAAACCACATTCAGCCAAAAATAAAACTGGTCAGATAGAAAATTGCGAAAAAGTAGTGACAAGTGGCTAGCTTGTCCCTTACACAATCACATACCCAAAACGGGATATACCATTTAGTCGCCTTTTACGACATGCTAGGCAAGGTTTTTTTAAGGTCCCAGACCTACATGGGTTAAACAATATTATTAATGTTTGAATAGTGGTCTGTCAGTTATATTTCAGGATTTAAACTACCCAACTTATTTCATCTCTTTGTATACATATGCAAAGTGATGAAATAAGGTCTTAGTGTCAAAATGTAATAGACAGTATTAGTCACATTTATTGTATTAGTAAGGTTTATGAAAAAGTTAGCACTTAGACTAAACCCAGTGTAAAGATACCTAACATTTTGAAATATGATACAATGGCATACATTAAAAACTCTTGGTCATTGTTTAAGTTAAGAGTAAATCTTTTTTCATTGTAGTTTAATAAGTTAATAAAAGTGGTGGCTGGTCAGCGATAATAATAAAATTAGTGTTCGATGTTTTTGTGTTGTGTTAAATTCATGGTCTACCCTCAAAATTCTTGTATTTTTTTACAAATTTGAATTTATTATTTGTTATGATAATGTACATTCCTTAGATAAGTTTACTTTTATTTGTTAATCTCTCACGTAAGTGAATTGTAAATTCTTGTGAGAAAATAAAAAGATCTTAAACCACAAAGAAAAGCGGTAATCTCAATCAGTCTCTCGAATCTCAATGGATATGAGCTTTTTATTTGAGGGGTGTTGGGTTCAAACCCAGGCAGGTATTTCTTGGATTTTTCAATATCAAATCTATATCTATGTATCTGAATTTTTTTTGCATTTTTACTTCTAAACAACTATGGACATGTTACTAATGTGATCCGAATTGTCGATCTATCCACTTAGACCATGATCGGGGATTTAGCGAGTGTGAGTATTATATTGAAGAGACTGCCTATCTGACCTTTGTCACCTTTAGATAGGGGAACCAGCCAAATTGGATCATAGTTTCCCTCAGTGTCAAGCAAGTGGTATAAATCTGTACTTTTTGAACCAGCACTAACCTACCGCCACCCCTAAATAATAATATATAATAATTTCTTCCTGAATGTGGTCTTGTGATAGATGGCTATTAAAGGAAAATATATTTGTAAAGTCTTAGACTAATTCCATACATTTTCAAACTTGCATGTGACTCAGTTTGATGTTTACTCATATATTAATTATTCATACGTTCCGTTATCTGGTGACCTCACTCGTAATATACTATAAACACGTTTACTGTATCTATGGGTAAATTGCCGTAAAAGGGACAATAGGGATGATGACTGCATTAAAAACATAATACTATTTAGTCCGTCAGTTTGATTATACAAAAATACTAGACAAATATTTTTCGCTTCGTCAAATTAACAAAAATCACAAAGATAAAGAGCATCAAAGTTTGGAGTGGGGCTTACGACGTCACTATTTAGTAAAAATTGGACGAAAGTGGGACGTCACGTGCAACATGAATGCATTGTATATTGTTTGTTTGACAAATAAAAATAAATAAAAAAAAGTATTCAATATTTTTTTTATGATCTAACTGACGGACTGAACAGAATTTTTTAATCACCTGGCTTATTGCTAATGGGGTAACAACATCCACATAATGAAATTAATTATCCCTAAGTAATTTGTGGATGAGGATAATAAATATGATGGAAATTAAGGAAAACTAAGAGTGTGCTGTCTGAAAAACATTGTAGCTAATTAAATTAGTTGTATTCGCAATATTTCTTTATTAAGACATGTCCTAATTATTGCGTTTAATAAAATTGTTCACTAATTAATCAACATCTCACTCTAGCATTCCAAATTGCTGTTGAAAATTTATCCCTATTGATAAGTGACGCTCAATAAAAAATCAGCCATCTGCGAGTCAGACTTGCGCACTAATTTTTCCATGCCATTATTTAAACAACATTAGACACTGCATTAAAAAAGGTTATAACCTTTTTTAACCGACTTCAAAAAGAAGGAGGAGGTTCACAATTCGACAGATTTTTTTTTTTTTAATTTAAGTACATACCTAATTATTTATTTTTTAAGTCAATATACAACTACAACTAAAATATCCTAAGAGCGGTGGTAGCTCAATGGTAAGGACCCGCGCCTCTTAACCGAGGAGTGCGGGTTCAAACCCAGGCATGTACCAAATCTATGTACGTATTTATACCACTAGCTCGGCGGTGAGGGAAAACATCGTGATAAAACCTGCAAATTCAAACCCACTTTTGGAATTGTAACCATGATCAAAAAATTTTCGGGTTCCCCTATCTTAGGGTTACGAAGGTCAGATCGCCAGTCGCTTCGATGTAATTACCAGACTCGCTAAATCCTGGATCATGGTCTAAGCGGACTCCGTCTAGGAAGATGATAAAGCAGATATACTCTCCTTAAATAACGGCAACGCATCCGCAATTTCTTTCTGTTGCAGTTGTCTATGGGTGCCGGTGAATATACCATCAAGTACCCCGTTAGACCGATTGCCGCTAGGATTTTAAAAAAAATAGGAAACTTGCTTAGTTTCCGCCAATAACAAACTTTCGCTTTTAAAATACCATAAGATGGGCTCCATATATCTAATTGGTGTTTCTAGACTGGTATTGAACACAGGTTCCCATTAAGAAATGTCATTTCACTCCGTATATGGCTTGAGCATCCGTTATATGACGTCATTGATAGTATTTAAAGTAAGAATTACGTTCTTGAGCAATTAAAAAGGGCTGACCCAATCTTCGGTAGCGCTTGTGTGCCAAACCCATAGATTTAGAATTTTTTACATCCTAAATCTATGGCCAAACCTATGAAACGCCGAAAGATCGTTCAATAATGTTCGCCGGCATGTTATCCGACGCCCTATATTATTCAAATCAACGATGAACGACCTTTTTTTATTGTTGAAAACTGAAAATAATATTTAATTTTAATAAAAAATGAGTATTTTTATTCTATTAATCATGAAAAAAGGCTAATAGTGGAGGATTTTTTGGTGTTGTAATCCTCCGCTGAGGATTATAGCAACTAATTTCTTCCCATTTTTAACCAGTGGGGCCCAACGAGAAGATTTCAACAACGTTGTCTCCCTACTGGGGGATATGGCAACTGTTTTTCCTGATGTCCGCCAGTGGGGGACATAGAATAGATGCCTAGCGCCTGTGTGCGCCGCACACAGTAAATTTATTGTTTTTTTAGTTAATGGCTACTAAACCACTATGGCACTGTGTAAATATCAAAGTGTGTCACCTTATTGTTGTTTAATGGGTTATTTGAAGTCTTCTTTTCCTGTAGTAGGGTCATGGCGTCATTGAGTCTAAACCAAGATGACTACACATATGTATGCACTTCCCAACATGATAATAAGACCAATAGGTATATTTTATGTACACATACACTTCCTGTGGTTTTTAGATAAACGAAACCTTAAAACTGTTTGTACAGAAACGTTAATAGAATGGGTTGCAATAGTTTTTACCATGTTATATTTTGATCAAATAATATTTATAAATGTATTTACAGTATGACGCGTAGTCATCGCTTTTCATAAGATCACAACGTAGTCCCGTTAGTATTATCTATACTTATAATAAATCTGTAGAGAGGTCAATTCTGTACATGAAATATATTTTCAAAATAACTATCAGGGGGTGATTAGTGATCGATACTGATGCCAAAAATGCAATCAGTAAAATTTTTGTCTGTCTGTCTGTCTGTATGTTCCTTATAGAAACAAAAACTACTCGACGGATTTTAACGAAACTTGGTACAATTATTCTTTATACTCCAGGGCAGGTTATAGTATACTTTACATCACGCTACAACCAATAGGAGCAGAGTAGTGAAGGGAAATGTTGGGAAAACGGGAGAAGTTACTCCATTTTTTAAGCTTCCGTCGCGTGTGCAGCCTCAATGGTTAAAGTTACATAGAAATCATGTATGACGGTAATAGTCTTTATAATATTAACCATAAACGCGGGTGACACCGCTGGCACAGCTAGTTTCTAATAAGCGCAATCGCCGCACGATGTACGGAGATACGCACAAAAGGCGTGTAACATCTTGAGTTTTTGAGATACCAAAATATTTTTTTTACACTGCTTCTTTAAATTAAAATATTTGTTCTGTGTTTCGGGATAGTAACTATTTATTAATCTGTAGTTTCGATTCTAGTTTAAACTAAAATAACCTTGAATACTTGAGTGTTTACGACTTTCGACCATACTGAGACAGGACAAATTTAACAAAACAATAAATTATTTAAATAACGAAAGTAGGTATATATAACGATTAAATAACTTCCCCACCTAAAGTTGCGTTTCGTTTCAACGAATAATATATATAAAAACCGCAATAAATGTCGTGGCGTGTTATTTATATATTTATTTATTTGGGAAAGCGTATATTATATATTTTATTGCTCGTGGTATATGAATTGGGTTACTGGGGAATTCCAATGTGTTTTGTAACTAGATTTCTCCAACGGCTTCGGTCATTTAATAAATAAATACATCACATACATTGATCTGACTCCGAGATAAGTAGCTTAAGCTTTTGTGTTACGGATATTAGAATTAACAGTGGTATTACAAAATATACTTAAATATTGGATATTAACACCCAGACACAGAACAAACACAAGTATTCATCACACGAATGTTTGTCCTGGGTGGAGATTGAACCCACAACTCTTGGCGCATGGGGTAGGATCACTACCGAGTGCGCCATTTAGTCAATGTTGATTATTTATTGACAGTCGTTTTTTTTTTCGGATGAATGGTACTCTATATTCTATTATGTATTTCTGATATCGTGTATGCAAAATATCGTGGTTATTGGTTGAATTTTCCATTTACATACATACATCAAATGAGCAACAGGCCCCTTTAACTACATTCAGCCAAAAATCAAACTGGGCTGGGTTAGATGGAAAATTTTGAAAAATTTGTGACAAATGGCTAGCTCGTCGCCTAAACAATCACATACCCAAAACCCCATATACCATTAGTCGCCTTTTACGACATGCTAGGCAAGAAACACAGTTGGCACATTTTTTAAAAGTTCCAGACTAACATGGGAGACGCAATTTACAATTTTCTATTTAACCCTAAACCTAATTTAATATTTTGACTAAAGGAGCTCGTTGCTCCTTGGAATAGTCAAAGAGCAAATCCTGATAGGATCCTCCTTATCCTAATCACGTCAGGGACTGCGGGAGTAAAGGCATGTACATACGTAGTATATGAAATTGCCCCTCAATAACTCCTGAAAGTAAACCAAAAAGGGATATATATACAATATGTCCTAAAGACTCAAATTATCCCAAACAACTTAGGTAACTTATTAAGAACGTAAGTTTAATAAAAAGTTTGTTAACATAGCTTTATTAAGACACCAGCAGTGCCAGTGGTTTCGCCCGCGTTCATGGTTAATGTTATATAGCCTATAGCCTTCCTCAATAAATGGTCTATCTAACACTGAAGGATTTTTTCAAATCGGATCAGTAGTTCCTGAGATTAGCGCGTTTAAACAAACAAGCAATCAAATAATCTCTTCAGCTTTATTATATTACTAGCTGACCAGGCCCACTTCCTAACGCCCCGTTCTCGGATGTTCAATACTCATATTTTTTTCCGCGCATCTTTTTAATTTTTTTTTCTTTAATAAGAACCTTCACTTGACAATAAAAAATAGAACTAAAATGAATTAGCGAAATCGGTTCAGTTCTCGAGATTTGCGCTTAGCAACATATTCAGCGATTCATTTTATATTATAGATTAGTAATGTAAGTATGTTTCTTATTAACTACCTACAATGGATATGAATTTAATAACATTGTATGATCGATTGGCAAGCTCGCTACAAACAATACAAACATCTAATTACTAAATTACATGTTTACATACATTTTGAATTGAGCATAATTACAAATTGCTAGCTCAAACATGGTGAAACGAATCACATTCCATTATCACCTTTACTGCCTTGAAATTAAGTTTAAAATAGAATGTCTTGGCTAGCGTATTTACATTGTATAAAACGAAAATACAAATTGTATAGCTTTTACTTTTCTTTAGCACGCGAGTAGAATGTGCATTTAAATTTAGAGCACTCCGTCAACCGGTTCCGTGGTGTAGTGGTTATCACATCTGCTTTACACGCAGAAGGCCGCCAGTTCGATCCTGGCCGGAATCACACTTTTTGTTTTTGTAATGATAATTTAGCTTAGTTTTTGGAGATCAATTTAGTATTATATTTGTTTTTTTATTGTAATCTAATTTGTAATTTTAATGTGAAAGTAAGTATCTTTAACTCTTATAATTTTAATGGCTGAATGAAATAAAATTAGAAGAAATGTTAAATTTTATTGCAGACATAAACACTTAACTTATAGGATTTAGACCTCACGAAAGAAATTGCGAGTAAGAGCGTTGTTATAAAAATATAAAAACATCAATAAAATCAGTATTGTAAAGGTTATTAAGAATGCTTTTCTCTGCGAACAACCTAATGTTATTTTTCACACTAATATTATAAAGAGCTATATATTATAAAGATACAATAGCTCCGAAACTACTGGACCGATTTGAAAAATTCTTTCACCAGTGGAAAGATACTACATCAGCGAGTAACATAGGCTATATTACTCGCTGACACACGTATGAAAATTTATACTACAAAAGAAAATGCACAAATATGCATACATACTTTTTTTTTTAATGGTTAAGTATAAAATTTATGGTTGTAACTTGTGAATTTTACAGCAATAATTTAAGGCAAAAGCATTTAATATGCATACATACATATTACGCCCGTAATCCCCGAGAGACAAATTGGCACCTAGCCCTCTTAATCACATTCAGCCAAACACAAAACTGGGCTGGGTTAGATGGAAAATTGTAAAAAAGTAGTGACAAGTGGCTAGCTCGTCGCCTACAAAATTATACACCCAAAACCCGATATACCATTAGTCCGATATACCTTTTACGACATGCTAGACAAGGTACACAATTGGCACATTCTATTTTTAAGTCCCAGACCAACATGGGAAAATATACAATATTGTTTTATAATCCTTAAAAAAAAATTTCAAGTACCTAATTGATTACTGAGTTTCAATAAACGTTTGCACCGAAGATGTCTCTTTCCAGAAGTCCGTCATTGAATCGATAATTTCGTAATTATAATCGGGACACGCGATTCGTAATCGATTCATCGCGTGCCCACCAAATCGTAAACAGTGTTATGGATGTGTGTTGGCGATGAAATGCGATGAGTACAGTGTCTGTTTTATTTATTAATCGTACATTTAATTTACCGGATGGTCGTAAAAATAGTCTGATTCTTATTCATAGCGGGAGAGTAATTTTAAAGTGAGCACGGCTTTCTTTTTATTCGTCTTCATCTTTTTTCAGCAGTATCTATAGATAGAGTAAAGGTTTTGTCTTTTTTTCTGTTTGTTTCGGCCAATCTCCAAAACGGCTTGATCAATTTTGATGGAATTTTCACTGGCAGTTCGCTGATGATTTCTGCCACTATTTATATATAGGTAGGTATATATAAATAGTATAGTATAAATAGTATAATTATGTGTATAAAAATCTTAAACAATATATTTATAAAAGACTAAAATAGAAGTAAGAACATCTTTAATATAATTTTGATAGGTACGGTATACATACACTGTCATCATTTTCCTAGCGTTATGTCCCGTTCTTAGACGGGGTCCGCTTAGACCATGATCCAGGATTTAGCGAGTCTGGTAATTACATTGAAGCGACTGCCGATCTGACCTTCGTAACCCTAAGATAGGGGAACCAGACAATTTTTGGATCATGGTTACAAATTCAAAGTTGTTTGAATTTGCAGGTTTCATCACGATGTTTTCCCTCACCGTCGAGCTAGTGGTATAAATATGCACATAGATTTGAAAAATCTAGAGGTACATTCCCGGGTTTGAACCCGCACTCCTCGGTTAAGAGGCGCGTGTCCTTACCATTGAGCTACCACCGCTCCGGTATACATACACTGTGTGGTCTGTATATATGTGTATATATCATCTTGCCCTTCTCCCAGTTCATCTGGGGTCGGCGCACCATGTCTTCTTCTATGTGTATATGTACTAACTTAATACTTGATCCCATACATACATTATCTAGAAGAATAAAGTATAGGCCTGGGATGTTGGGCTAACACCTGGAGTGCTAATAAACTTTGAATATTTAGGCCTATCAAAGTGAAACCAAGATCATAATATGCAAATGAACCATTTTATCGTTATTTAATCATCATCTTCCTAGCGTTATGTCCCGTGCTTAGACGGGGTCCGCTTAGACCATGATCCAGGATTTAGCGAGTCTGGTAATTACATTGAAGCGGCTGCCGATCTGACCTTCGTGACCCTAAGATAGGGGAACCAGACAATTTTTGGATCATGGTTACAAATCTAAAGTTGTTTGAATTTGCAGGTTTCATCACGATGTTTTTCCTCACCGTCAAGCTAGTGGTATGAATACGTACATAGATTTGATAAATCCAGAGGTTTTGAACCCGCACGCCTCGGTTAAGAGGCGCGTGTCCTTACCATTGAGCTACCACCGCTCTTTATCGTTATTTAATCGCGGATATCGTTATCTTTTTAATCAATCGGTGGACGGTCGGTTACTTTATAAGCAGCATGATACGCTTTCATTTAAATTACACAATCGAGTCGAAATTTTATTGTTGTCAGGGTAAATTTTAATTTTATTAATATAAGTAGGCCGTGGGTCGGTGAAAGCGCACGGAATGTGTAATACATTTCGGTTTTATGTAATTATCGGGATTTGGTAACGAATATTGCTTTAAGAATTTAATTGTTGTTATATTGAATTCGAGAGTTCCGAGTCTCTAGACTTCTGTTGTGCTGGACTGGACTGTAAAACGAACTGGACTGTAAAAATTGTACGAAAGCGTGACGTCACGCGCAACGCGAATGGATTGTGTCATCGTCAATGTTTGTTTGACAAATAAATAAATAAATACGTGTTCAATATTTTTTTTAAATCGGACTGAACAGAATTTTTCAGTCATCTTGCCTATTTTAGCTCTGAAGATCCAGGGCCATGTGCTGGATCTAAAATGCCGTTGGACTTGCAAGTTTAGTAGGCCACAGTGATAGTACCACCGTGGTCAGATGTAAAACGCAACGGCAAGTGCAGTATGCACAGATGCACAAAAGTGAAAACAGTACCGCGGCGCTAGGCGCACAGCCCGGCTCGACCGAGATCGTCTTCCGATTAGAATTTATCGAGATAAATCAGTTAACATAACTTCTTTTTTTTCTTTCGGGGTTAATTCTCATGGATACACACGTCGCCGGGGAGCGAGGTGTGTTATGTCGGACTCTTACCGGCTAAAACCCCCGGGTCTTCCATCTCTGCCACATGAAGACATATACCTAACTACCTAACGTAACTCAGAATGTAGTGCAGTGTAGAATAAAAATACACGTGATTTTTGGTGGGGGAGGGCATTATTCTTAAACCATACCATGTGTCACCAGGTAGGGAAGCTGACCTCCTGCGAAATCGAATGCGCGAATGCGCCATCGAGCTTGTCAAGGTCGAATAGACTGACTCCTTTTACCCACGCCCGCTTGCTGAAGCTGGGGAAGCTGCATGCATCTGGTCATTGCAGGCTAGGGCAACCCCAGTCCCTAGTAAAGCGTGGAGTTGGGATTTTTATAAAATAAGGTGTTAAATATATTATATATTATAAATAAGCTGTCATTTACAGTGACGCTATATTTTAATGCTTTGTGATGTACTATGTGCTATATCCGCCTTGATATGGCGATTATAATGGAAAAAAAATACATTTGCAACTAAGTAAATGTGTACTGTATTTAGTGAAATGAAACATATCGATATCTGACGTCTGAATATAGCTTTTATCGATGCTTTATAGAAAAATATATAAATAAATATCCGACTAAGTACATCACATCACATTAATTCGTTATAATAATAAAAATAATAAATTCTACCGACTGACACACCAATTCCCTAGTCACAAACTAAGCTTATAAGCTTGTGCTATGGGTACTAGGTGAACGGATAGACAAACTTAAATACGTTTATAAACATCCATGACTCAAGTACAAATATCCATGTTTATCACACGAAAAATTTGCCCCTAGCGGGATTCGAACCCGCGACCCTTGGTTTCGTGGCCAGGGTCTCTGACCACTCGACCAACGGGTCAGTCATTCATTGATCTGACTTCGAGGTAAGTAGCTCAAGCACTTGTGTTACGGATATCAGAATCAACAGTGGTATTATTATAAATATATACATATGTACTTAAATATTGGATAATAAATATCAATCTATATGTGGACCACTCCTACATGAGACCAGACAATCAAATAAAATGGATGCCATTTGAATATTTCAGCAAGATGTGATCATAACTTGGACAATGCCCATAAGCGTATCGACTGGTCATCGTTTGTGACCTCATCGGATCCACCGTAATGACCCATGGCTTATGTCACCATGCCACCCGTATTTACGACATTAAAGTTGAAGTTTCAATGGTCAGAAAAAAACAGTGAAATTCATTAATTGTATCACATGTTCCGTGAATAAAATAGGGTTAAGTGAAATTATAATATAATTAATTATACAATAGGGATGATGACTGCATTAAAAAAACTATAAATCTATTTAGTCCGTCAGTTATATTATATATAAATAGTAGACACATATTTTGCGCTTTATCAAATTAACAAAATATCACAAAGATAAAGAGCATCAAAGTTTTGGAGTTGGGGCTTGCGACGTCACTATTTAGTAAACATTTTCGAAAGCGAGACGTCACGCGCAACTTGAAAGCATTGTATCTTCGTCAAAGTTCGTTTGACAAATAAATAAAAAAATACGTCTTCAATATTTTTTTATAATCTAACTGACGGACTAAACAGATTTTTTTTGTCATCTTGCCTAATAATTTATTACACTGTTTTTTTTGGGTTTAGATACATGTATAAAGATTATAGACGTGCTCGAGTTACATACATACTAATACGGAAAGAGAGTCGTAATCATCAGTATGCTCCTTAAACAACTTCTAGAGAAAAAAAAATGTTGGGTTAAATTGTAAAAGAGTAGTGACAAGTGGCTAGCTCGTCGCCTACACAATCACAAACTCAATACAACATTAGTCGCTTATTAAAATGTATATTTATTAATCTAATCAAAACTTTATAAATAGGTATATATCAACATACACGTGTTGATTATGAGATTAGTTACTTAGTTACCAATTATATACTACTTAATATATAAAGCTGAAGAGTTTGTTTGTTTGCTTGAACGCGCTAATCTCAAGAACTACTGGTCCGAATTGAAAAAATATATATGTGTTCTATAGTTCATTTATCGAGGAAGGCTATAGGCTATATAATATTAACCACAAACGCGAGTGAAACCGCGGGCACAGCTGGTTATCCTATAAAGACTAAGTTGCCAATTAATATCGCTTTAACCACAGATTAGTGTACAACTTTATTTAGTGCAACCGGCCGCTGGGCGACCTTACTAGCGCCATCTGCTCGCTCGATCCAGGCCAACATAGGTTCAGCCACAGTCTAAACTAAACACCAGTGAAGTTACATAGTACATTAAGACTATCGTAACAGCTGGAGCGATCGTGGTAATTTTGTGCGAAGGCTATAGTTACCAGATGTGCGTGTGGACCAAGGGACCAGTCCTGGGATTCGCAAAGAAACTTTACCAATATTTAGTAGTAGTCTTAAAACAATTGTAGAAACTATCCAGGACTTTGTAAAGCAAATAATAAAAAAAAAATACAGCCCTTTACGTCTGGTCCCTCAGTTCCGACAAGCCGTAAGCGAGATCTCGGAGAGGATCGTGAAAATTAACTTGCTTTTATTGCACAATTTTAGCAAACAATTTGTATAGCCTATTTACTAAATACTAGGCCACAAGCTGGTACATACGATAAACTGCAAGGGTTTTATTGTGGTCCCTCAGTTAGGCCAAAACGAAAACAATATTTTGTAATTATTTCTTTATTAAATCAATTAATCCGTATTTTACTCAATTCATACTTTAGTAGAACTCATAAAGGATTTTGTAAAAAGAAATAGACCAAATCCATCGATTAAATATAGCCTATATGTTATTCGGATGTATGAGCTATATTATTCAAGTTTCATTTAAATCCATTCGGTAGTTTTTTTTGTTAAAGAGTTACAAACATCCATTCATACTTACAAACTTTCGCATTTATAATATTAGTAGGATTGCATTAAAATCAAGGAACGTGGTGGTTGAAACGGAGTCGTCTCACTGCAGTTTGCCAAACTGCGTCCCAGCTTTCTACCGGCAATTCGGAGCGCGGTAGTTTTGTACTATTTGTTGCTATTTTATAGATGTCAACGGTATTGGCCGCTTTACCGTACTGTAAATATAATGATTGTTGCCGTTGAAATTGTGAATAGAGTTTGTTGAATGATTGCTTTTTAGGCTGTAGTGGTTATTAGCGGTGGTAGCTTAATGGTAAGCACGTCAGTCTCAAATACGAGGTGCTTTAGTTCAAACCCAAACACGTACCTCTCTGTATGTTTTATATGGTCCGTTGTTCGAGTGGTCAGAGGCCCTGGCCACGAAACCAAGGGTCGCGGGTTCGAATCAAGCTAGGGGCAAATGTTTTGTGTTATGAACATGGACATTTGTACTTGAGTCATGGAGACGTCTTTATGTATGTCTATCCGTTCGTCCAGTATCCATAGTACAAGCATAAGCTTAGCTTGGAACTAGGGAATTGGTGTGTCAGTCTGATAATTTATTATTTTTAACCGACTTCAAAAAAAAGGAGGAGGTTCTCAATTCGACTGAATTATTTTTTTTTTTTTTTTTTTTTTTTTCTTGTATGTATGTTACTCGATATCTCTGAGAATTGTAAACCGATTTCCAAAATTTTTTTTTTAATCGAAAGGGTTTACTTCCGAGTTGGTCCCATTGCCACCAAATCAGGATCTGATGAAGGGATCCCAGAAAAATCGAGGGCAACCCTCAAACTTTATAGGCACGTACAATGTGTTTTAGACATTTTCTAAGATTGTTCAAGTATTTACGCATAGTACTTATCATCTTATGTTGGTGAGCTGATAATGGAAGGTACAAATCCTTAACGATTAGGAATTAGTTTATGATTCTTTAAATATTGATATCTTCGAGTATTGTAAGACGATTTTTAGAGTTCTTTTTTTTATTCAAAAGGGTATATCCTGGAGTTGGTCCTATTGGTACCACATCTGGATCTGATGAAGGAATCTTAGGCAAATCGAGGGAAACCCTCAAGTATTATAGGCGCGTACAATCTATTTTAGTTATTTTCTAAAACAATTCAAGTATTTACGTCTGGTATTCATAATCTCATGTTGCTGAGCTGATGATGGAAGGTGTAACTCCTTAACGATTAGGAGTTCGTGGATAATTCTTTCAATATTATAGGGCCATATTGAGTGTTATTCTCGAGATAGTCTCAATTTCACCAAGTCTTGGTCTAGTGATTGGATTTCATGAAAACGAGGGCCACTCTTAAATTTTAACTACATGTTAGGTGTTTTATTTATGTTTTCTAAAACGAGTCCAGTATTTGTGACTCGTACTCATCATGTTATGTTGCTTAGAGCTGATGATGAAAGGTATAACTCTTTGAAGATTAGTAGTTTTAAGTAATTCTTTAAACATTAAAGGCTCGTTATACCTTTTTGTCTTTAGTCTCATAAGACCGGCACTGTCTCATTAAAGCAGCTCGTTTTGATTTGGTCTACCTACCTATTAATAAATTTCACTAAAAAGTAACAAATAAGTTAAATTTTAACAAAAATAAAAACCGACTTCAAAAAACCATGCAAAAATTTTTTATAAAAAAACAAGTAAAAACTGCTTTGATAGCTATTTAAATGTCTAAACACTAAAAAGTATAAAATAAATTCTTTCGACTGCTTCGATGAAAGTATTAATCTTTAACACGTATTTAAATATTTACAATAATCAGTTAGTTTTGGAGTCGGTGCCAGCCAAACTAAAAAAAAGTAGACACTTAATAACAAATTACCTTACTAATAACAATATGAAACAAATTAGTTAAAATATGAGTATATTAACTTACTATTGATTTTGTATATTCAAAACCTATTTTACCACCCTTCACCAAGAAACAAATAATTGCAAATTCCGAAATGATGATATAATTACGCGGGCTGGCACCGACTCCAAAACTAACTGATTATTGTAAATATTTAAATACGTGTTAAAGATTAATACTTTCATCGAAGCAGTCGAAAGAATTTATTTTATACTTTTTAGTGTTTAGACATTTAAATAGCTATCAAAGCAGTTTTTACTTGTGTTTTTTTATAAAAATTTTTTGCATGGTTTTTTGAAGTCGGTTTTTATTTTTGTTAATTATCTATTATAGTATAGATACCATTATGTCCGCTATCCCCGAAGGGGTAGGCCGAGTCCTAGAAGCAATATGCTCTTTAAACATTTACCAATGGTGATGAAAATAATTTTAAATTTAATTTGAAGTAATGTCATCATCCTCCTAGCGTTGTCAAGAGCTTAGTAGGGGTCCGCTTAGACCATTATTCAGGATTGCGCGAATCTGGTAATTACATTGAAGTGACTGCTGATCTGACCTTCGTAATCCTTAGACAGGGGAACCAGACAATTTTGGATCATGGTTGAAATTCCATAGTCGTTGGAATATGCAGGTGTCATCACGATGTTTTCCCTCACCGCTGAGCCGAAGTTCAGTTAGTAAACAAACTGACTGTAATAAACTAACTAAACTTCACGACACTTCCCTAGCAGGGTAGGCAGAGAGAACTGAACGCCCTATGGCACGATCCTTACACACCTCACTCGCTTCAACATTCATGATCCTTTTCATACAAGCTCTACGGTTTTTATGACTCCTAACATCACCTTCTGTTAACACACGACCAATCTGCCTTCCGCGGCTCAGTTAATTTTTTTTTGATAATCTAACTTACGGACTAGAAAAAAAGATTTGAGTCAACAGTGTATTACAAAAGCGCCGTTTCTTACTCACGGCTCGCGCGTTTTTACTTTACTGCGCCATGGCGCAAATTTGTGTTACTCAAAAAACTGGCCGTGAGTAGTGTCGATATTTGTGAGTCAACCATGTCGAATTTGTACAAACGCCGGGCGATGCCAGTCGTCATTTCGGTACCAAATTGAATTATTAAATCAATACGTATCCGGGCTTGTTAGTAGGGTGACACTCATAATGTTGTATGTTAGAATATTTTATTGACATTAATTATTAAGAACTAACTAAAATTCATGCCACTTCCCTAGCTACCTAGAGAACCGAACGCCATATGGCACGACCCTTACACACCTCACTCGCCTCTTCAACATTCATGATCCTTTTCATACAAGCTCTACGGGTTTTATGACTCCTAACACCACTTTCTGTTAATACACGACCAATCTGGTCGTGGTAGGTGAGCCTGGGCCTTCCGCAGCTCCTAAATCCTTCCACTTTCGCATTGTATATCTGTTTAGTCAATCTTTCGTCATTCAATCTTTCCACATGTCCGAACCACCGGAGCATGCCTCTTCTTACATTGACTCCGACGCTGTCTTTCAATCTTCAAAAAAAACAATCCTTACTTTCCTACTAATATTATACTTTTTTTTATGTTGGTCTGGGACTTTTGAAGAATGTGCCAACTGTGTTCCTTGCCTAGATTCTGATTGTTACATTAATTAAAGCATCAGCCAACTCCTTTTGGAAACCCCAATATAGGAATAGAGAATCCTAGTAACATATCCATGTTTCAAGTGTGCAGGTTTGCTACTAAATACTACCACAGTAAAGTTCTCAACCCATTGTCCGGCTCTAAGGATCACAAAGTTCCTAAAAGCTACATTATCCGGCTCGAAGGACCACATGTTCACCCTACCGGTCACGCTGCGCGACAAGCGCCGACAGACGGCTTTGCCGCTCCGCTGCACACCGATTGCTTTCGGCTTCCATTCCTCACAGTTCAGTGAATTTGAAGATGTCCCATTTTATATATGACTAGCTTTAGTACATGGCTCCGCTTGCGTTAGATTGGGTCTTACAGAGATTTCGTGCGTTTAATTTTTCAGATTGAAAAGCAGACTGCCTGTAAATTTGTCTCAACCATGATAAATGGAACCTCTGGGATCTAACAAACTAACGGGATAAAAATTAGTCCATTTTCTATCTCAAAGTTCAAGTATAATATAGTATGAGTAAGCCCTGTTACTTCAAAAATAAATATTGTCTGCTTTTAACTTTATAACTTTGTTAAATTTAGACGTTATAAGGAAGGAGATGTGTGTATAGTATAGGCTTATTGTTATTCAAATAATTCTTATTGTAAAAATATTAAAATGTGTAAAAATAGAGCGCTGTTAGCTCAATGGTAAGGACACGCGCCTCTTAACCGAGGAGTGCGGGTTCAAACCCGGGCATGTACTTTTTCAAATCTATCTACATACTCACCGTCGAGCTAGTGGTTATACCGCTAAAATATAATAATAGGGAAAACATCGATGAAACCTGCCAATTCAAACAACTTTGAATTTGTAACCATGATCTAAAAATTGTCTGGTTCTACTATCTTAGGGTTACTAAGGTCAGATAGGCAGTCGCTTCAATGTAATTAAAAGACTCGCAAAATCCTGGATCATGGTCTAAGCGGACCCCGTCTAAGCACGGGACATAACGCTAGGAAGATGATGTGTTGTAAAAATATTGCGGGATTTCATCCATCAAAGTGCTAATTTAGTTAGCAGTCAAATGAATCCCGCTGAATCTTGCAACTCGTTTACAAACTGCTGTTACCAGTGACCCACTTCTCACAGCATAATGGCAGTTAAGTAACAATGTGGTAATGATGTGTTTAGGTCGATCAGACATTCATTAAACGGGCTAGGTCGGTGTACTTCGATAACTTAGATTTCAGAGGCTAACACCCGTATTCACAAAGAGTACTTTCTTAAGTATAGCACCAACACTGTGCAAAGAATGCCATTTTGCAGTGCGTTCCTTTTGGCAAGCCTTTCTATTCATAAACAACACTTAAGTTATACTCGGCTAAGGGAACGCACTGCGTCGAATACTGCTCTGTGATTGGTCCATTCGTGTTGCAAAGTTCACGGCGGAGTTTGACAGCAGGAGTAATGTCAAATGAATAACCTCAAATATAATTTATCAGTCTGTTGAATTGATTGTTTACAGTGCAGTGCGTGTTATTTTTACGTAAAACATTTTATTTTATAATTGAACATGTCCCAGCATTTGAAATCATCAAATAAAAATAATATTATGGATGCTATGTGGTTTCTGCTTCCACTTCTGCATGAGGCCTCTTCCAATTAGTTTACTTAAATCGTTTATAACCAGCGGCAGAAGGATACAATAAACGATGTCTTTTGAAAACCTATAACGTCTTCGAAATTCTTCCGAATTATAATAATCGAAAGGATTTTGGAAGTCCACTTTTCTACTAATTAATGTCCTTTGTTCGAATAATCTATCCTGAATATAGTTGTCAAATTCTTCTTCACTGCTATAATCCATTTTATATTAGAAAATCAACCCTTAGTATTTGGAAACAATACAAATAATAACCTCACTTGTAATTACTGACAGCTCTACCATTTACACTATGCGTTGTCTAAAGTAGCTAGCCCGCTTCCTTGGCTGTGCGTTCATTTTAACGGACGCATAGTGCGCTCTGACACTTAAGTATTGTTTCTGAATTGGTTTCGCTAGCCCTGTGCGCACGTGCACACTATGAGACCTCACAGTAACGTTTGTGAATACGGGTGTAAGTCATGTTAGGAGTCATAAAAACCGTAGAGCTTGTATGAAAAAGATTATGAATGTTGAGAAGGCGAGTGAGGTGTGTAAGGATCGCGCCATATGGCGTTCGGTTCTCTCTGCCTACCCCGCTAGGGAAGTGGCGTGAAGTTTAGTTAGTTAAGTCCAAAAAAGTTACGAGACCCATGTTAGTCTGGCACTTAGAAAGTGATTGTAGGTATGTAGTATGACGTGTTAAGGTCGAGCAGAATATGCACTAAACGGTCGTAGGTCGGTGTAATTAGATAATTTTATAGTTCCACTGTTTGTTATGGGATGAATACAGGAATTTGGAGATATTATGAGGCCCTTCAGGACCAGAGGCCTGGGGGGACCGCCCCCAGGTTAGTCCTCCACGGATATACGTAAATAGTACAGTCACGAGCGATAATGTGTATGTATACCCTGTCACATTTTCAAACACGTACCACTCCATGCCATTAATGTGAAACAAATGTTTACCTGTTTTGATAGTTAGGTGATTGAGGAGAAATTGTTGTTCATGTATTTCTGGAATGGTAGAAGTTTGGATATTTTTTAAAATGTGACAATGTAAACATATTATTTCTCATGACTTTATATAAGCGTTTAAATAATTAGCGTAGATAAAATTTTATTTCTCTTTTATTGGGAATGAAAATTCTGAAAAACAAGCTCTTCGCTTGGACCATCACAAACCCTCATCCCTTCAAATCATCATAAGACAGTCATAATTAGAAATATATACAGTTGGCAAAATAGTAGCAAAGTAAAAACATATCGCGAGCACATCACTGGTCCCGATGACCAGCGGATTAGAGCACAATGCGCCGGCGCAGTGTATTCGGAGCGGGTTGCGTCATCTCTGACCCTGGCTCTGCTGGACGGTTCGGTGATATTTGAGGTAGAAGGCGATTCTTGATCATCACACTTGGATTAGACCCTGCCCCATGCGAGTTGTGGATTCGAATCCCACCCAGGACAAACATTTGGGGCCTGCTGCCCCTTTGACTCTGCCTACCCTTTCGGGGATTATGGGCGTGATTTTCATTCATGTCATCGCTCTCGTCTCAATATCCGAAGGGATTGACAGATCCCAGGGAACAGTTTGCTGCTTAAACCATACATACATACCGCAATCCTTAAAAGGAAAGGCAGAATTCAAATAAACACCTTAAATCACTTTAAGCCAAAGAAAATCATTGAGTTGGGTTAGATGGAAAATTGTGAAAGAAGTGACAAGTGACTATCTCGGCATCTATATTACCGACCACTGACAGATTTTATTTTATTTTATACTATGTATTAATGTTGGCATGTCTTGTTACAGGTCTGGCACAAAGGATGCTTCAAATGCCAAGAGTGCGGGATGACGCTCAACATGAGGACATACAAAGGCTACGGCAAGTTGCCTTACTGCGAAGCGTGAGTTGAATTTTACCTTTGTCTGTTGTTACTTATGTCTGTTGTTACCTTTGCCTATTGTTACTTCTTCATGTTATTATTTTGTCGTAGACTTTACCTGTTGTTACCTTTGTCTGTTGTTACTTATGTCTGTTGTTACCTTTGCCTATTGTTACTTCTTCATGTTATTATTTTGTCGTAGACTTTACCTGTTGTTACATTTGTCTGTTGTTACCTATGACTGTTGTTACCTTTGTCTATTGTTACTTTTTCATGTTATTATTTTTGTCGTAGACTTTACCTGTTGTTACTTTTACGTTACGGAAGCACTAATGGGAGGGTAGGGGGGGTCTGTGATATCTATACATTGAGTTGGTGACAGCAGCAGTCAGCAAGAAACATGAAACAATTCTGTAAAAATTGTATCAATGCTTACTTAAGCATAGGGGGGCTCACCTACTTTTGCTATTGGAGGAGGGTGGCCATGTAAAATAATCCAATTTGTTCGTTTCCTATTTAAGGATTACGAAAATCCGTCTCTTCAATGTCTTCCAGACTCGCTTAATCCTACATCATGGTCTAGGCTGACTAAGCACATGAATTATCTCTAGGAAGATGATGAATATCAGTAAGACTAAGCTTATGACGTAAGCCTAGTCTTATTCATATCAAACTAACCACTTATACACAAGTAAAACCCCACATGATTTCTCAGTACGTCTAAAATAACCCTTACAAGTATATTACAAAACATACTTCGATGTATTTCGAGCGGGTTCCTGAGAAATAAACATTGACTATTTACGGAATGGAAGTAGTTACACGTATTAGTTGGGTGGACTAGCTCGATGGATGGGTAAGCGGCAGCTTATATGCATGGTGTAATGGTTCGATTCCGAACACATATTTAAAGTATGGAGTTTCATAGATTTAAAGAGGGATACATGATGTTTTACTTTACCGGCGAGCAAAGTGGTAGGGGTACAATTAAGTATTTGTATGAAGTATTTGTAGTTTGGGGACTGGTCTGCTCTGGGTGCTTAGCCAAATGAGCGCGAGCGATTCCATATCGAACTTCGCTAACGCTCGTATCGCGCCACAGACTTATTCGGGTGGACAAATCCGGAACTCCGAGTTCTTAGTAAACTGGTTTGTGGCGCGATACGAGTGGTAGCGATGTTCGTTATGGAATCGCGTAATCGCTGGCGCGCATTTGGCTAAGCTCACTGGTGGGTCAAGTTTTTGGTTTGTAATTTATACACTTTTATTTTGATACTATACAACAGGCCCACACTAAAACATGGGTCAAAGTTGATTATGATTCATACACCTTTGTATAAATTGTGGTGAAAAGAGTAACTACCGAGTTTCTTGCCGGATTCTTCTCGGTAGATACAACACTTCGAACCGGTGGGAGAATCATCTGTATTTGACGTTTTATAAATGTTTCTTTGAAACATATATTAATCTATTATTAATCTATATAAATAAAACAAAGTCGTGTTTGTTACACCACTTATAAGTCGAGAACGGCTGAACCGATTTACATTGTTTTTGATTTGTTGGATTTGTCTTCGTCCAGAATAACAGAATAACTATTAAAAACATTGAAAAATTGACGATAAAACAAAGTAAAAGCAAAAGTATTTTCTTATATAAAACGGTGGGATTCGTATCTGTCAATGTTAAATGTCAATTACTGGGCGATACGAAGTTCGCCGGGACAGCTAGTAAATAATATTTTGACTTTGAGTTTGACTTTGAATTTACGTAAATAGTACAGTCACGAGCGATAATATGCATGCACTGACGTCACTGTCACATTTTCAAATACTTCTACCACTCCATGCCATTAATGTGAAACAAATGTTTACCTAGTTTTGACACAGTTTGATAGTTAGGTGATTGAGGAGAAATTGTTGTCTAAGCAAATGTTCATGTTGAATTGAAAAAGTCAATTTTATATCTAACCCAGTAATTTTATTTTTGGCTATTAGTAGTTTGAGGAGGTTATTGCTCCTTGAAATTTTAAGTTCTTCCCTTTAATTTACTTCCTGTTTAATAAAAGTTTTATCAAAATCGGTTCAGCTGTTTCGGAATTGGTTAGAACATTTACAATCAATAAAAAAAATAATAGCGTGATTTAAACAGTACGCTAAAAAAAGGCAGCTAGCGTCTATCACATCATATGTCAATAAAAACAAATGTCAAAAACATCCCAATTGGGACGTTTTAGAGTCTTCAAATTGCTCGCGCTTATAGCATATTAGTCTATTATCTATTATATAAATATAATATCGTTGATTTGTTTATAGATTACGATCTATGGATAAAGTGACAAATAAGGTTGCAATGCCATTAGGTCACTCTAACCTACTTAATATGACCGACATCAAATGTACTATGTAGTAAGAGCGAAAATGAAAGTGACCCCGCCGTATAAAAACTTGCACAACCAAACAATTTGAACCTTATCGCCCTCAACATAAGGCGTACATGTTGGATCGTTTAATTCAATGGACTTCCCACGGTTAGGCGTGAATAGTGTCTATTGCGTTGGGAATAGGGTTGCAAATGGATTGTTGTATGTGTTGTCATTTAACGTCCAGGACATTATGTCATATACAGCCAAGTTGTGTTTGAGGATGCTATTATGCAAGAGTAAGATAATGTTGTAGCGTTTTAACATATTGAATGGGTTTATAATTAAACGTTATTGTTTTTACACACATATCCATGATCCATTTGTCGCATGTTGGTCTGGGACTTAATTATTAAAAAACACAAGTAAAAACTGCCTTAATATCTATTTAAATGTCTAAACACTAAAAAGTATAAAATAAATTCTATCGACTGCTTCGATGAAAGTATTAATCTTTAACACGTATTTAAATATTTACAATAATCAGTTAGTTTTGGAGTCGGTGCCAGCCTGCGTAATTATATCATCATTTCGGAATTTGCAATTATTTGTTTCTTGGTGAAGGGTGGTAAAATAGGCTTTTATAGGCTTAGAATATACAAAATCAATAGTAAATTAATACACTCATATTTTAACTAATTTGTTTCATATTGTTATTAGTAAGGTAATTTGTTATTAAGTGTCTACTTTTTTTTTAGTTTGGCTGGCACCGACTCCAAAACTAACTGATTATTGTAAATATTTAAATACGTGTTAAAGATTAATACTTTCATCGAAGCAGTCGATAGAATTTATTTTATACTTTTTAGTGTTTAGACATTTAAATAGATATTAAGGCAGTTTTTACTTGTGTTTTTTAATAAACATTTTTTGCGGGGTTTTTTGAAGTCGGTTTTTATTTTTGTTAAAATTTAACTTATTTGTTACGTTTTAGTGAAATTTATTAATAGGTAGGTAGACCAAATCAAAACGAGCTGCTTTAATGAGACAGTGCCGGTCTTATGAGACTAAAGACGAAAAGGTATAACGAGCCCTTAATGTTTAAAGAATTACTTAAAACTACTAATCTTCAAAGAGTTATACCTTTCATCATCAGCTAAGCAACATAACATTATGAGTACGAGACGCAAATACTGGAATCATTGTAGAATAAATAAATAAAAAACACAAGTAAAAACTGCCTTAATAGCTATTTAAATGTCCAAACACTAAAAAGTATAAAATAAATTCTATCGACTGCTTCGATGAAAGTATTAATCTTTAACACGTATTTAAATATTTACAATAATCAGTTAGTTTTGGAGTCGGTGCCAGCCCGCGTAATTATATCATCATTTCGGAATTTGCAATTATTTGTTTCTTGGTGAAGGGTGGTAAAATAGGGTTTGAATATACAAAATCAATAGTAAGTTAATATACTCATATTTTAACTAATTTGTTTTATATTGTTATTAGTAAGATAATTTGTTATTAAGTGTCTACTTTTTTTTTAGTTTGGCTGGCACCGACTCCAAAACTAACTGATTATTGTAAATATTTAAATACGTGTTAAAGATTAATACTTTCATCGAAGCAGTCGATAGAATTTATTTTATACTTTTTAGTGTTTGGACATTTAAATAGCTATTAAGGCAGTTTTTACTTGTGTTTTTTAATAAACATTTTTTGCGGGGTTTTTTGAAGTCGGTTTTTATTTTTGTTAAAATTTAACTTATTTGTTACTTTTTAGTGAAATTTATTAATAGGTAAGTAGACCAAATCAAAACGAGCTGCTTTAATGAGACAGTGCCGGTCTTATGAGACTAAAGACGAAAAGGTATAACGAGCCTTTAATATTTAAAGAATTACTTAAAACTACTAATCTTCAAAGAGTTATACCTTTCATCATCAGCTAAGCAACATAACATGATGAGTACGAGACGCAAATACTGGAATCATTGTAGAAAAAATAAATAAAACACTTAACATGTCGTTAAAATTTAAGAGTGGCCCTCGTTTTCATGGAACCCCATCACTAGACCAAGACTTGGTGAAATTGAGACTATCTCGAGAATAACACTCAATATGGCCGTATAATATTGAAAGAATTATCCACGAACTCCTAATCGTTAAGGAGTTGCACCTTTCATCATCAGCTCAGCAACATGAGATTATGAATACCAGACGTAAATACTTGAATTGTTTTAGGAAATAACTAAAATAGATTGTACGCGCCTATAATACTTGAGGGTTTCCCTCAATTTGCCTAAGATTCCTTCATCAGGTCCAGATGTGGTACCAATAGGACCAACTCCAGGATATACCCTTTTGGATAAAAAAAAGAACTCTAAAAATCGTCTTACAATTCTCGAAGATATCAATATTTAAAGAATCATAAACTAATTCCTAATCGTTAAGGATTTGTACCTTCCATCGTCAGCTCACCATCATAAGATGATAAGTACCATACGTAAATACTTGAAAAATCTTAAAAAATGTCTAAAACACATTGTACGTGCCTATAAAGTTTGAGGGTTGCCCTCGATTTTCCTGGGATCCCTTCATCAGATCCTGACTTGGTGGCAATGGGACCAATTCGGAAGTAAACCCTTTCGATTAAAAAAAAAATTTTGGAAATCGGTTTACAATTCTCAAAGATATCAATATTTAAAGAATCATAAACTAATTCCTAATCGTTAAGGATTTGTACCTTCCATCATCAGCTCACCATCATAAGATGATAAGTACCATACGTAAATACTTGAAAAATCTTAGAAAATGTCTAAAACACATTGTACGTGCCTATAAAGTTTGAGGGTTGCCCTCGATTTTCCTGGGATCCCTTCATCAGATCCTGACTTGGTGGCAATGGGACCAATTCGGGAGTAAACCCTTTCGATTAAAAAAAAAATTTTGGAAATCGGTTAACAATTCTCAGAGATATCGAGTAACATACATACAAAAAAAAAAAAAAAAAAAAAAAAAAAAAAAAAAAAAAAATTCAGTCGAATTGAGAACCTCCTCCTTTTTTTTGAAGTCGGTTAATAAAACACTTAACATGTCGTTAAAATTTAAGAGTGGCCCTCGTTTTCATCGAACCCCATCACTAGACCAAGACTTGGTGAAATTGAAACTATCTCGAGAATAACACTCAATATGGCCCTATAATATTGAAAGAATTATCCACAAACTCCTAATCGTTAAGGAGTTGCACCTTCCATCATCAGCTCAGCAACATGAGATTATGAATACCAGACGTAAATACTTGAATTGTTTTAGAAAATAACTAAAATAGATTGTACGCGCCTATAATACTTGAGGGTTTCCCTCGATTTGCCTAAGATTCCTTCATCAGATCCAGATGTGGTACCAATAGGACCAACTCCAGGATATACCCTTTTGAATAAAAAAAAGAACTCTAAAAATCGTCTTACGATTCTCGAAGATATCAATATTTAAAGAATCATAAACTATTTCCTAATCGTTAAGGATTTGTACCTTCCATCATCAGCTCACCATCATAAGATAATAAGTACCATACGTAAATACTTGAAAAATCTTAGAAAATGTCTAAAACACATTATACGTGCCTATAAAGTTTGAGGGTTGCCCTCGATTTTCCTGGGATCCCTTCATCAGATCTTGACTTGGTGGCAATGGGACCAATTCGGGAGTAAACCCTTTCGATTAAAAAAAAAATTTTGGAAATCGGTTAACAATTCTCAGAGATATCGAGTAACATACATACAAAAAAAAAAAAAAAAAAAAAAAAAAAAAAAAAAAAAAAAAAAAAAAATTCAGTCGAATTGAGAACCTCCTCCTTTTTTTTGAAGTCGGTTAAAAAGAATGTGCCAACTGTGTTCCTTACCTAGCATGTCGTAAAAGGCGACTGATGTTATATCGGGTTTTGGGTATTTTATTGTGGAGGCGACAGGTTAGCCGCTTGTCACTGCTTTTTCACAATTTTCCATCTCAACCCAGCCCGGCTTTATTTTTGGCTCAATGTGGTTGAAGGGGCATGCTGCCCCTTCAACCACATGCCTACCACTTCGGGGATTATGGGCGTGATGTTATGTATGTATGTTAAAGATAAAGGGTTTAACTGCTTGGTTGAACTCTATTAGCCACATCGTGGATTGTGGATGTGACATTAAGTATCTATTGTTAGATGTGAAGATATAATCGGCGATTACCATCCCATCCCTAGTCGATTGCAATACTGGGCCCAGCTCTAGCATTTTTTTGACAGGCTTATACTCTCGCGCCATAACGTTTGAGATGTACAATTGTTGTGTTCCGAGTTTCTTTTGAATACAGTTAGTGCCATAACTAGTTTTTGTTTGGATTTTACTAATATTTAATAGTATGTACAGAGACCAAGTGGCTAACCCGACTCACGCTTGACCGTTTTTTCTCCATCGCGTGTCATACGCGCCGCACTGAACGAACGACGACGTCGCGAGTGTTGCTCACTTTTACTTTTTTTTTTGGTATAGGGAAGCGATTTTGTCGCATTCACGACAGGCTGCGACTTTTTTTGTTGCGGTTCAATGTCCAGACGGTACCTGGTTCGATTCTTGGTTGGGTGGTTTTTGGCGAATATTAATGCTAAGACTGGGTCTGGGTGTTATCGTATTCGACTTAAGTAGTCTTCTTTTATTTGTTTTAGGGGAAGGAAAACCTTACTTTAACCATAGTACTTATAGCCAAGGTAATGTCCTCCTAACCGATATCGGTCACGCCGGCCAATCTCAAAGAGGATTAGCCATCTACGCAGGAGATATTGTAGTGCACAAGTGTGTGCGCAAACACAGGTTCTCTCTGTTCCTTCACTCTCATAGTCCGGTGAGACGGCACCGACATGACCGGAGTGAGGTCAGGCGCAGGACCAAAGGCTTAACGTGCTTTCCGAGGCACGGGGGTGATTATACCACCAACTTCCTGACTCCGGGCTGTTACTGAGTAATTTCAATACGGAAATAACCAGCCACATATTTTTGACCCGACCCGGGATTTGAACTCGAGGACCCTTGGTCCTTATGGCGCATGCTACCATTCGCATGTTAATATGATTGCAATTGTTGTGAGGTTAACCCACGGCCACTTTTTCCTTAATCCCTCAAAATGAATAAATGCTAGTTTATATTCCCGCCAGGTAAGCGATTCAGCCGTTTTTAGGATCATCAAAACAGACACCAGAAATTATAAACAATGTGTCTTGTTTATAGCGATATATATTATTTACTATTTAGGTATTTGTCTATTTTTCATTACATACGTATGCCATATTTTTTTTATAAGAACTGTTATTTATTATCTACACTCTGTATTGTAACGCATGCCAAGTACAACTTAGTTATCTTATCAAAACTATTTCACTTTACAGACACGTACCAAAAGCGAAGCCGACTACCATGGCGGAGACGCCCGAGCTCAAACGGATAGCCGAGAACACCAAGATACAGAGCAACGTCAAGTACCACGCCGACTTCGAGCGGAGCAAGGGGAAGTTCACACAGGTCAGTCGTAGTCGCGCGGGTAGGTCGTAGTCACGCGGGTAGGTCGTAGTCGCGCAGGTAGGTCGTGTGTTGCACAGGTCAGTCGTGTGCGACACAGGTCGTATCGTCGCCCGTGCCGTGTGAAATACGACCGACCAGTCGTATGTTACACGGGTCACCTGTATGTCGCTCAGGTCGATCCTATTTTACACAGGTTAGTCGAGTTCTACACAGGTCAGTCGTAATCCTAAATTTTATACAGAGTTGTCGCGTATTAGAAAGATAAGTCCTGTATTGCGCGGGCTAGTCGTAAGTCACGCAGATCACAAGTCAAGCGCGCATACCTATGAAATAGACTAAAGGCAGTATACTCACATCAGATTTATCGCATGTTTGTAACATATCACACAGGTCCGGCGAATATCTCAATGTAATAATATTTTACACTCGAAGACACTTCAAAGCCTAGGTACACAAATCGGGTCGTGAGTTGACTATTTGTTTTACATTTTTCAGGTAGCGGACGACCCTGAGACCCTACGGATCAAAGCCAACACAAAGATTATAAGCAACGTGGCGTACCACGGGGACCTGGAGAAGAAGGCGCAGATGGAGAAACAGAGGCAGATCAACGAGAACGGCGAACTAGTCGGTGAGTTACACATTTTATCGGTGAAATTCTCCATTTTACCAATTAGTTTCTTCATTTCATCGGTGAAATTCTTCATTTTACTGATGAGTTTTACCATTTTATTGGTGAAATTCTCCATTTTATTGGTTCGGTTGGGTGTTGAAATGTTCATTGTGAATTACTGTTTAAATGTATTATTGGGCCGTACAACATACTGTATTTTTCAACTTATTTGTTAATCCTACGATATTTTTTTTAATAATAATCTCTGGGTTAGAGATTATTCATAGTCACGATTTTTTTTACAAGACTACGTTATATTTTGCCTTTCATTTTTTTATGACAATGGATGGAATTATTAATTGAAACCAACGCCGAAGGTAAATTTAGCTCAATATGAGTTGAAGTAAATAAACTAGTGATCATTTATATTGACTAGTTAGTCATTTACATAGTTACATATGTAAATGATTATATTTAAATACATTTAGTTCCGCTTTCGCATAATTAGTATAATAGTATACTAATTATGCGAAAGCGGAACTAAATGTACGCTATTATTTTTTTTCCTAATTTCATCTTAATCTGTTCAGTAGTTTAGGTGTCAATACACAATAGACAGACAGTTCCATTCACATAATATACAATTAGTATCGATTACAAAAATATACAGTATGTTGTATAAAGCCTAGTTCTGCAGCCCACTTTTCATACTAGAGCACAAGCGACCATAACAACTGGACTGGGTTCCATACAACCATTCGCCATACGAGCCATGGTTCAAGACATAAAACATTCACATGAGTAACAAATTATACAAAAACGGTTGAATATATAGACTTTACTATCCATTTCAACAGTTGAAAGGGATATCGGATGATCGGTTGAAGGGATAGGGATGTCGGAAATGCAATAAAGTATCGATATATATTGTATCGATAATTTTTGAATATATCAATATCGATATTGATATTTTTATTTAAAAATATCGATATATCGATGTATCGGTGTGATAGGAAAAAAAAAATATTTGGCCTAATCTACTTCAATCATCTTACATTACTAGATAAATACTAATCAATAGACATCATTTTTAATTTTTTTAAATCAAGGACAACAATAAAAAATATTAATTATTTATTAATCAAACCAATATTTATCTGATACAGACATAAGAAAAACTCTTTGATTTACATGCTCGGCTGTAAGCCGACTTCTGTTTTTGGGTACTGCGAGATTTACAGCAGATGCCACTCTCTCTGAGGAAACCGAGGACGCAGGCGATATCAAATACTTTAGAGCTATGTCGGAAAGGACTGGAGTAAAATGACGACAATCAAACCAGAATTTTGTAGGATTCTCTTTTCTGGGTGATCTGATCTGATCTAGATATTGCTTTAGTTAATCAAATCTAGATCAGATCAGATATATGATACTGATCTAGATATTGCTTTAGTTAATCAACTCAAATGCAGGCAGAAATACGCTCGCGTTGAGGTTATAATACGGATAACAGACGGATAGTTGAAGCACAGACACTGACACTGAAATGTCATTGACAGACAGAGTTGCCAACTTAAAAGCCAACTTAAGTACCAAATTAAAACGCAGTAAATCGAGTCGACCAAAGACAAAAAAAATGTAATTTGTTAAAAAATGTTAGTATAAAAAAAGTATTCTTTTTTAGGATTTTTTAATTATAAAAAATATCGATTTTTATACCTTTTCAATACTTGTAATTTTATATCGATACCTCGATACATCGAAACATTAAATATCGCTCAAAAATATCGATACATTGAAAAAATAATATCGATATATCGATGTATCGATATTTTTTCGACGAGCCCATTTCAACTTAACTTTTTTATAGTTACACTAGCTGTGCCAGCGGTGTCACCCGCGTTTATGGTTCATATTATAAAGACTATTACCGTCATACATGATTTCTATGTAACTTTAACCATTAAGGGTGCACACGCGACGGAAGCTTAAAAAATGGAGTAACTTCTCCCGTTTTCCCAACATTTCCCTTCACTACTCTGCTCCTATTGATTGTAGCGTGATGAAAAGTATACTATAACCTGCCCAGGAGTATGAAGAATAATTGTACCAAGTTTCGTTAAAATCCGTCTAGTAGTTTTTGTTTCTATAAGGAACATACAGACAGACAGACAGACAGACAATCATTTTACTGATTGCTTTTACCCAGTACTAAGTTTTGAATATGCCAACTGTGCCAACTGTGGTTCTTGCCGAGCACGTCGTAAAAGGCGACTAATGGTATATCGGGTTGTGGGTATGTGATTGTGTAGGCGACGAGCTAGCCACTTGTCACTACTTTACACAATTTTACATCTAACCCAGACCAGTTTTATTTTTGGCTGAATGTGGTTAAAGGGGCCTGCTGTCCCTTTGACTCTGCCTACCCATTCAGGGATTATGGGCGTGATATGATGTATTATGTAAGTTTTTAATACATAGTTGGTTTAAACTAACTAACTAAACTTAACGCCACTTCCCTAGCGGGGTAGGCAGAGAGAACCGAACGCCATATGGCACGGTCCTTACAAACTATATTTATTTAAACTATTTATGGTAGTTAGTTTAAACCTATTTTAAACAATAGAAGACTATTCGTTTTGCAGCTATTTGTATTACAAGTGGAATGCATTTAATAATTTAATTTAACAAAATCCATATTCACAATATCAGATTTTTTATTTAGCCATTTAAAATGCTGCTGCAAACGAACTCTGTGACTGACATCGTGCACTCTGCACTGTGCCAATTCTTTACACAAATTAAGATCAGAATTGCAATTAATTATTTTTTTCTGTATGACCCGGTTCTGTCTGTATTTGTTACTCATGTGACATCATGACATTTATATGTTAACTATTCGATACTGACCAGAGAGATTTAAAGGTGATACTATATTAAGACCATCTTCTATATCATTGCTCGTTTAAATTTCAATTTCTGTTATATGTCATTAAATAATCATCACGCAATTCACGGAATGTTCTACGGCAGGGGTTCCCAACCTTTTAGTGTCTGAGGACCACGTTTATTTCATTATTGTTATCAGGGACCGCTAGGTCGAAAATGAACTTTGTTAATTTTAAAATAACCTTCTTTTTTCATTTAAAACTAATAAAATTCTAGGTCTTGCGGACTGTGCCGCATTGCCGCACGTAGATACACTAACAGATTGAGAGATATATAAGCTGTGAATATGTTTTATTAAAGTTAGACTTATACCAACTATTGTCTCAATTACCCCAGTCCTATACCCGGTTCAACGGACCACTGGTTGGGAACCACTGTTCTAAGTGATTCTGTGAACATTTGTTCTGAAAATACTGTGCTATTTTTATTTGGGAACTTATGTACTGAACTATATATAAATCATTTCTTTTTCACTTCATAACTGAATTATTTATGGCACGCTATCGCAGTAAAACGGAGAGTCCATTTTTACACATTTTTTTTATAAATAAATATTTTTTACGATGAAGTTATTGAAGTTTTTGTGAGTTAGTGTGTCCGTTACGTTTTCTCGTAACCACGGACCGTATCATATGCATCATGAAATGGGGAAAATACGCATGAAAATATGCACGAAACTAGTTAAATTATGCAACGACAGATGGTATAAAGTTAGTAAATATCTTATCTTAATATATATAAATTACGCATCACGTTGTTTGTCCGCGATGGACTCCGGAACTACTTAACCGATTTTAATCAAATTTGCACACCGTGTGCAGTTTGATCCAACTTGAAAGATAGGATAGCTTACATATTAATTTATTTAACCCGATTATGTGTCATTAACTGTTAGGCGAAACGAAGTTCGCCGGGCCAGCTAGTAATTAACTAAATTCAAACAAACAAACACTGGCTTTTGATATTCTACTAGCAGCGCCCTGCGTTGTTCCCGTTCCCGTGGGAAAATGGGGATAAAATATGCCTATGTTACTTCCGGATAATGTAGCTTTCCAATCGTGAAAGAATTTTTGAAATCGGCACAATAGTTTTTGAGTTCATTCATTACGAACATACACACACACAAAAATACAAATTTCCTCTTTATAATATTAGTATAGACAAACAAAGCACCCTTAAACTCTCTGGTCACCCATCCACCATTCATGTGTTCTAATCAGTTTGTTTGTCCACCGCTTTATGTGTTAAGATGTGCCAACCGAAAATTATCAACAACAAATCGATAACTATGCGACCGAAATGCTGCCGCCGGCCGTGCCGCCCCCCAACCTGCCCCCCAAGAACCACTACCAAACGCCGACGACGCAGTACCAACCGCCGACCACGCAGTATCAAACGCCGACCACTCAATACCAACCGCCGACCACGCAGTACCAAACGCCGACCAGCCAGTACCAAACGCCGACCACACAGTACCAACCGCCCACCACGCAGTACCAACCGCCGCCCCAGTATCAAAACACGCACCAACCGCCCCCGCAGAACCCGCAATATCAGCAGCAGCAATATCAGGCGCAGAATTATCAGCAGAAATACGCTCAGCAGAAGTACGACGACTATCAGTACCAGTACGAATATCAGAATCAGAATCAGTACGCCAATCAGAATGTTTACGGGAATCAGTACTATGGGGGTGGGGGGCAGCCTAAGATTGGGAGGATTCAGGACTACGACCCAGTGAGTGACGGGCCTCGGGCGCCTCCCAACACGCAGAGGGCCTCGGCGACACTCATTTATAATAGTACCAGTGACGGAAAGAGAGGTTTGTACTGGAGTTCCTATTTCATGCATGCATTTCATTTTGACTGTGTCTTGAAATTTACGGTTTCGTGGTAGGGTTAAGGGGTGTCAATTAGTCTTAAAATTTTAATTAATTCATTATTATCCCTTTTTTATTGTTCTCACAATCAAATCTTACATATGGGTATTAATAATACCGAAAAATGGTATTTTTGAAGTAAGATGAGATAAAATGAGACACCCATCAACATGGGGGTAGTGTAGGTCAATAATGGCCAGAAATTACTTATATGGAAGTAGGAGGGGGTCTGAAACCATGTTGCCAGGGAGAAGCGATGTGGAACACATCTGGGTTTCACTGAGTAGGCCTCTTTCCCTGGGGGGAAATAAATAAATAAATTCAGACTATATCACATACATTGATCTGACTCCGTAGTAAGTAGCTTAAGCACTTGTGTTACGGACATCATAAACAGTGGTATTACAAATATATACTTAAATATTGGATATTAACACCCAGACACAGAACAAATACAAGTATTCATCACATGAATATTTGTCCTAGGTGGAGATAGAATCCACAACTCTTGGCGCATGGGGCAGGATCACTACCGAAAGCGCCATCGAGCCAGTCAATGACTATCCCAAATAACCGCCTTGCCCCTCCCTGAGTGGACGTGGTATCTTTAAAATGTTCAATCTTTAGTCACCCCCAAACTATGACTCCACCGTTACTGTACATCCTAACGGACTTGACTCCTGGCGTCTCCCCAGGTGCCCACCAGCCTCAGCAGCAGACCAGCCGTCAGATCGGCCGCGTGACTGATCTGGACCCGCTGGCCAACGAGCAGCCAGTCAGCAAGCCGCCCTCCAACCACCTCCAACAGGTACATACATTCATAACTACATGCAAACATACACAAATAAATCATCTTCCTAGCGTCATGTCCCGTGTTGAGACGGGGTCCGCTTAGACAATGATCCAGGATTTAGCGAGTCTGGTAGTTACATTGAAGCGACTGCCGATCTGACCTTCGTAACACTAAGATAGGGGAACCAGACAATTTTTGAATCATGGTTACAAATCCAAAGTCGTTTGAATTTGCAGGTTTTATCATGATGTTTTCCTTCACCGTCGAGCTAGTGGTATAAATACGTACATAGACTTGAAAAATCCAGAGGTGCGTGCCCGTGTCCTTACTATTGAGCTACCACCTCTCTTACACCTGACACAAATACATACATACATACATTTATATTTATTTCGAGTCCGCAATCCCCGAATGGGTACGCAGAGTTTAAGGGGCGATCAGCTTCTGCAACAACATGTACAGCTCCAAATATTGTTGATAGATGTTCCTAAGGTGTTCTAAATGAAATGTATAATATACGAGTTGTCCCAGACAGTTGGTCTGGGACATAAAAAGAATTTGCCACCTGTGTTTTATTGCCTAGCATGTCGTAAAAGGTGACTAATGATATATCGGGTTTTGGGTGTGTGATTGTGTAGGCAACGAGCTAACCACTTGTCACTACTATTTCACAATTTTTTATCTAGCCCAGCTCATTGTCCTGTGTTGGTTTGGGACTTAAAAGAATGTGCCAACTGTGTCTCTTGTCCAACATGTCGTAAAAGGCGACTAATGACATATGGGGCTTTGGGTATGTGATTGTGTAGGCGACGAGCTAACCACTTTTCACTACTATTTCACAATTTCCATCTAACCAAGCCCATTTTTGTTTTTGGCTGAATGTGGTTAAAGGGGCCTGCTGTCTCTTTGACTCTGCCTACCCCTTCAGGGATTATGGGCGTGATGTTATGTTATGTTATGTTATGTTTTAATATACGAGTACTTGTATTTTTATTTCAGGGCGTGTATATTGCAATGTACGACTACGAAGCTACCGACAGTGACGAAGTAAGTATTTTTTTACTTCAACAACCCACGTTAGAAGTATAGATGTACTGATAAATACCGGTAACCAATAATAACTAGTCAGAACCGGTTACTAAGAATAACTGTACAATACCGGTTACCAAGAACAATTGATATTGATCAAATTTTGCGGTAAATACCGGTTGCGGGCACTAACCGGTACATACCGGTTGCGCACAATAACCGATAAATACCGTTTTTTTAAATAACTGCATGTCTTTCGCTGTTACACCTATTATAAACCGGCGATTACCGGTGCGCCTAATAACCTAACCGGTAAATACCGATTGTATACTCATCTAATATGTTTGCGCCTCAAGGTATCGTTCCGCGAGGGCGACTACATATCGAACGTGACCTCCATCGACGAGGGCTGGATGACGGGGCAGGTGCTGCGCACGGGCCGCACCGGCATGTTACCCGCCAACTACGTCGAGAGGGTGAGCGCGCCGCCCGTCTACAACTAGGGGGGAGGCAGGGGGACTGAGGGGGACAGCTAGACGGGGAAGATGACACTTGTACGCCTTATAGGTTTAAGGAGACTTAAGGGGACTGGGAAGACGTAACTTCTGCTCCTTATAAGCACTAGGGGTCTGAAGGGGGGGACAGGGGACTAGTGTGCTATCCCTCCCCTGAAGGGGACGAGTAGATGGGGGAGATGTCACCTCCTTATAGACTCTAGGGGACTTAATTAGAGGGGGTGGCATCACTTGTCCCCTTAGTCAATAATCTCATCCTTGATCCGCTCCTGATACCTGTTATGTTCGTGTCTTGAGAAGTAGGATAAGTCCGTCTATAATTAGGAGGGTGCAGGACTAAAGGTGATAGGGAACTGAAGGAGATGGGTAAGATACATACACACATAACATCACGCCCATAACCCCCGAAGGGGTAGGCAGAGTCAAAGGGGCAGGAGGCCCCTGTAACCACATTAAGCCAAAAAACAAAACTGGCTGGGTCAGATGGAAATTTGTTAAAAAGTAATGATAAGTGGCTAGCTCGTCGCCTACACAATCACACATCCAAAACACCATATACCATTAGTTGGCACATTATTTTTAAGTCCCAAACCAACATGGGACAATATAGGCAAGATAGAAGATCATTAAGGACTTAGTATGTCCGCCCTCTTTCGTCCACTATTTTCCCCCCAAAGTCTAGCAATAACACTCAGTTCCCACACTATTCCCCCTAAAGTCTACCGATTCCCCTCATTTCGTCATCACACTTACTTCGCCATTCCCCCTCAGTCCGCCCCTCCCCTTAGTCCGCCCCTGGCGGAAACACCCGTCTCGACGACTCTCGACTATTTGTACGAAGTCTACACTCTGAAGATATTTATGTATGTACACAACTAACTTAGATTTTAGCGGATGCTTGGCTCAGAAAAAATAAGATATATGGAGTGTAGAAATGTAAGAAGCGCAAACGTGGTATGAAAAAATGTCCGCTATTAAATTAGATGGCGTTTTGAAATTAAATGAAAAAATCTCAAACACTAGGCTAGAGATTGAAAAAAAGAATGAGAATTTTTCGTTTGCGCAATTTTATTAAACCTCGCAAAAAAAAAAACAATAAATTTTATGTGCCTTTTGCGTATCATAATACTATGTACACTTACGCAAATAATTATTTGATTTGATTTGAACAAATATAATTATATGTAATTAGTATTCTAAGCCAAGTGTTCGCTGAGTTAATCTTACATTTGTTACATTTTGCCAGAAAAATATGCCAATTATTAACCAGTGATCTTAATATGTAACACATCAATTTAATAGCTGTAAAATCATAGAATTGGCCTAATCCTAGAATAGTTTTCTCATGATCAGGTGTTCAAACACATTTCCAGACTTTCTGTGTTTAAAATACTATTCATATACAAGAATATTGTGGATTTTATTTATACACATACATAGCCTAATATGTATTTTTAAGTAAACTATTGTTATTTAAACTATAGTTGTCTACAAAGTTGAGTTTCAGCATGTTTAATTGTCAACATGTTGAACATTAAAACGGAGTGTTGCTGATGTTCAACATTGTTGATTTGTTACTATTTTGACAGTTAGTTTTACTGATATTTGTAATAAATTAAATATTGTCGACTAGAAGTATAATAATGTTTATTTATTTTACTTTTTCGGTTGTACAATAGCAATAAAATAAGGACCAATTTATATATATATATCAGCAGTTTATAATTCATTCCATTTTTTTTATATTATATGAAACAGTTTATATAAAAAACTTTTGTGACTGCATTTTTAGCTAAATAATAAATAAACGCTTTTGTATCGAAATGCTATTCTAAGGCCTTGAATATTTGTAAACATTCTACATATCTGTGAAGGTTTCTTAGAATTTTTTTTTTACAAAATTTTGAGATTTTTTAACTATTTTAAAAATTGTTTTAAAGTACCTGCACATCTGATGAGGTGTTGTGAGGTGTAATGTTATGCCTTGTACATATTTATATATTTTAGAGTAAGGTTCCATTGGATATGGTGTAAAACTATATTTTTTTATTGAGAAAAGCTTTCGCATAATAAAACTATATTAGGCACTACAAACGTATTTCGCTAAGACTTTTTTTTTATTAAAAACACATTCCGTTAATGAAACATTGTAATGTCATCAGGAATATATGAAACTCGTCATGAAAACTTTAATCATCTATTTCTTTGTCATTCTGTCTGCAATATAGGCAAAAAATAGTAAAGGGTGCATTTTCATAAAAAAAAAAAACTTTTTATCCGGAATTTTCTAAGGGTATAATAATAAAAATCCTAAAATTAATATCTAAATGAGATACAACGACACATCGACTTTCAGCTATCTAATGGTAATAATAATAATCTGTTTGAATGCATCAACATAACTAATTGTCTAACTAAACTTCACGCCACTTCTCTAGCAGGGTAGGCAGAGAGAAAACTAATATTTCAAAAGCATCAAGAATGCAGAGTTTCGTATCGCTTTAACGATATGCGGAGAAAGTTCTTCAAATCATTAATAAAAAATAAGATACACGAGTTTTCACTTGGTACGCAACTAGTGATGCATGATGGACGTCAAATCACCCGCATTTATGGACGTGAAGGAATTTTGAGATGATTTTTTAAATAAAAGGTGTCTAGATGCTACCTCGTAATATGTCCCTTGTTCATTGTTGTTTAGAAATCATTTTCTTACAAAAATGCAACCTAGACATCTACAACTAGTAGATGAAGCAAATGAAAAGCATCTATAGAGCCCTTTTAAAAGTTAGTGACGTCGCAAGCCCCCACTCCAAAACTTTGATGCTCTTTATCTTTGTGATGTTTTGTTAATTTGTTAAAGCGAAAAATATGTGTCTAGTATTTTTTATATAATCTAACTGACGGACTAAATAGAATTATAGTTTTTTAATGCAGCCATCATCGCTATTATAACGCTTATATCTCCTTACTATACGAGTGCCTTAGGGCGTCGCCCCTTTCGCCTTTACTTAGGGGCGCCCGAATACATTATAACTCATTAAAAAGTAAAGTTAAAAATGTTTCATATATCCCTGACATTAACAATCAAAAGCAATTTCTACGCTCATTAAAAACGATGTTATGCTTAATTTTTTTTAAATTCGAGATATTTAATGCACTCTTAGGTTAGAGAAATTATTTATTTTCTAATAATTCGTACTGCGTGCTATAGCAGATTGAATATTCAATTATGTATAAGGCACAGTCAAACTTGTTTTTGCATGTAAGTAATTCACATACATCTAAATAGATAATGCTAGTCTCTTATTTATGTAGATTTGTAAGAAACTGCATGTATTCTGACCAAGTAACGATTAACGAGTAACAAATAGTCTAACTATTTATTACCGAGTAACATGCCCGTTACTTAGTAACAAATTCATTACGTTATGCATTCGATATTTGTAACACTGCGTCATACTATTGCGTCAACACATTTCACTGCGTCGAGTGTCAAATTAGTTTTTTTGAAAATGTCGAAATAGTATCGCGTTGTTTATTTAGATGTATGACAGTAAGTATCTTCAATTACTCGTGCATTATGCCAAGTTAAATCCATTGTTGCTGAATAAAATTATTGTAATTTAATTTTTTTATTATATCTTTAGTATATCTTTTTGCAATGATGAAGAATATTAAGCTCAGATCGCTTTTTAACAGGATTAAATACGTAGTCGTGTAATTCTTTTATCAATCCACATTCATATTTGTTTTAATGAAGTGTGTGTCTTATATTGGCAGTGTGACTAAGATATCCGAGCGATTTTGAAAAAAAATGTACAGATATAGTAAGGATTATGTGCCAAAATATTCAAATTATTCTAGAGACGTGTGGTTATAATTTTCTATTACAGACATAATTTACATTAACATTCCTGTACATATCGTACATGCACGAATTTAAACACAACATACCATCGATGAGCCGTCATCATTTCCGTGCGGGCCGTCCGCGTCAGCGCGCCGGGAGCGGAACCCGGCGTATCGCGGCACAAAGCGACGCGATATAATGTAGTCAGCACATGGATTTAATAACTACGCATAATGTATATCGAGATATTACTAAAAAAAAACGTAAAATTGTTAAAAACATATTGCCATATCTTGCAATTCTATAGTTTGTTATATCTTCATATATGGTGTATAGGAAAATAATTTTTTTTATTGGAATGGTTTTTTGTCATCACAATGATTGTCCGTCACGCAAGAAACAGTATTATAAGACCGATTTTTAGTGCCTTTTGTAATGTGTAATAAATTTTGTAAGCAATTACTTCTGGATTTTATTTACTTACCTACTTATGGTCTTAAACGTGAATCGTGATATAACGCTAACAAGATGATGATGATAATAGCATTATTTGACCAGGTAACCTGTAACATAAATACTTATGCAGAAATAGCTGGTAGGAAACGAACCCATGACGTCAAGCATTGCTCTAAGGACTGCCAATCGCTGTGCCACCAACTGTTTTCACGTGAAATTTTCATAACATTATGTACTTCAATAATTTAAACTTGTGCAGTCTTGTTTTTCAGTAACAAGATTCTTTGAGTATTTTCAGTTTATTATATAAAATGAAGTAAGTACTACTTTCCTCTTTATAAACATAAAAACAAGCCGTATGGTTCAAATATTTAATTCGCAATAAATACTCTATACATAGATATGCAACATATTGCTTTAGTTAACATATAAGGAACGGTAAATAGAGATCATTAAATAATAATAAATAAACATTTTACGCGGTTTAGTCAGCCATATTATTAAATACAAACATTGCCTCATTTATTAAAGTAGAAAAAAATCTTTTACTATGAATATTTTCGAGGAAATTCCATAAATGGTTTTCTATTTACGTAAAATTTTATGATGTTAAAATGAGAAACTTTTGTTATATAGTAATATAATATTAATTCTGGTAAGTATTAAGTCTGAAGAATTTAATTTAATTAATATTTTCTAGAAATTACATACGTCTTCGTCACGGACTAGTAAAAAAAGAAGGACTCCACGGTATCATACTATAGCGTGAAGCCACGTTTATGCATGTGTGAGTGAGATACTTATGGTACCAGATATCGGATATCTGTCATTTGGAGCACTTATTATGTCAATGTGTGACGTAAGGTGGAGCACCTGAGGAGCTTCAATGTCTAGTTAGTGGCGCGGAGTCATTTTTTTACTAGTCCGTGGTCTTCGTATATTTGTACACATCACCTATCAAGGTCTTTTAATATGAATACAAAATGACAATATTTCTAAGGTACTTATTATATGGCTGACTTTACAGAAACAAACATTATATAATAAAGATATTTTGAATCGAAATCAAACAGTAATGATATCGGTTATTGCACACACTATAGAAAAAAAATCTTCATAATTAATACATTGTTATTATATTGACAATTATTGATTTATAATTTTGAATAAATTATTTGCATTTGCACTCTATAACATTTATATAATATCGTTTAATACATCAATAATATAATTTGGAATATACTTTTAACTTGGAAATTTTAACTTGAGCACCTAATTTTAAGTAATACATACAATATACAACACCATGATTATACGGGAAGACATTTTTAAGACGATTTACTGGATATAAGTATATATTCGCGTTGCAGCAATATACAAGTATATAGAAGTACAAATTACCGACATAGTAAACAGGAAACACTAGCATACTATTTATCTAGCCCCGAACTAAGCATATTTGCGTGTACTAAACTCTAGACAGACACACAGACTTACTTAATACGTTTGAAAACATCCATGACTCGAGCACAAATGAAGATGGGAAAACATCAGTACATCGCCTTAAATAAGATGTTATTTTAAACATATTACATTCCATAAGAGTAAAAGGAATTGTGGAAAGGCAACGGAGTCCTACGGGATTTTCGTTTGTCATACCGGGAGAGGTAAGTAAGTCCTAGAAGTTCTCTTCAAATCAAATCTTAGGTGTGTTTTCCTTGCCGGTCTTACTTGATATTTTCTGCATTATTGTTTTCTGTATCTCATTTAAAAATGCGTTCCCGTATAATGAATACTTAGTACCATTTGCTATAGTTACCATATCATCTCACTAATACATAGGTAAATATTAAGTAGGGTTTCCATATTCGAGCGGGTGAAACTATTTAATAATAAAAAAATACACTTGAGTTTTTCTTTTTTATCTCATTCATCAAGGTTGACAATTTACCAAAGTAAAAAAATTGTTTAAAAAACATAATGTTTCTTCCTCAGCAGGCAATGGTAAGATAAAATCGTTACTCGAAACCTCATTAATGCATACAACGACTACATATTTTTTTAGAAATTAACCCAGTACAAAAGGAAATACTTAGCCCAAAAAAATACTAGTAAAATACTAAGATTAGGTAGTTAAATATTGCTTGAGAAATATTGAGCAAATAAATTCCTTTCATTCCAAAGAGTAAGTAATATTTTTTAATTTATCTTTTATTTTATAATATGTATAATTTGTATAAACAACTCCTAAATCCGAATACGGTCACCCCACCAATTTAATAGGAAGGAAAGTCAAACATTCAAATATATTAAATAACACTATCAAAACAAATGAAAAAAATTAAGTACATCTTCGTATAAGTACAAACAATATTCATCTATTATACTAACATTATGCTATATAAATATTTAAGCTATATTTTTATTTATTTATAACAATTTGCTGTGTCCAAGCACCTAAGCTTAACATGGTAACACTGTCTTATTATTTATTTATTTACTACACTTCTTTAAATTATATTTTAGACAAAACAAGTGCAAGATTATTTTCAATACATATCTTTAATTTTGTGAAAATTTTAAAAATATTGAAATTTAATGCACGAAATGACTACATATGTACGTAAATTTATTTTAATAGTTACCTAATTTTTATTTCAACGCTCAGACGATTATATAAGGGGGTAGGCAGATACCAATTCCGATTTGATAATTTGATGTCTACGATTTTGAAAGGGTCCTAATTCCTACGAGACCCCTTTGTTAGACCACCATCAATTTGAAAATAATCTTGCAACCGTCAATGCTTTTGCTAAGGAAGTTTTATAAACTCTAAGCTCCTATGTGAATTCTTATAGTACAAATAATAGCATTATAGTAATAATAATAATGGGATCGGAATAATAATTACAACTGAATCAACTTACTTCAACACTGCAAAATATACCGAGTATACTACAACAATTATTTAAGATTTATTTGGAATGATAATTATAATAATCAGAATGTTTTTTTATTAATTTAGACAGCAGAGGAATTAAACTTACAAATAGTTTCCTTTTTGATACTTTTACATGGACATAAGTCACTTCGACAGTGGTCCATATATACATTGTCAGTTGTCAAAACAAATTTGATCTTATTACAAGGAAATAGAAATTATTATCGGAAAGCTGAGTTTAAGCTAATTTGAAAAAAAATACAGCTAATTATATTAATCGGTAACATTGACGATGAAATAGTACTATTTAACTATGCCGTTGACGTTAATTTAACTTTCGTTCTAATGAAACAAAAGTGTTTGATGTTCATACAATTCATTAAAATAAACGTGACAATTTGATGATACTAAAACATTCCTTTTAATGTCACTTTATCGTCGCTATGACTTCATTAAGCCAATCGATCGATTCAATTGTTTTTTTTTCGTAATTGATCTTTCCACTGAGTACTCGTAAATAATATCAATAATACAAATAAATTGACAAAATCTCAGCAATTTAATCAAATATTAACAGTGGATTCGCTACAGCGCGCTACCACATTCCACACAATGAGATATTTTATCACGGGATGCAGTTCTCAATATTACGATACAAACTATTCTTAGACAAAATATCTAGCTTTTTTAAAATCATGTGTTGAAGTAAATGAACAATAAATTACAGTTTCATAAATTGAATTCGGTTATCAGATTTTACAAATAATAACTAATTATTTAAGCAACGTCAAAGCACTATTGAACTATGGGGGAAAATGGCCGTTTTGACGAATGATAATGCAGTTTTTCGGGCAAATTGAATTCCGTTTTATTCTATAATTCATTATCCATAATATATTTCATTGAATATTTAAGTACACTTTTGACATTTTGTTTAAACTTAAGTATGACAAATTGTCAATTTAAGAATTGTCAAAAATTATGTCAAATTGGAGACATTATGCTATGTATTATTAGAGTGATGGCTCTGTGCTTGTTTATATTTTAGCACTATAATAATTATATACCTAGTTTTAAAAGCCCAACTATTTTACGCGACTAATTGATGAATTTTAAATGGCGCTAGAAAACCTAAATCCTTTTTCAATATTAATACGGCCATTTCAACCCCCGCGGTGGCTAATGATACACTTAAATACAATTCGCTACAATTACTTAAATATTTAAGAAACTTAACTTCGTTGATAGTAAAAAAAGTAATTAAGACTAACTAGAATTATACCAAGGACACGAAATTAATGAGACTTGTAAATCTATGGTTATATTGTCTCTGGTATTGATGAAGTGTATGTTTGTTAAGATAAAGTCGGCAGGTCGTTATTTTACGATATTACAGAGTTCTTGTTAAAGTATTCATTTTAATTACATTTGGTGAGGGGCAAAAAATTTTTAAAAATTTTTGACATGTTACGAATTTCTCGAACGTCATCAAACACAACGTACACCGAGTATACTCAACTTTTTAACTATTTTACATCTGCCAACTTATACTCTAAGTACTGTAATTGCCATGATAAAAAATAAAAATTGTTTAGTTTAAAATATAGGTACAGTCTTTTAATTTGTTTAACCACAATCTAATATAAAAAAAAAATGATTTATCGGTCAGAACACCTCTTTGCTGTAAAATAATTTAAATAATGATTAAATTTTAATTATTAAGAAATTCAATATTAAATTAATAAACTAAATGTCAATATTTAATTTTTGGTCCTATTAGTATTCAAAAGACGAATTGTAAACAGCAACTTTAAAGCATTTTTTTTTTATTAAAAAGAAGAAATTATCAACATTTTAATCAATCAAATACACTTTTATTTTAGAATTATCGTTTAAAAAAAAGAATCGTATATTATGTTATTACTAGAAGTCTAGAAATCACACATTAAACTGACTGTACCGAAAACATATTCTTGCTACCGATCGCGATGTGGACCAAACAATCCATAAAAATGGCACGAAAAAAAAATGAGTTCATAGATTTTGTAAATAAATTATTATAATTTATATTATGGCATTTAAAATTGGAATGTATAATGTATAATTTGAAACGCTAATTTAAGGAATGTATAAATAAATGCGTATAGGCAAATTGACAAATATGTCGGTAATATATAATATTTGATTTGATTATATCATAAGATTTTTGTTACAAGTAGGTGTGACTTTTTTATCCCAGCAAGGGCGTAGGCATTGTCTGGACTCCCTCTAGCCGAAACATAGAAGTATATCCTTAATTGGAGGGATTATTGAGTAGCCGTATTCATATATCAATGTCCTTTTGTTTGGATATACGGAGAGTATTTTCGGAATAATACCAGAATTCCAAGAACTTTTCTGTTAATGACAGGAGGTGACATATTGTTGATATCAACTTCAAACAAAGTTTCATCAATAGAAATGAATATTGTGTAATCAAAACATACAATTTATGGCCCAATATTAATTACCAATATCTAATTTAGCTTTATAAACGGCGTTGGAGTGTCCTAAGATATAACTACACCCTCTGGCTAACTTTTAGGTTTCTTTAACAGTCTAAAATAAGACTCAGCAAGAATTACAACACTGGTCAACTAAACATCTTAGTCATAAGTCCTAATATGAGTTGTACTGATGTTATGTAAGCATTATATTACAACTGATTAGTACATTTTATTGTTTATGAGAGTACAATGTTCTATGATTTAGCTATATAATCGATTATTACTCGAAGTTTCGATCATAGCCACCTCTAGTTTTAATTGATTTGGATGTAATAAAAATATACAACAAGTTACTGTTATCTAATATTGCTCTGTAAAATTTAGAAAAAAACTTCACAAGGGATTTTGGATCAGGCTAGCGCGAGGCCCGTAGCAAATATTTACTTGCATAATAGAATTGCATTTGTTTAATGATGGGGGGGCCCCCTATAAAAAAGTGTCCCAAAACTTCAAAAGCGAGGCTTGTAATCCGCTACTCCCATATGGGTAGATCTTCAAAAGGCCTGTAGAAAATGCTTTCCAATAGACTTTTTGCCTGACAAAACTACATGGTTTTAGATTATTGCGGGCACTTTTTAAAAAAGGGGCCTCCTTTTATAAAAGTGCCCCAGGGTCCCTAAACGCGGCTCCTGCAACACCGATTCCGATACTGCCTTCAAAAGGTAACTATGAATACGCCAATACAACTACTCTTGTTGACCAGTGCTAAGCTACGCCACACCTACCATGTTGGTCGCATGATCTTATATCTTCGTGAGAAGACCTTCCAGCTCCAACACCTCGGGGATCTCGATGGCTTCCAGCCGGATGGGCGACGGGTTGAACGGGAACTGGACCGAGAATATCATCTTCGAGTCCATGAGTAGATTTTGCTGTAAAGAAATAAATAAATAATATTAGATGTAGTACAGACATGTGCTCACTTGCCTAAACTGAGGCTTTTTTGGCTCACGCGAGGACGAACCTACTCAAATGTTTCCCTTTGTCGCGTGCCATACGGCTCATTAACTTAATTACTATATAGATATTTATAACTGTAGCCTGTCGAAATTCACAGTAGTCGCCCATATGTGCACTGCATATAAAATTTTATTTATATAATAATGTACATATAGAATAAGGTAATGTAAGCTTATAATTTCATTTTGTGATTTCCTGTTAAGATTTTGTAAAGTTTGCTAATCAATAAATAAATAAAAATAAATCATTGAATAACAAGATACATGTAAATACTAAAATCGTTTGAAATAATGACTTTACTACTCAAAGCCTTAAAGTATAAAGTTAGAGATCTTGGAGATTGTAAGCGCCATTATTCTTGCAATATTAAAACTGTTAGGAATCATAAAAACCGTAGAGCTTGTATAAAAAGGGTCATGAATGTTAAAGCGAGTGAGGTGTGTAAGGATCGTGCCATATGGCGTTCGGTTCTCTCTGCCGACCCCGCTAGGGAAGTGGCGTGAAATTTAGTTAGTTATTTTAATTAAATTTAATCGTGAAAGGTTGATAAATCCCGCGATACGTTTAATAGTCTTCATAATAGATAAACTCTCAGCCTACAAAAAATATTAAAACATGCTTATAAAAATAAAGCCTACTTTCAACGGAATTGCAGGGACCTCTAGTTAATAGCAAAGGGCCGCTATTTAAAATAAATTTTCTAGTTAGTAAAAAAGGGGCTATAGTTAATAACGAAAGGCCTATAGTTAGTTAAAACGATTCCAGTTATTATTGAATGACCTATGTCATTCAATAATAATACAAAGGGGCCTCTTAATATTAACAAAGGGCCTCAAGAAGTACACTCACGGGCTCCTTGTCGGCGTTGGGGCCCGCCTTCTCCAGCATCTTCTTCTGTATCTCGTGGATGAACTCTCTCGTGACCTTCACCTCGTACTCCTCAGCTGGGGTGTACATGTTCAGGATCTGTGGGTAAATAAACGTTTAAGGTTTCAATTTAAGTCTTAAAATTTCACCAATCCAGTTTTACATACTGGCTGTTGGCTGCACATACTCCCCTCCACTTCTTTCTTGAGAAGAAAGAGGGGGTTTTATCCACAGCCTATCTATTTAGGTCGGTAGTAGATTAGGACTGTTTAAATAAATATAAGAGAAAAGAAGCTCTGTATTAAAGTTATCTCTCCCTAAGTTACATTCTCCACCGGCCACCCATCCTCACCTTGCACACTTGCATGGCGCTGAGGTCGGAGCACATCTCGACGGTGCTGGCCACGTCCACCATGGACTTGCGCGCCTGCAGCAGCTGCACCGCCTGCGTGATCGGCTTCAGCACGCCCAGGATCTCTTCCACCTGCATGTGACGTCACAAATGTCTCAATAAAGTTAAATATTGATGCAAATTTGGTCCCATGTTGGTCTGAAACTTGAAAAAAATGTGCCAACTGTGGTCCTTTTTAACCGTCTTAAAAAAAAGGAGGTTCTTAATTCGACTGATTTTTTTTTCAAGCATGTAGTAAAAGGCGAATGATACGTTGGGTTATGGGTATGTGATGGCGTAGGCGACGAGATAGCCACTTGTTCACAATTTTCCATCTAACCCAACTAGTTTTATTATAGAGGCCTACCCCTTCGGGGATTACAGGCGTGATGTCATGTATGTATGTATACTCACGTTCTTCTGTCCATACTCAGCGAGCTGCTCCTTGATCCAGATCTCCAGGTGTGAGATGTTGTAGCGGATCTGCAGGCCCTTGGCCCAGCAGCACAGGTCCTTGCGCAGCAACAGCTGGTTCAGGCTGTACGCGCAGATGTAGTAGAATAGCTGACGACAAACAGACGATTTTTAAATACCAATAGCATGTGTATGTATGTAGGTAGTACTTAGGTTATACGTAGGTAGTACGTAGGTTGTACGTAGGTGGAACGTAGGTTGTACGTAGGTGGAACGTAGGTTGTACGTAGGTGGAACGTAGGTTGTACGTAGGTGGAATGTAGCTCGTACGTAGGTAGTACGTAGGTTGCATGTTAGGTATTGCCACATTCGTTTTTTTTTAGGGCCTACTCGACTAGTAGCAAAGGATCTGTGTATTCGTTTGGTGTTTGAGAGTATCAGGGGCTCGGGGCCCTCGAGATGGTAAGAGGGGCCTGTTCCGGGATCGTGGAACCAAAAAGTGAATAAATCACAGTGAATACTACGGCGTCGGCCTTATCTGCTGCTGGCTGTTAGGGCGTCTTAACTTTTAAAGAGTCTGAGGTCAGTTTCATCCACCTAGAGTTGTACACTCACCTGCTTGAAGATGCAGACCCTGAGGGGCTGGTCGACGGCGTGCGCGTGCAGGTGCGCGTGCGTGGCGCTCAGCTCCTGCTTGAGGCGCTGCGGGCCGGCGCAGGCGGCGGCGGGCGACGCGCGCGCCGGACCCGCTTGTACTGTGATCTCCTCGTACTCCAGGATCGCGGGCACGATCAGCCGCTCCAGCTGCCGCTCTAGTAGGTGGATCAGGCCTGTAAATAACAACTTGTTTATTAAGCATCATCATACTGGGTATGTTTAAATATAGACGACATTGAATACAGAAATGTTGTTGTCAAATCGTCAAAGACTGTTGGTTTCACAACTCTCCTCTACTGACGCATATATGTGTACCTAATACCTAACTGTACTGATCTTAACGCAAATACAATATGGCTTGTGTTGCTCAGCACAGGTTCAGTGTAACTAAAATTTACTGTATAAGTCTTAACTGAGCTGTATCGACACTTTTACCTACTGACACCGTCACCCACTTGTACTGACCTTGGCAAATCCACACGGCGTTGTCGGTCAGCACTTGCCATTACTCAGAAAGGTCGAATATCCTCAGACACTATTGGTTCTTTATCTGTACTGACACTGTCACCCATTTGTACTGACCTTGGTAGATCCACACGGCGATGTCGCTCAGCACTTGCCGGTACTCGGAGAGGTCGAATATCCTCAGACACTGCTGGTTCTGGCGCGGCGTGTTCCCGCTCTGGTACACCGCGTCGCCGCTGTACTGGCGTAAGTTGTTCAGTAGTCTGGAAATATCGTATAGAAACATAGTAGCTGTATAATATATCAATTAATTGATTATAAGATGTAGAATAAATCGATGAACTGATAAATATGAAGAAGACTGTATATATTTTAAATATAAATTAATTTTAAATTCACACGTTGATCTGTTCGCGCGAAGTTTAAATATGCATAGCTAAGATATTTTCCCGTGCGTAAGCATGTTCGGAAACATGCTCGCAAGCATGTACTCTAGCATATTCGCAAGCATATTCACGAACATGTTCGCGAGCATGTTCGCACTCACCTGAGCATATTCGAGAGCCACAGCGCATTGTACTCGACGCTGTCGGCGCGCTTCTTCAGGGTCTTCTTGACGCCCGTCCGCACCGCCTTCATGAGCTGGTGCATCTTGGGCTCATCGTCTACGTGGTCCATGTGGCGCAGCATCATGAATAAGATGTACGCGGGCAGGCCGGGCAGTAGAGTCACGGCCACTTTGGGTTTCAGATCTGGATTAAGACAGAAAAATTAAGGCGGATGGCCCAGGCTCACCTACCACGACCAGATTGGTCGTTTATTAACAGAAGGTGATGTTAGTAGTCATAAAAACCGTAGAGCTTGTATGAAAAGGATCATGAATGTTGAAGAGGCGAGTGTAAGGATCGTGCCATCAAGTTTAGTTATTTAGTTAAAATAAAGACAAAATATGACACTAGTCTGTGTAAGTAATGTGAGTTTTAAGAGTAAGGTTAGATGGAAAATTGTGAAAAAGCAGCGACAAGCGGGAAACTTGTTGCCTACACAATGACACACCCAAAACTCCATATACCATTAGTCACCTTTTACGACATGCCAGGCAAGAACCACATTTGGTATATTATTTTTAAGTCCCTGACCAACATGGGACAGTGGGCTGGGTTGGATGAAAAGCTGTGAAAAGGAGTGACAAGTGGCTAGCTCGTCGCCTACTCAGTCACATACCCAAAAGCCCGTAAACCATTAGTCGCCTCTTACGACATGCTAGGCAAGAACCACAGTTGGCACATTCTTTTTTTTTGTCCCATATCAACAGGGGCCACGTCCCAGACCAACATGGGACAAAAAATATGTGTCTAGTAATTTTGTATAAACTAACTGACTAAATTGAATGATAGTTTTAACCCAGTATTGTCCACTATTTTCGAAGTCTTTCCTCTAGCTCGTTTCTATTTCTGACGAAGCCTATGAAGGCTATTCTACTACCCTATTCACCCGTGTACAGAGGTGTACTTTACTCTTCTGTTTACTCTTCTGGGTATACCGACCTATGACGAGCTTCTTAATGATGACGGCCTCGTCCTGCCGCTTGTACTCGAACATCCCCAGGTACTCGCGCTCCTTCTTGCGCGTCACTGGGGTCATCTCCAGGGTGAGCGACGAATTTTGGGCCACTGTATCTGTAAGAATAATGAGATACTTTATTTTTACTATTTTTTTTTTCTTTTATATAGTAATTATATAATCTTAGCAGGTATTATCTATTGGAACACCAAGCCACATATTTTTTGGCTCGACTAGGGATTTGAACCCACGTCCTCTTTGTTTTTTAGATGACGCTTACCATCATTAGGCCTGGCTCTCTGCCTATCCCTTCGTATTACGGACTTGATACGATTATAATATGCGATTAAAAAATCGCATATAATCGTATCACGTCCGTAATATTCTCTTATTATTTATTTATTTTATGTGGTTGGGAAGGGCTTGCTGCCCCTTTGATTCTGCCTACCCCTCCGGGGATTATGGGCGTGATGTTATGTATGTATTTTATTTTATTTCATTCACTATAAAGACGACCTTTTGTCAATGTCCTGCCCTGAGACACTCGGAGAAGAGGAGCATCGGCATCCTCGTTATATTGTTATATATAATAATTTGTTGTCTTCAATAAATGGTTAAATAAATAAATAAAAATTAATAGCATGTATGTATATTAGCACTGACCGCTGTTCTCCAGGATGTCGTTGACGTCCTCGACGCCAGCCGCCTTGAGCTTGTTAACCAGCAACCTGATCTGGTTCTTGTACCGGCGGCAGCTCTCCGACAATTTGTCAACGCGCTCCTATGAAGGTTTTAAAAAAGTCAATAAAAGATGTTTATTCAGTAACTACGTAATTGTATGACAAATCTTCTCAGTTTTAAGTAGACTTCTTAGAGTTAAGTACCAAAAGAGGGAAAAATAAATTAGAAAGAAAGAAAGAAAGAAGAAAGAAATTACTTTATTTGGTACAACAAAAACAGCAACAAAGATACAAAAAACAAAAAAACAGAGTGTGCCAAAAGGGCGCCCGCTCAGCTCGAGTCGCGAGCTATCTTAAGGCAGATCACGACGCTGGTTGATGAATTAGTTTAAAGTGTGGGATGTAAGGGGGCGAACCATCATCATCTCGCCCCAAGCCAACCTCTCCTGCGCGTGGAGCATCCTGCTGACTAACGAACGAGGCTCTGGCAACCGACTGATGGCGGTATAACCATTCAAACCCTTGGCGTAGCCAAATACCACATGCCGATGACGGGCAGCAGCGTCACCGGGCAAAAGCAACGCTCTGCGATCGCCAACCCGCCTGCCCAGCGTGGCGATTATGGGCAAATCCTCCAAATGGATACAGCACAAAGGCCACGGCCCCCAGTTCCCGGCAGTCTCGCTATTCCTGGTCATGGTGGCGACCACGGTAACGGCGGGGCGGGGGGTGCGAAGAATCTCCGGGCTACGGTAGGCCACCACCACAAACTGACCCTTGCTACGTACAACGGACGCACTCTACGGCTTGACTCGCATCTGGCACAACTTGAGGTGGAACTTGGGAAGATTAGGTGGCACATTCTGGGGCTAAGTGAAGTCCGAAGAGAGGGGGAGGACACCATAACCCTAGAGTCGGGCCACCTGATGTACTTTCGCGAGGGAGACCAACAATCCCAAGGTGGCGTCGGGTTTCTGGTCAATAAGTCTCTCCTTGACGACGTTGTAGAAATTTCCAGTGTGTCTAACAGGGTAGCGTACCTGATCATCAAGCTCACCGAGAGGTACAGCCTCAAGGTGGTGCAAGTGTACGCACCGACCTCGACACACTCAGATGATGAAGTGGAGGCAATGTTCGATGACATATCGAGGGCCCTCCACTTCACTATAAAGACCCAATACACTGTTGTCATGGGAGACTTCAACGCCAAAGTGGGAGTACAGAATCACAATGAATCGGTAGTAGGACCCCATGGATTTGGAGCCAGGAATCATAGGGGGCAGATGCTCGTAAACTTCCTCGAACGAGAGGGGCTGTTCTTAATGAACTCATTCTTCAAAAAGCAGCCCCAAAGGAAATGGACGTGGCGTAGCCCCGACACTATGACCAAAAACGAGATCGACTTCATTCTGGCGGACGGGCGGCACATATTCAGAGATGTCTCTGTGATCAACAGGTTTAACACCGGCAGCGATCACAGACTTGTCCGAGACACTCTGAATATCGATTTCAAAGCCGAACGTGTCCGTCTGATGAAGTCTAGACTCCGGCCTACTTTGCTCCAAACCATGGCGGGATCTGAAACGTTCCAGTCGAACCTGGAGAACCGTTTTGCTGCCGTGGAAACCACAACTGACGTTAACCAGAACCTTGAGAATGTGGTTCGGGTACTCAGGGAGGAAGGTACGAGATTTTGCAACATGCGGCGTAAAGGTAAGAAGTCAAAACTTTCCGAAGAGACCTTGAGGCTAATGAGGCAACGACGTGAAGACCCACCTACCACTTCGTTGGGCATACGGGCTCTTAACCGGGAGATCAATAAACTTGTGCGACGCGACCTTCGGCGCTCTAATACTCTGGATATCGAAAGAGCTATTGAGCAAAACCGGGGGTCTAAGGTGTTCGTTCAATCTCTCGGGAGAAGTCACCTGACGAAACTGACCACAGCAAGTGGAGAAGTTGTTGCCTCTAAACCGGCGGTCCTTTTGGAGGTAGAAAACTTCTATACCCGACTATATGCATCGCATACATCTCGACCTGTACCCGAAAATGAAGACTCTAGAGCCACATTAACACGCCATTTCACTGAAGACCTGCCGGAAGTCAGCGTTGGCGAAATCAGGATTGCTCTTGGACAGCTTAAAAATGGAAAAGCCCCTGGAGCGGACGGCGTTACAACAGAGCTATTAAAGGCTGGAGGTAAGCCCGTACTGAGGGAACTCCAAAAGCTCTTTAACGCTGTCCTGTTTGAAGGAAGAACTCCGGAAGCGTGGAGTAGGAGTGTGGTCGTCCTGTTCTTCAAAAAAGGGGACAAAACCCTATTGAAGAACTATCGACCCATTTCCCTTCTAAGCCATGTCTATAAGCTGTTTTCAAGAGTGATCACGAACCGTCTTGCGCGAAGATTCGACGAGTTTCAACCGCCGGAACAGGCTGGATTTCGGAGCGGATACGGCACTATAGACCACATCCACACAGTGCGGCAGATTATACAGAAGACCGAAGAGTACAATCAGCCCCTGTGTCTAGCATTCGTGGACTATGAGAAGGCCTTTGACTCGGTTGAAATCTGGTCTGTTTTGGACTCTCTGCAGCGATGCCAAGTCGATTGGCGATACATCCAAGTGATGAGATGTCTCTACGAAGCCGCCAATATGTCCGTCCAAGTACAAAATCAGCAAACAAGGCCTATACCATTGCATCGAGGAGTGAGACAAGGGGACGTCATCTCCCCGAAGTTGTTCATAAATGCAATGGAGGATATGTTCAAGACGCTGAACTGGACAGGACGTGGCATCAACATAAATGGTGAACACATCTCGCACTTGCGATTTGCAGATGACATCGTCATAATGGCAGAGACGGTGCAGGACATACAACAGATGTTGAATGACCTAGCTGACTCTTCTGTACGCATCGGCCTTCGGATGAACTTGGATAAAACCAAGGTCATGTTCAATGAACATGTTCTACCGGAACCGATTGCGGTTCACGGCACCGTCCTCGAAGTTGTTCAAAAATATGTGTACCTCGGGCACACATTGCAGTTGGGTCGAAACAACTTAGAGGACGAGGTGAATAGAAGGGTTCAGTTGGGTTGGGCAGCGTTTGGAAAACTACGACGAATCTTCTCATCGTCCATCCCACAGTGCCTAAAGACGAAAGTCTTCAATCAGTGCGTCCTACCTGTTATGACATACGGAACCGAGACCTGGACACTGACGGCACGACTGGTTCACAGATTTAAAGTCACTCAGCGGGCTATGGAAAGAGCTATGCTCGGCGTTTCTCTCAGGGATCGAATCCGCAATGAGGTGATCCGGCAGAGAACCAAAGTTATCGACATAGCTCACAGGATTAGCAAGCTGAAGTGGCAGTGGGCTGGCCATATCAGCCGCAGAGCCGACAACCGTTGGGGTAAACGAGTTCTGGAGTGGAGACCGCGCCTCGGAAAACGTAGTGTAGGACGCCCTCAGGCCAGGTGGAGTGACAATTTGCGCAAGACGGCTGGCAGGAGCTGGATGAGAGTAGCCGAAAATAGATCAGAGTGGCGAACATTTGGAGAGGCCTATGTCCAGCAGTGGACTGCAACAGGCTGATGATGATGATGATGATGACACTATTCTTTTTTTTTAATATATAGCCCAATAATGTTGTTACTTAAGGCTGTATGTACACAGGCGGAAAAGTTCTTCAACCACAGAAAAAAGTCAACTAATCACGGATGTAGTGTATTAATTCTTTGAGTTTTGCAATGGTAATTTTGTGTGGGTATTAAACTCAAAATATGGTAGGTATATTAGCCGTGTATAGCCGTTGGTGTTTTGATAAATTTTGGTTCTGTTTTCTCTCTTACTATTGAATTTTTATATATTTTCCGATAAATGTGTCAAATGACTAAAATATTTTTCATGCGTATTCCCTATAGCGCACATTGCACAGAATTTTCCCAGTGCGCACACACAGCTCAGCAAACTGAATTGGCACAGTGTTGGCGTATGTTTAGCGCCCATTACCTGTAGCGCCAAGCTCTCGGCAGCCAATCGGATGATCTCATTCTGGGCGAACTCTTGGCTCTTGTTCTTGGGCTCCTGACTGAGGTCAGTGCTCAGCAATCTGCGGGAGAACAGACGAGAGAATTAAGAGGCACAGGAGGCAGTTTCTGAAAAGAGGGAGGCTTTAATTTTCTTCTATTGGAGACTTAATATTGACTAAAACATATCTTAAATGTAAATATACTTTATATATACAGCAAATGGTGTGGTTACACTGTAAATGAGGTGGTTACACTGCAAATGAGGAGGTTATACTGCTAATGAGGTGGTTATACTACAAATGAGGTTGTTACACTGTAAACGATGTAGTTTTATTGACATTTTTGTGGTTACACTGCAGAGCATTACATTGGTGGCTCTTAAAAGAGCCAGTGGTTACACTTTAGCTCTGAAAAGAACTTGTAGATACACTATTTGGTAGACACGCTTAAACGCGTAGAAAAGCTGTTGAGTTCGTGGTTACACTGTGAGGAGACTTTGTGGTTATAGTCTTTGCTCTGAGAGCTTGTGGTTACACTCCAAATGTTGTTGTTATACAGTTAATTATATAGTTTAACTGAAAATGAGATGGTTACACTGTAAATGATGTGGAAACATTTTTTTTTGTGGTTACACTGCAGAGCATTACATGTGGCTCTTAAAAGAGCCAGTGGTTACACTTCAGCTCTGAAAAGAGCTTGTATGTACACTATATGATAGAGACTGTTACATGATGTAACTAACTAAACTTCACGCCACTTCCCTAGCGGAGTAGACAGAGCTTGGTAAATGATGTAGCTTTGAGAAAAGCTGATAGAGTTCATAGTTACACTTCGATTGTAGAATGAGTTTCTGGTTACATTCTTAGCTCTGAGAAGAGCTTGTGATTACACTGTGGTTGTAGAAAAGCTTGCGGTTACACCCTTAGCTCTGAGAAAAGCTTGTGGTTACACTTAACTCTGATAAGAGCTTATGTTTACACTCGAGCTCTTAGAAGACCTAGCTACTTTGTAGCTCTCAAAAGAGCTTGTGGTTACACTGTAACTCTGATAACAGCTTGTGGTTACACTCTAGCTCTAAGAAGAGCTTGTTGTTATACTGTAGCTCTAAGAAGAGCTTGTGGTTACACTGTAGCTCTAAAAAGAGCTTAAAGCTACATTGTAACTCTCAAAAGAGCTTGTGGTTACACTGTGGTTGTAGAAAGAGCTTCTGGTTGCACTGTAGCTCTGAGAAGACCTTGTGGTTGCACTGTAGTTCTGTGAAGAGCTTGTGGTTACACTGTAATTCTGAGAAGAGCTTGTGGTTACACTGTAGCTTTGAGAAGAGCTTGTGGTTACACTGTAGCTCTAAAAAGAGCTTGTGGTTACAATGTAGCTCTTAAAAGAGCTTATAGCTTCATTGTAGCTCTCAGAAGAGCTTGTGGTTACACTGTTGTTGTAGAAAGAGCTTCTGGTTACACTGCAGCGCTGAGAAGAGCTTGTGGTAGCACTGTAGTTCTGAGAAGAGGTTGTGGTTACACTGTAGCTCTGAGAAGAGTTTGTGATTACACTGAAGCTCTTAGAAGAGCTTGTGGTTACACTGTAGCTCTTAAAAGAGCTTATAGCTACATTGTAGCTCTCAAAAGAGCTTGTGGTTACACTGCAGCGCTGAGAAGAGCTTGTGGTTGCACTGTAGCTCTGATAAGAGCTTGTGATTACACTGTGGTTGTAGAAAAGCTTGCGGTTACACCCTTAGCTCTGAGAAAAGCTTGTGGTTACACTTAACTCTGATAAGAGCTTATGTTTACACTCGAGCTCTTAGAAGACCTAGCTACTTTGTAGCTCTCAAAAGAGCTTGTAGTTACACTGTGGGTTTAGGAAGAGCTTCGGGTTATACTGTTTAAAAGAGCTCGTGGTTGCACTGCAGTTTTTCTAAAGAGCTTGCGGTTACACCCTTAGCTCTGAGAAGATCTTGTGGTTATTTTGTAGTTCAGAGAAAAGTTGTTGGTTACACTGTAGCCCTCATAAGAGCTTTTCTTTACACTTATGGTCACGCTGCTTATATTTACGGAGAACTTGTGGTTTTGAGTTTGCAGTTCTTGGATGAGCTGCTGGCACAGTAGGTGTTGTTAGAATTTCAGTTAAACAGTTGTGAGGAGAGTTTAAGGTTACACTTAAGCTCTGAGAGAACTTGTTATTTTACAGCGAATAGGAAAAGAGCTAAGAGCTATATTGTGGCTATGAAAAAAGCTGATTAATTACATAGTATGACATTCTTACTGGTACAGCAAAACAAAATTTGATAACAAGCTTATATTTTCGAATTTTTACTTTAGTTTTATAGAATTAGTTAACAATTACATCTAAATAAATATTCATAAACTTTAAACAACAATAATAAAACACTTACCTTAACCTAAATATCACAGTCATAAGTTGTATAATATAGTAAGTTAGATCATAAACTAAGTATACATCAGTCAACCATTATATATAGAAAAAATAACACACGTGGTTCCGTAATTAGCTATAAAGTACATAAATTTTAGCAGTAAAGTCTGAGACAGAATGTGGCTAATAAAAGTATTCAGATAGGTACACAACAGTAGGCTAGTTTACCCAAATAAAATTATAATCCGTTATTGAAATTACAAAAAAAATATGGCTTACGTATTTTTTCTTTTGTTCAGCAAATCAAAAATGGTGAAGATACAGCGCATTAAAGTACCGCGTGACGTCACTAGGTCCGTAAAATTTGAGATCTTTGAAGCGCTAGGCTGTATCTTTGTCAGTTTTTGAGTATAGGTAAAAAAAAATACGCATTCAATATATTTTGATAATCTAACTTATGATCTATAAAAAAAATCAGTAAACTAGCCTATTATCTATATAAAAAAAAATATAATAGTGACAAGAACGTGAGAGGGAGAGAGAGACAGAATGATCAGGTGGCTAATGAAAATATACTGAAAGGTCCCACCCCACGTCCACCCACTATGTTCATAAAAGAAATATTTCTCAAATAGCTCCTAAAATAGAAAATGTCAGGTTCATAAGTATGTTGTCTTTCGTTATAAAACTAGTGACGTCATGCCGGCGGCTCTGATATCTTGTCTTCGAGTTTATTGCTTCGTTCGCTGCTTCGGGGCTGAAAGAGATGTAGTAACTATGTCCTGAAACTTACATCACTATGGTATGCGGAAATTTAGGGAGGGGATGACATGTATGTACAGTTCCATGATCCGCGACTTTTGGGGGAGAAGGTCATAAGGGGCTTGTGCCCCTCTGCCTACCCCTTCGGGGACTACGGGCGTGATGATATGTATGCCCTCCTCTAGCTAGGATATTTCCATGATCCAATTAGAAAATTTAAGGTTGAAATTTCCCTTAACTGATTAGCATGCATGAAAGAAAAGATTAATGTATGGAAAAAGCGAAAGATTAGAGACGGGGTCAAAGCAAATGGACGGATTTTCTCCCTGCCTACCGTGGCAAACATAATAGGCTATTTTCCTCAAAAAATGTTTACAGTCCACTGGTGAGATTACAAAACGATATTGCTTACGTATTTTTTACAAACGAAAAATTATGTAGATACAGCGCGTTAAAGTACCGCGTGACGTCACTAGGTGTGTAAAATTTAACCGTCCAAGTGGCGTAAAGTGCTTAATTTCACATCTTTGAAGCGCTTTCTTTGTCATTTTTCGAGTATCAGATAAACCAAAAAATACATATTCAATATTTTTTGATAATCTAACTTACCGACTAAAATATATTTTTGAGTATAATACCCTATTGTATAGAAATTAATTCATAGACACATACATGTTTATATGTAGATTAACTTCGAATACATGTACATATATAGGCACCTTGATTAGACGGACAACGCCACTCTTTCGTACACTCAGACACAGAACAAACACAAGTATTCATCATAGATACAATTTATTTGTCCTGGGGATCGTACCCACAACTCTTGGCGCATGGGGCAGGGTCACTACCGAACGCGTCATCGTGCTAGTCATACGTAATATATACTTTTTGTTATTTTTGTATTCAAATTTAGAATTTTTATTTTATTTTTGATATGAAGTTTTGTTTTTGTATCTGTCTCTAAGAATACATGTCTGTGCTCATCTCGCGGTTTCTACGGATACGAACCCCCACTTCATTTATGGACGGCCGCTTACATAATCGTATATACTAAGTTATACTCACTTCTGGTACTTCTCGTTCTCCTCCCGCAGCCGATCGATCTCCTGCTTCGTCTTCGAGATGTGCTCAGAGTAGAACTTCTTCTCGGAAGTCAACTCTTCTTGGAGTTGCCTGAGAGAATAAATTCTGTTATAAAATTTGAAGTAAATTGGACCAGAGAATCACGAATCACCTTGACTCCGACGCTATCTTTCAGACCGACTCTCTTTTTTACATCATCATTCCGAACGCAGTCTGTGAGCGATACACCGCAGATTTTCCGCAGCGCACGCATCTCGACCGCGTTCATTCTACTTTCATGCTCTTTCTGCCACACACAACTCTCGCTTCCATATGTTAGCGTAGGAATCAGCACCGCTAATGAATGAAGTTAAGACTTTTCGGCAAAAGTCCTATCTTAGTTTATTTACTTCTGTACTACCCAGGGCCGGACCGTGAGTTTAAGGGGCCCTGGGCTAATACTACTTAGGGGCCCACCTAATTACTCAAAGTATAGGACATAGACGTGAATTAAATGAATTGAATAGGTTTAATTAATCGCAGGATTCACAGGGCTGCAAACCGTACGATCTGGTTAATTTAATAAAATTATGGATATTTTCGCATTATCGTCTATTTTTGACTTTGACTTGACTTAGCTGGGGGCCCCTTGAATCCACGGGGCCCTGGGCCGAAGCCCAAAAAGACGTATGGTAGATCCGGCCCTGGCACTACCCATTTGGAGCGCTTGCACATTTAGGCAATTTTAGCACCGCGACGGTTGCGCGACAAACGCGCGACAGTCGCGCTGTTGATAATTCTGTACTATAAATAAACGACTGCACGGCAGCGGCGCGTGGGCGGCGCGCGCGCGCCGAGCTAGTGTTGTGTTCAGCAGCGCGCTGTTGTCGCGCTGCTCACGACCCAATGTGAAGGCAGTTTTACAAATTCTGCCTAGCCCTTTGGAGATTACGGGTGTGATATTATGTATGTATGTATGTATGTTGTACCTGTTGATGCCCTTCTGCGCCTCATAGGCGGAGGCCAGCTCCCCATCCTCGTTGATGATATCCACGTCGGAGCCGTAGTTGGAAGTCGCCAGCGACTTCAGGTTCACAGTCTATACAGATAAAGGTCATATTAATGTGGCAATTCGAAGCGAATGGTGATGCAAACTTTCTTTGTTTAATTGTATAGTGTTTTAGTATTACTATTTTATTAGAGCATTGGGATACTCTGATTTTCTTTAAAAACAACGAAATTTTAATGCATTCTTAATTTTATTTTTTGAGCAAGAATAGATTATAATTAAAAATAAAAATGGACAAAGTGTACGTCCCTGTCAAAGTTGAGGATAGGCTTTATGACGTGACGTGACGTCGCACCAATATGACTACGTACGGAAGTGGACAAGGGGGGGTAAAATTCAGTCAGATTGAGAACCTCCTCCTATTTTTTTAGTCGGTTAACAAGAGAGGGTCGTATACTAAGTACGTTTACTTTAATGCTTGCACGCGATATATTGAAGTAGATGTTATGATACAATTACTATACAAAATTTCGATTAACATATTTCTTTAAACAAAGAAAGTTTGCACAGACATTTTTAGTTTATAAGAAAAAATAAAATAAAAATAAATTAAATACCATGCAATAACGCCGAAAGATGCATGTGAGAAACAAAAAAAAAATGCAAATTAAACACAAAATAGGTGAAACTTAAATTAAATTAGCTGTAACTTAATTATGTTCGTTGTTGTTATTTGTGTCAGTCAACATGGGGAAAGCGGTCATTCACCCCTACATAAATTTTATACCGGGTGTCACAAAATCAATGCAAAAAGTAATTTTGATATGATGATCTATCATGCTTACCGACGCTATTTGATTATTTTAACAAACTAAGATGCTTAGTCTTAACACCAAAAATGTTAAAGTAAATTTAAAACAGTATAAAATTTGAGTTCAAATACGATACAAATCTGTTCTAAAAGGCGTTTAAAGTAAATCAAAGCTAAGATACTTTAATCTTTCTATAACATGATCTTTTTCTTGTATTTAGGTTGAATTTTGGTTATTGGGTGCTTTTATTTTTGTTATAAGGTGCTTGTTAGGGTGTCCCAAAAAAATAAAAGTAGTTTTTTTTTTACGCATACCCTCTAATTTTTTTACTTTTAACTCAAAACATTTATAAACAAAATTTTAAGAAGGTAGGACCACGGTAACCCGTGCCGACTTACATTAATACATGTCAGTACTTGCTCTCTAAGGCTGGCGCGACCTAACGTGTCGATGTGCTTGTGATTACTTATTATTTGGATGAAGAACACGCATTGTTTTCAATCAGTTAACATGTCAGTGGAATTACGCAGTTCTAAAAGGGGTATATTTTTATTAGGTGACGTAAAACATCAAATAACGGGTTCAAAATTTCCGTCTTATGGACAAGTTCTAGCAGTTTTTTTTTACAATATCCGTGAAGTGACTTTAACTGTCAATGAAAGAGCGAATCTCACTATTCGCGAGTGTATTATCTATTGGGAAAAGGCGCGTATTCCTACTAAATCTGTGCCTAATTGTGTGAAGAAACTTGCAAACTTATATCAAGTTTGGAGGGACTTGCAAAAAAATGTACAAAAGACACAAGATGTATTTAAGCAGCGGCGTCAAGACTCTATCAACAATTTAGATAATTTATTTGATAGGTATTGCATACGCCGATGCTCTTCAATTAATAAAAATAAATATGGAAAAAAAAAATTAAAATCAGACATTTTATTCACTAAAAATATCGTTACTTAGTGCTAATTCAAGATCACAAGCAAATACAAGGCGGCATTGATTGACGTTTGCTTGTTCATTGTAACAGCCTACATTAAATCATGGCTTCAATGCACTTTAGCAATAAAAGCACCTTATCAAGATTTGTGCTTGAAATCAATGAATTCTTACGAGAAAACTGATTAAACGATCTCAAAAGCAGCCTTGCAGAAGATAACTCAGCATTTGTGCTATTTAACTGACGAAGTTTCTATATTTTCACTGTTTGACGATGAGGTGGACCATGAAACTAAAGTTAAAATGGTTGATAATTTAACCAAAGAGGAAATAACTCATAGAAAACGATACATCCCATCAAAAGAAGAACTTTGCGGTTTATTGTATGGTATGGTATATTAAATAACATTGGCATTAAAAGGTATAAAAGTTTCTGTAAAAGTATATTTTTTTAACACTCTTTTCTTATTTTGTTTTAGAAAAAAACATATCTGACTTAATTACAGTAAAAAGCAAGTCCTTATTAAATCGCCTTAAAATTGAAGACACATTTCTATGTGAATGTGGTCAAATAATACTTCGTTACAAGAAGCTAGAAAGAAAGTTTCAGCACTGAGGGTAGTAAACGATGTAGCCGAAAGAGCGGTTAAGTTGATGCAAGACTTTCATGGATTAATCACAGTTGAGGAGGAAAAAAACAATTTTTATTACGTTGTATACAAGAACACCGAAAAATTTATCCTGATTGTAAAAAACTAACGTTAAAAAGGAAATTAAAACAATAATATAATTTTTTAATGTACATGAGTAAAATATATACTATTCGGGTGTATTGGAATTTTAATTAAGTATTAAAAATTTAATTATTAATTATATATTAAGTCCTCCTATATAGTAAGTCAGTACAAATTTTTATGTCAAAAGTTTGGCATCAAGTCGGCACGGGTTATCATTGTCCAATCGCTATAATATTTATAATTTGAGTCAATGAGGTCAAATGGAATAAAAATAGAGGGTATGCGTATTTGATTTCGCGAAAAAATTTTTTTTCCTTATGTCTTGGGACACCCTAGTGCTTGTATATATGTTATTAACATTTCAATACTATTTTATATACTATTTCACACATTTTAATATAATATCTTTTGTAGCAACTGAGAAACATCTAAGAAGGGTTCACAGGTTGCAAAACTTAGAATAACTACACTTTACTAAACTTAGAAGATACAAAAACGAAAAAACTCCTGAAAATAACGAAATCTTGAGTTGCAACTTCAGTGACAATATGTAAGTACGCCATGCAAATGACAATGGGGCATGCTATTACTCCGATGCATTCGGTATAAGCGACTACTCACGACATTCTTCAGAGCTTGGAACCATGGTTTCTGCATCCAAAAAGTTAAACTAAAGTTAATGTATGTTTTTACACAAGTTAACTTAATGTTAAGCCAATTCCGTGGCTGTATTCTATAAGTTAATTAATAAATATCTTGTTAGAGATATATTGCCATGAATTTCAAAAGTCTGTATTTGAAATGAATTAATCAGAAAACTAATTTTAATGTTTAATGTGAAAGAATACCTTATGATATTTTATGTTTTAAACTTCGAATATAAGACCCATCAATACATTATCTGATTATTGTTTGTTTGCAAATAGGCAGTTGATACCTTTTATAAGTAACTTATCTTAGATACGTACACAATTTGTAGCTTTAACTGAAATATTAACTTTTAACTGCTAACACATATAAAATCGCATTATTTAATTGAATCTCAGAAATTATCGGTGGGATTAAAAAATATTTCAGCATCATATAGCCCATATTACTGCAAACAGCATAAATACTTAATTCCTAGATATACCTCTACTATCTCAGAATTACCAAACAGCCCACTCCTGACCATAGGCAAATCCATAAACAACGTTTTTGACATTATCACTTCATCCATAGACATACACATTCTTCCATTCACTATAATAGCACACTGCAGTTACAAACACAGCCAAATCATAACTGATTATTATAATAGAAATTAATTCAGAAGATGATTGTATAAGTACTCCATTTAATTTTAAACTTTAAAGCTCAAGAAATACAGTCTAATTTAGAACTGGTATAATAATAAAGTCAAATATTTGTGTCTACTATAATGCAATCATTGAATTTGATATGTAAAACTAGCGAGATACGTTTCAAATTAAAATAGTGAAGTAAAGATTTGTTTAAAAATTGTACTGAAGGAATTATCAAAGTAAAATAAGCTTAAATATTCAACATCTAGAGTTTAAAATAGAATAAACTTTGACAAATTTGTCATTTTCTAAATAATAACGTTTTATTACACAAATGTCACTTGTTAGTAATTTTCTTTGCAATGAAAATTGTCCTTTAACTAAATAAAACTTACGGTTCAAAATAGAACTAACATGGTACTTGTTCGCAGGACCTCCGTTGTGGTAACGAAACTGTAATCCCAAGGGTAACATTTACCTAATTTTGTCACAATGTCCGTGAGACGCGGACGAAACTGACTGTTTACGAAGATAAAGAAAATATTTGCTTTTGGGGTTCAAGTTGTACGTAGTATATTATTACTCTGTGGTTCAAGTAACAATAATGGATGTACGACTAGACTAAACCTTTTTAAGTCTTGCGACTTGAGCCAAATTTGATTTGTAAATTCTGTTTCCTAAGTTGATTTTCAGATATTTTTCCCATGTTTTGTCCCATGTTGGTCTGGGACTTAAAAATAATGTGCCAACTGTGTTCCCTGCCTAGCATGTCGGAAAAGGCGACTAATGGTATATCGGGTTTAGGGTATGTGATTGTGTAGGCGACGAGCTAGCCATGTCACTACTTTTTCACAATTTTCCATCTAACCCAGTCTAGCTTTATTTTTGGCTGAATGTGGTTAAAGGGGCCTGCTGTTTCTTTGACTAACCCTTCGGGAATTACGGGCGTGAAGTTCACCCTAATATTATGTGACTGTGTTGTATTACATAAAAGACCTTTGTACCCCTTAAATAAGGGTTATTAGATAAATTGGATCATGGATCTTCGTCCGAATTTGAGAGCGCAGGGCTTTCATATGTCTATTTGAAAGCCCTGCGCTCTCAAATTCACTTATTTTAAGCTTTCTGACTTCAATAAGTTAGTGTTATTAAATCGTTATGAAAACATAAGGATTTAGAAATTCTAAAGTTACGTGTTAAGTATTGAAAACAAATATGTTATTACCATTATTTAAATTTAAATTCTTTATTGCAAGTCACATGATAAAAAAGATGCCACGCCAATGTTGAAGAGGCAAGTGAGGTGTGTGCCATATGGCGTTCGGTTCTCTCTGCATACCCCGCTAGGGAAGTGGCGTGAAAATTAGTTAGTCTTCTTTAAATGCAGATATTGAAAGAATAATGAAATTGATACAATATATTATATACGGAACTTCTTTCTATGTAAGCCCTCTAGTAGTTGATATAGTTTTTATCACTTGTCAGATAGTGTCGACATACTAACTGATGAGATATAACTACACATGATTTAGATGTTATACCTACTTATAGTGCAATAACAAATAAATACTGATACGGTATTCGTGTATACTAGAGCGGTGGTAGCTCAATGGTAAGGACACGCGCGTCTTAACTGAGGAGTGCGGGTTCAAACCCGGGCACGTACCTCTGGATTTTTCAAGTCTCTGTACGTATTTATACCACTAGCTCGACGGTGAAGGAAAACATCGTGATGAAACCTGCAAATTCAAACAACTTTGGATTTGTAACTATGATCCAAAAATTGTCTGGTTCCTATCTTAGGTTTACGAAGGTCAGATAGGCAGTCGCTTCAATGTAATTACCAGACTCGCTAAATCCTGGATCATGGTCTCAGCGGACCCCGTCTAAGCACGGGACATAACGCTAGGAAGATGATGATGACGGTCTTCGTGTATACTATTGTATTAATAATCTAAATGTTCAGGTATGTGGGGTGTATGGATGTTTTTTATTCTTTCAGGCCAACATTATTGAACGAAATTTGGATAAGTCTTTTTGAGGCCTGTATAATATGTCTAATTCAAATTCATAATGTCTTTATCTTTACTAGTAATCGCCCACTGGTTGAAATTCGACCACTAGATTAGATTGTTTTTTTTTTTATCATTTATTGAAATATAAGCTTTCTGCACTCCTTCTCTATATAAACTTTAACTGTGCCAAATCTCATACTCTGCGTCCGCGTAATTCTCATAAAGTGGGGTTCAAAGTTTTTGCTTCACGTATTAATATATAGATTTATATAGGCCTGTAAATACTTATAAATCGTCAAAGTTCCAAAAATATATAAAGCAAATAATACAAAGAATTCCAAGACCACATTTAGTCGCTTATATGGCAGTTTGACAATATTTGTACGTACGTTCTTTTAAACACTCTCTCTCACATATTCGGGTCTAACTCGGATTTATGTAGATTAAAAAAAAAACATTTAACAATAGTCAGTTATTGTTAAAATTCCATTGCTAAGAAGGCTATCAATATTAAGATGACTTTGGCACGCTATGACGTCATATCATTCTATAATAATACCATACAAAATAAACACACACTCGCGCATACATTTACCCACTCGCACACGCATATACACACACACACACAATCACACACAAAAACATGCATTCACCCACTCGCACACGCACATACACACACACACACACACAATCACGCACAAACACACAAACACAATTATCGCATGCTTTTACTATATGTGGAAAGATTTATACGAACACAGCTGTTGTTAGAGTGGAAGCACTTTCTCCAAACTATGCATTGCGTTGCGCTGAACTTGTCTAGAAATCGGAATAATGCTATTAGCTGATTTTCCTCGCTGAAGTTCGCATATTGTCTGATCAAACAGATATTATCTGTGTCTGAAATAGACATGCTTCTAACATGATTTATTTTTAAAACAGGGCATTTATTACTGGACCAAAAACATTTTATTAGTCCGTCAAAAACATTTTATACGTATTTTTCTTTTTCCAGCGAACCATAAATGATGAAGATACAGCGCGTTTAAATTTCACGTGATATGATGATGAATAATACCCTTAAAATTCTAAGCCCGAGTGACGTCAAAGTCCAATACGTATTCATTATTTTTGAAAATATAACTGACGAACTACTTAAATATAATCTACTTTCTTTATGGAAAGTTTCCTATTTATAAATGCTTCTTACGCCGCATAGTCTTAGTGATGAAAGTACAGCACATACCTGGTTGGTGAGCACACTCTTGAGCTGAATACACTCGTCCCTTCGTCTGTCTAGCTCCTTCTGCATCACACCCAATTGTTCTGTGACATTAAATAAAACAGCTGTCTCAATATCCATATGAGCATAAGCATGAGTATGAGTATGAGTATGTGTATGAGCATGAGTATGAGTATAAGCATGAGTATGAGTATAAATTTGAGTATAAGCATGAGTATGAGTATAAATTTGAGTATAAGCATGAGTATGAGTATAAATTTGAGATTAAGCATAAATAAGAGTACGTGTACGAGTACTAGTATGAGTATGAGTACGAGTATGAGTACGAGTGTGAGCTCAAGTACGAGTATGAAAACCCATTACCTATGACCTCCTTGGAGACGAGCATGCTGTCGCCGGCCGCGCGCAGTCTGTCCAGGTGCTCCCGCAGCTTCTTGTTCTCGATCTCCAGCTCTTCCACCCTGAATCGGTCGATGTTGGGGTTCGAGGGAGGCGAGGAAAGGCGGTCTGGAGACAAATTATTGTTATAGTATACACAACGTACTTTTAGTATTTACGAAACCTGAAAACTGTTTGCACAGATTTGTTAATAGAATCGATTGCAATAGTTTTTTAACAATGTTATACATTGAAAAAAAATTACCAAAATATAAATTACAGTTATACTCTACGGGAAACTGTGTGGCGTGTGGGCATCGCTTGTCACAAGGTCAGAACACATAATTCTTTTTATACCTTCTTCTTCTTCTTTTTATTCATTCTTTAAATTTAAGTATTTGTCCCGTGTTTTTGGTTTTCATATATTTTTAAAATATCGTTGTATATTTGTGACCCTGTTGATTGATAACAGTTCTTAAGCTACTTAATAAATAAATTCTCCAGACTGACACACTAATTCCCTAGTCTCAAACTATGCTACAGAAACTAGGCGAACGAATAGACATACTTTAATCCGTTAATAAACATCCATGACTCGAGTGCAAATGTCCATGTTCATCACACGAAACATTTGCCCCTAGCGGGATTCGAACCCGAGACCCTTCGTTTTGTGGCCAGAGTCTCTCTGACCACTCGACCAACGGGCCTGTCGACTTAACTCAGAATCAGGTCAATATTTGAGATGGTTGTCAAAGTCAAAGTCATGCTTACTCATAAGTCGTTCCTCCAGGTCGTTGGCCCTCTTCGCGGTGCGTGAGAGCTCGCTCTGCAGAGCGGATATCCTGTTCTGCATGCGCAGGACCAGCCCGGCGTCTGCTATCTGTGTAGAGAAATTACGTTTAAAAAGAGATAGAAATATGAATGCTACACTTAATGGAAGATACATAAAAAGTTTTAAAAATTCTAAAATAAACTTCTTTTGTATTATTTTTTTATTAGAGACGACAAACACGCTGGCAGGTAATAAAATAAAAAATAAAAAATCAATCGGCAGACAATTATTAAAATTATGCCTCCGATTCGCCCGGTTTAACGTAAATTTTATTTGATTAAGTAACTATTAAGTGCTTGAGCTACTTATCCGCACTGTGAGTGCTGTAGTCTGATATTTATTTATCGCCGAGTCATTAAAATCTCTTGCTGGCTCGTGGACTATATGTCTTCTTAACTCACCGGTGTGGGACCATTGTGTTGCCCGGCGGACCAGTTGACCGCCTCCAGGGCTGGTCTGGTCGTCTCCACTGATCGTACGGAGCCGTAACCGTAGTCCTGGTGACCAGAAAGCAATCAGTATTATTAGGTTGCCTGGCTCGATGGCGCATTCGGTTGTGACCCTGCCCCGCGCGCCAAGAGTTGTGGGTTCGATCCCCACCCAGGACAAATATTCGTGTGCTGTATTACTTGTGTTTGTTCTGTATCTGGGTGTATTATTGTATATTAATTGAATATTTAAGTATATATTTGTAATACCACTGTTGATTCTGATATCCGTAACACAAGTGCTTGAGCCACTTACCTCGGAGTCAGATCAGTGTATGTGATGTTGTCGGATATTTAACAAAAAAAAAGGTGTCTTTTGAATCTTTGAGTTTTTAGGGTGGGATTCAATCTAGTAAATAAATGAATAATTAAAATACAAAAAAATAAGTTTTTTGGGAAATCGCATTCAATGGTTCTGGTTTTCTACAATCCATTTAGAATATGAGAGACATAAGTATAATCACCGAGTTATTATTAATTCTCTGTGAAAACTGTAACTTGCGCTCTTGTCATCCTCCTCATTGGTTAGTTATCAGAATAAACTGACATACGTGTCAAATTATGAAGGGTGCTGTCGACAAAGAGCCTATAGTGACAGTGATAAGACCGCGAGACTCCGTCGCGCCACCTGGCGGTTTTTGTATTTTGAAAACCCTCATTGCATTGAATACACATAATAGCAAGTCAATATGCTACTCGTACGTCATACCTCATTATTTCCATACTAAATAAATAAATAATAAATAAATAAATTCTCAAGACTGACACACCAATTCCCTAGTCCCAAACTAAGCTTATGCTTGTACTATGGATACTAGGCGAACGAATAGACATACTTAAATACGTTTATAAACATCCATGACTCGAGTACAAATGTCCATGTTCATCACACGAAACATTTGCCCCTAGCGGGATTCGAACCCGCGACCCTTGGTTTCGTGGCCAGGGTCTCTGACCACTCGACCAACGGGCCAGTCAAAATCTATGATAGCATTACATTTTGACAGTCCATTAAAGTACGTCAAATGATTACGGTGTTATCTTCTCTATTACTTGATTAAGTTTGTTCCTGTCGTGTTCGGAAAGTGGTAATTAATTTAATGTTAAGCCTAACTTAATTAATTTTATACTTACATCTTCAACGGTAGTTTCTTGTTGGGAGTTGTTGCTGGCGTCCGATAGAGAGCGCCTGTGTTCCTTGACAGGGGGAGCTCTGAAACACAAAAGGTATTTAACTATTTAAAAAATATATATGTAGGGGAGGGCGGGGTTGGAAGTGCCGGGGGTAAGTTGTTCCGATGCAAAATTTTTTAAAACAGTAAGAGATAGCAACATGTTCGTATAGTATCCGATGCTCCGGCAACCTTGCGCATGCATGGCGGTCATTTTAGCCACGCCAGAGACGCGGCGCTAGCGGCAGCATGTGCATGGCTCCTCCGTCGTCAAGTTAGAAAATATTTTTTCTTTAATACTTTTTGGTCTCATGCAAACATTTTTAGTCTTTCGGTGATGGGAGTTTTACTAGTGTGTTTGTTACTTAACAAGGAATATTAATCTGTTAATTTTCAATGCATTGTACAGAATATTTTCTTGGAATATGATAAAAAGTTGATGTATTGCATACGGGGTAAAAAGTGCCTTTGGATGGGGGTCATTTGTGCCGCGGCACAACTGACCCCACCCAAGTATAATGTAATATCCTTTATTGATTTTTTAAAAGAATGAGAAAAAGCAAAGGGCTGCTTATGCTTTCAACAAGGAGGGACGAAAATTAAAAACAGTTACGCGTGAATTGGAAATTTGTTACACAGCGATACTACGGTATATCAAAAATATAAAGAATGGTCTCACTCTTACGGCTGGATATAAACCAGGTCTACTCAACATTTAACCACTACCTAAAGCACATCTCGGATTAACTAGGGTTAATACACGACTTAAAAGGAAGTCAGCGGTTCTATCGAACACTCCAGAAAAAAAATACTAGCAGAAAAACAGGCTAATAAGAAAAAAAAAGAAAAAGGAAGTGAAACCATAGAGAAGAGTAAGGAGAATGAGAAAGGAAAAAGTGCTAAAGGAACGAAATCAAAAAGAAACAAGGCCAAGAACCCCGCCAGAAAGAAAGTTCTTCTTAGGGATGATGAAAGTATCGATGAAGAGAATACACATAATTCTTCTTCTTATTCATCATATGCTGTGACTCTTTGTCTAATTGTGTGCCTAAAGAAAAATGAGTTAAATGTAGCGCATGTAAAAACTGGGCACATACGCTATGTGCAGATGTCGAAAACATCTAATTAATATAAAACGATCAAATGTGTTTTGTTTTTATTTAAAATCAATTTCTTATCGTCTATAAAGGCTAAACATTACCAACGGCACAACCGACCTCACCTGGGGCACAACTTGCCCCAACGAGGGGTCAATAGTGCCGCACGACCTCTGTTTAAAAATATAATACTCTAAATAAAACTATTAAAAAATCACGGAAACTGGGTATAAATTCAAAATCTAGATTAAATTACACATAAGATGAACCTGAACTATAAACCTCAGCATTGTTCTTACGCCATTTATTTAGGGATTAGTCCAAATCGGCACGTCCAACCCCGCCCTCCCCTACTTAACTAAACTTCATGCCACTTCGTAGCGGAGTAGGCAGAGAGAACCGAACGCCATATGGCACGATCCTCACACACCTCACTCGCCTCTTCAACATTCATGATCCTGTTCATACAAGCTCTACGGTTTTTATGACTCCTAACATCACCTTCTGTTAATATACGACCAATCTGGTCGTGGTAGGTGAGCCTGGGCCTTTCGCAGCTCCTACATCCTTCCACTTTCGCATTGTATATCTGTTTAGTCAATCTTTCGTCATCCATTCTTTCCACATGTCCGAACCACCGGAGCATGCCTCTTCTTACCTTGACTCCGACGCTGTCTTTCAAACTGACTCTCTTTCTTACATCATTCCGAACGCAGTCTGTGAGCGCTACACCGCAGATTTTCCGCAGCGCACGCATCTCGACCGCGTTTATTCTACTTTCATGCTCTTTCTGCCATTTACAACTCTCGCTTCCATTATGTTAGCGTAGGAATCAGCAACGCATTGTGTATAGCGAGATAACCTTCTGGTTTAAGACTTTACTGCTTAGAAGTTTTCCTAACGCTCCATTCACCCTATTCCCTGCATTCACTCTTCTTTCTATATCAGCGGAGTACCTTCCATCTCAATTTCGTTCACCTGTTCCAGCACTACATCATCAACCGTCTTGTTTCCGTTCTGGTTTCATCTCTTTCTTTTTAAATACCCTTTTGCATTCCAATCGGAAAACGCCCATATTTATTCAGCACTACAGGTAAGTAAACGTGTAAAGTGACGTCACCTCTGCAGCGCGTCCAGGCGCTCCTGCATCTCGTACTGGGATGACAGCAGCTTCTGCCGGCTCTGCCTCTCCGCCTCCAGCTCGGCGCTGAGAGCCTTCTTCTCTTGCTCATGTTGCTTGTCTCGCTCTGGAAAGAGACAAGAGGGATGAACACAAAATACTAGGAAAAATTGCGTAGTTCAATCACGCTGTGGAAAAAGAGGTGCAGTGGACCGTGAACAAAAAACACCCAGCCCATTGTCCCATGTTGGTCTAGGACTTAAAAAGAATGTGCCATCTGTGGTTCTTGTCTAGCATGTCGTAGAAGACGACTAATGGCGTATCGGGTTTTGGGTAGCCACTTGTCACCACTTTTTTACAATTTTCCATCTAACCCAGCCCAGTTTTGTTTCTGGCTGAATTTGGTTGAAGAGGCCTGCTGCCTCTTTGGCTCTGCCTACCCCTTCGGGGATTATGGGCGTGATGTTGTGTTGTTGTTGTTGTTGTTGATAAAGCAAAAAATACGTATTCAATATTTTATGATAATCTAACTTAAGGACTAAACAAAATGTTAGTCAACTAGCCTATTTTCCATGTTTTTTCACAATTTTCCAATTAACCAAACTCAACTTTACTTGGCTTTTTTTAGAAATCTTTAATGTCCGCTAGACTCTGCCCACCCTTTCGGGGATTGCGGATGTATGTACCTTTCCAAAACTTGGCCCTGGACTCGAACTCCTTATTCCAGACGTAGACCCCGCTATCCTCAGCTTCTTCGGCCCTCGTTTCGACCACTATATCCGGTGGTACCACCATTTTGGACCACACATTTATCACAGTGACATTTTGTTTTTAATTGTTGGAACTACATGCGTACATACTATTAGAAAATTATCATTTATTAGACATATTTTGTGGCGTGGTCACCACAAGACACATTTATGTTCTAAATAGAATCTTATTCGTTTTGAGATAACCATTAAAATAATAATATTGTGAATTGGATAATGACTTGATTAAAAAAAACTATAATTCTATTTTGTCCGTCAGTTAGATTATACAAAAATACTAGACACATATTTTTCGCTTTAAAAAATTAACTAAAAATCACAAAGATAAAGAGCATCAAAGTTTTGGAGTGAGGACTCGCGACGTCACAATTTAGTAAAAATTTACGAAAGCGTGACGTCACGCGCGACTTGAATGCATTGTCTTCGTCAATGTTTGTTTGACAAATAAATAAAAAAAAAATATGCGTTCATAATTTTTTATAATCTAACTGACGCACTAATCAGAATTTTTTAGTCACCTTGCCGATTTTATGTAATTATTTACTTTAATCAGCTAGACTTTTTCACATTAGTCTGGGATTTAAATATTTAAATATAAGCTGTCTTGTGTTCCTTGCCTATCATGTAAAAGGCGACTAATAGTGTATCGGGTTTATGGCGATGAGATAGATGATTGTTAGTAAATTTTTTTTAATTTTCCATCTAACCCAACACAATTATAAATGGCTTAAAGTGGTTGAAGGAGGTTAATGCTCCTTCAACTCCGCTTACCCTACTCGGGAATTCCCAGCGTGATAGTATCATCACGATTTTCCATCAAAATCGATTTGTTGTTAGCTTAATGAGGTTTCAAGGAGACCTGGGTCTCTGCCTACTTCTTACGAGAATGCAGGCATGAAGGTATGTATGTATAGTATGACCATATATAAGTATTGCTTATTCCTACGTCACTGCATTATAACCTCTAATATTAGACCACAAACAACACAATTTTGAACAACAGTTATCACAACCACATTTCTTAAAAATCACTTCAATGAATCAACTTTCACTTCTCTAAACAAACGTCATCAGTTTGATGTTCAAATTGTTTTCGCAAACAATTGTTTGTTTTGCGAAGTCTCTAGACTATTTGGTCTAGCTTGGAACTCGACTGATTAATTATGAAATATCCAATGTTATCAATATCTTATCTTGCTAATTTACTACCTGTCTGATATCTGGCGGATAAGCGGATTTCAACAAACATTGATCGAGGCTTTGAAAAATCTAATTAATTTCGTATGTGGTTTATATATATGTATATGAAAATCTATATGAAATAGAAATATATTTATTCATGTTGGCCTTACAGAAGCATTTATTGACTTATAGTCATGATACTGTGCGAACTACGCGCTCGCACTAAAAGTGGAAGGACTTCCGCCGAGCTAGGTGTTGCTTGCTCGGGGACCTAGGCCTAACTAACCGTCGCGGTGTATTGTATATATACTTAGTGGCGAGAATAACTTCGTCAGCGCGATGCAGGATTGTATTGTTTCTCTATGTTCGATCGACGTCATCTGTTTACGTATTACTGGGGCTATAATCTTAAATACAAATAAGTGATTCTACGGCCAGGTTCGGAACGTTGATTCTACCAAGACTTTTTTTAAATCGCCATGTTTACAATTACAATTCTACTTATACTATTAAGTTTTTAAGCCTAAATCACTTAGACAAAAAGTATGGAAAGTTGGTACGCCAAAAGTTTGTTTCTTATAAAAGGACACAGGATTGATGGACGAGTGTTCATGGTGACTCCCCTAGCAGAGAGAGGTTTTTACTAAGATGAAACCACTTATTTGATTTCGGCACTTGCAAATTGGGTATTTTTTTCTTTAGCCCCATGTTGGTCTGGGCCTAAAAAAAAAAGAATGTGCCAACTGTGTTTTTTGCCTAGTATGACGTAAATGCCTGCTGCCCCTTTGACTCTGCCTACCCCTTTGGGGATTATGGGCGTGATGTTATGTGTGTGTATATGCATGTCGTAAAAGGCGACTGATGCTTTATAGGGGTTTAGGTATGTGATTGAGTAGGCGACGAGCTAGCCACTTGTCACTACTTTTTCACAATTTTCCATCTAACCCAGCCCAGTTTTTGGCTGAATGTAGTTAAAGGGGCCTGCTGCCCCTTTGACTCTGCCTACCCCTTCGGGGATTATGGGCGTGATGTTATGTGACATGATTATATGAAGCGTTTACACGAACACTCGAACCTTGCCCTTTACTATCAACCAATACTCCAACGGCGTCAAATAAACAAACTCCTACCTTCCAACGCCAACTCATAATGCTCCTTATTGCTCCTCAACTCATTCGCCAGCTTCTCGCTCTCAATCTCAAACTCCTCCTTCTCTTTCTTATAGCTCCTCTGCATCTCCTCCATCTTCTCCACCAAGTGTTTATTGCTGTCCTTCTCTGACGCCAGCTCGGCCTTGAGAGCGGCTATCTGGTTGTCCTGCTCTGACTTGTCCACTTTCAGAGTTTTCACTTCGATTTCTACCAGTTTTAAGACCTCTAGTTTTGCCCTGGAAGGAAGATGAAAGTAAATATTTTGTTTATTGTTCTTTGATATCTAATAGTATTTAAAGAAGATTCTTAATAGACTTTTGTTAGTAAAGAGGGACTACAAACATGTGTCAAATACGTTATTCTTGAATCAAATTAATATTTAGTATCGATTGTCAAAATGCAAATTTAGGTAAAACATTTTGGTAACGAATTTATGCAAAGATCAAACCTTTAAGTTCATTGTAAAGTTAGGCAAAGGTATAACTTACTTGCTAACGTAACTAACTAAAGCGGTGGTAGCTCAATGGTAAGGACACGCGCCTCTTAACCGAGGAGTGCGGGTTCAAACCCGGGCACGTACCTCTGGATTTTTCAAATCTATGTACGTATTTATACCACTAGCTCGACGGTGAAGGAAAACATCGTGATGAAACCTGCAAATTCAAACAACTTTGGATTTGTAACCATGATCCAAAAATTGTCTGGTTCCCCTATCTTAAGGTTACTAAGGTCAGATCGGCAGTCGCTTCAATGTAATTACCAGGCTCGCTAAATCCTGGATCATGGTCTAAGCGGACCCCCTCTAAACATGGGACATAACGCTAGGAAGATGAATCTTGTTCTCCAGTACGTATCCCCGCCCCGCCCCGCCGGTACCGAGCCCAGTGTCCGCTACACACAGTACCTCATCTCGGCGAGCTGCTGGGCGAGCGGCTCGACGCGCTTGGCTCGCTCGAGCGCGTCGCCGAGCCGCTGCTGCAGGCTGATGATCTTGTTCTCCAGTACGTATCCCCGCCCCGCCGGTACCGAGCCCAGTGTCCGCTACACACAGTACCTCATCTCGGCGAGCTGCTGGGCGAGCGGCTCGACGCGCTTGGCTCGCTCGAGCGCGTCGCCGAGCCGCTGCTGCAGGCTGATGATCTTGTTCTCCAGTACGTATCCCCGCCCCGCCGGTACCGAGCCCAGTGTCCGCTACACACAGTACCTCATCTCGGCGAGCTGCTGGGCGAGCGGCTCGACGCGCTTGGCTCGCTCGAGCGCGTCGCCGAGCCGCTGCTGCAGGCTGATGATCTTGTTCTCCAGTACGTATCCCCGCCCCGCCGGTACCGAGCCCAGTGTCCGCTACACACAGTACCTCATCTCGGCGAGCTGCTGGGCGAGCGGCTCGACGCGCTTGGCTCGCTCGAGCGCGTCGCCGAGCCGCTGCTGCAGGCTGATGATCTTGTTCTCCAGTACGTATCCCCGCCCCGCCGGTACCGAGCCCAGTGTCCGCTACACACAGTACCTCATCTCGGCGAGCTGCTGGGCGAGCGGCTCGACGCGCTTGGCTCGCTCGAGCGCGTCGCCGAGCCGCTGCTGCAGGCTGATGATCTTGTTCTCCAGCCCCTTGTTGAGCGTCTTCACGTGGTCGAGGGAGCGCGCTTCTATGCGCAGGCGCTTGTACTCGCGGCGGGCGAGGAAGCGGCGTATCTGAGACAAAGACAATTTTATGGCTAAACATGTAAGGGTATATACATACATACATACATAATGTCACGCCTTTTCCACATGGGGGTAGGCAGAGATCACATCCTTCTATTTGCTACGACTATATTCAGGCTTTACATATGTATTAGTATTTATAACAGACAATATATAGCGTTGGCAGTATGTTTAAACGCGTGGCATCGTGATGCCTGTGTTGTCTTGCTTTAAATAATATTTGTATACAATGCATTTTTTTTTTCATATTTTAACCAAATAATATTTACAACCGTGTTTTAACAGAAGGCGATGTAAAGAGTCATAAAAACCGTAGAGCTTGTATGAAAACGATCATTAATGTTGAAGAGACGAGTGAGGTGTGTAAGGATCGTGCCATATGGCGTTCGGTTCTCTCTGCCTACTTAGTTAGTTTAATATTTACAAAACCTTTAATAAGCCCTACTAAAAATAATATTGCGCATGCGCATCGCAACACAAAAGCTTGTAACTTTCATGAGTTTTAGGATACAATAACTTATTTATACTGGTTCCTCTTTCGGCTATCGTTTCAGAGTATGTAGAGCCATAAATGTAGGAATTGCATCTATAATTTATGAAATATTCATCTTATAACAAGTGTTCAACTTACAGTGCTCTGCGCGAGAACAATCTGCCGTCTCCTCTTCTTGACGCGCTGGCGGGCGAGGTAGCCCCGGGCGTAGCGCTGTATGGTGAGTACCTGCACACATATATGGGTGAGTGAGTATTACTGTTTAGTATAGGGGTCGGCAAGTAGTATAGGTGGGGTCTGGATACTGTGGAAAAATTTTAACCAGGTCCACAAAAAAATATGTGAGAAACTACACCGTCGGTATTGAGCCAGTTTAATTAGTTTGGAATAATATATCATTTATTTAATAGGCAGAGTCGAAGGGGCAGCAAGCCCCTTTGACCACATTTAGCCAAAAATAAAGCCGGGCTGGGTTACGTAGAAAATTGTGAAAAAGCAGTGACACGCGGCTAACCTGACGCTTCCACAAGAACACACCCAAAAGCCCGTAAACCATTAGTCGCCTCTCACGACATGCTAGGCAAGAATCACAGTTGGCACATTCTTTTTTTTTTGTCCCAGATCAACATGGCCCAAGTCCCAGACCAACATAGGACATGTTATAATAATAATTAATGTTTATAAACGTATCCATAGGACATGCTTACAGCTTAGTTTGGAACTTGGGAATCGGTGTGTCAGTCTGGAGATTTTATTTTAAACAACTTACCGCTTTAACCCTCCTTCTATCTCTATACAGTCTCCTCGCCAGCAGACCCCTCGCTCGCGCCTGTATCCCAATAGCCAGCTGCCGCAGCTTCTGATACTTCCGCCTGGCCAGCCAGCCCCGGACAGTCCTCTGGATCTTGATGGCGGCTCGGTGGCGACGGACTTCCTGGGCTTTGCTGTAGAAATAAAAAAATATGTTTAAATGAGGAGTAGGTATGTTAAGTTATACGTACATTTCATCATCATCGTATCAATCACTGGGCTGTGGGCGTGATTTATGGACTTTCTTGTTCCATGACTCCATAGTTGCGCGCGCACGCAGTACGCAGTACTCACCGGCGCGCAAGGTATCCCCTGGCGCGCGCCTGCAGGCCGCGCAGCGCGCCCGCCACGCGCAGGTAGCGGCGCCGCGCCACGAAGCGCCGCACGCAGCTCTGCGCGCGCACGCAGTACTTGCGCGCGCACGCAGTACGCAGTACTCACCGGCGCGCAAGGTATCCCCTGGCGCGCGCCTGCAGGCCGCGCAGCGCGCCCGCCACGCGCAGGTAGCGGCGCCGCGCCACGAAGCGCCGCACGCAGCTCTGCGCGCGCACGCAGTACTTGCGCGCGCACGCAGTACGCAGTACTCACCGGCGCGCAAGGTATCCCCTGGCGCGCGCCTGCAGGCCGCGCAGCGCGCCCGCCACGCGCAGGTAGCGGCGCCGCGCCACGAAGCGCCGCACGCAGCTCTGCGCGCGCACGCAGTACTTGCGCGCGCACGCAGTACGCAGTACTCACCGGCGCGCAAGGTATCCCCTGGCGCGCGCCTGCAGGCCGCGCAGCGCGCCCGCCACGCGCAGGTAGCGGCGCCGCGCCACGAAGCGCCGCACGCAGCTCTGCGCGCGCACGCAGTACTTGCGCGCGCACGCAGTACGCAGTACTCACCGGCGCGCAAGGTATCCCCTGGCGCGCGCCTGCAGGCCGCGCAGCGCGCCCGCCACGCGCAGGTAGCGGCGCCGCGCCACGAAGCGCCGCACGCAGCTCTGCGCGCGCACGCAGTACTTGCGCGCGCACGCAGTACGCAGTACTCACCGGCGCGCAAGGTATCCCCTGGCGCGCGCCTGCAGGCCGCGCAGCGCGCCCGCCACGCGCAGGTAGCGGCGCCGCGCCACGAAGCGCCGCACGCAGCTCTGCACGCGCACGCAGTACAGGCGCTGGATGTCGGCACGAATCTTCTCTAAGTATGCCACCTGGGGGTGGGATGATAATCCTCAGTTAATTATTCATTGAACATAAATTTTAGCGAAATAAGCTGCCGTGATTGAGAAACAATAACTTACTGATATTGACTGACTGCCTGACGGACATTGACTAACTGATATTGACTGACTGCCTGACGGACATTGACTAACTGATATTGACTGACTGCCTGACGGACATAGACTAACTGATATTGACTGACTGCCTGACGGACATTGACTAACTGATATTGACTGACTGCCTGACGGACATTGACTAACTGATATTGACTGACTTCCTGACGGACATTGTTTGATTGCCCAGCCTGATATTGACTTTCTTTACTAATATTGACTGACTGCCTAACAATATCTGACTAATATTGACTGACTCCCTGACTGTCATTGACTGATTGCCTGACTGACGTTATCAGACTAATTGACTGCCTCGTTGGTCTAGTGGTAGCATGCGCCGCTTAAGGACCAAGAGGTCCGGGGTTCAAATCCCGGGTCGGGTCCAAATTTGTGGCTGAGTATTTCAATATTGAAATTACTCAGTAACAGCCCGGAGTCAGGAAGTTGGCGGTTTAATCACCCCTGTGCCTCGGAAAGCACGTTAAGCGGTTGGTCCTGTCAAAGTCAAAGTCAAAGTCAAAATATCTTTATTTACGTAGGCCTCAAAAAAGCACTTGTGAATCGTCAAGTAAGTACATAGTAGAACAATTTGAATCTACCACCGGTTCGGAATGTCGCATCTACCGAGAAGAAACCGGCAAGAAACTCGGTAGTTACTCTTTTCAATGCCAGATTGAATATAAAAATTAAAACTTACAGATTAAGTTAATATGAATACCAAGTCATACAGTTAGTGTTCGTCAAAGATTCAGCCGAGTATTATCAGAAGTAAAAGGTAAACCAGAGCAGACCAGCCTCTGAAGGTGGCACCTGTTCACAAGTATGACGTATGTGTCAGCCATCGTTTCACTCGACCATATTTGAGGGAATGCAACGACCCGTCACATAACGCCACCACCCCCGAAGCAATTGAGTGAGCATGACTACTCAAGCTTCCCTATCATTATTATCAGAAAGTTAAAAACTAAACAAAACAACAAAAAATTCTTATCAGAATTCATTAAATGTACGAGATGGTGTACAGTTTATAACAATAAAATTAATTCCAGACTGTTTTATCATTAAGATAATCGTCAGTCGTGTAAAAGCCCTTTCTTAACAAGGTATTCTTTATTCGTTGTTTGAACTGCGCAAGGGGTAGATTTAAAATGTCTGCGGGAATTTTGTTATAGTAATGTACACTTTGCCCAATAAAGCAGCGTGACAATCTTTGCAGTCTAAATCGCGGTAATGCGATTTTGTTTCTGTTTCTTGTGTTCTTATGATGAATTGCACATTTTTTAGTGAACAGATGAATGTTTTGATGTACGTATAGAATGCAGCTGTACACGTATTGTGAGGCAACTGTTAAAATTCCTATTTCCTTAAATAGATCCCTAAGAGAATCTCTAGCATTAAGATTGTATATAGATCTAATGGCTCGTTTCTGAAGAATAAAAATGGTTTGAATTTCAGCTGCCTTACCCCATAATAGAATACCATAAGACATAACACTATGAAAGTAACTGTGCCTGACCTCTCTCCGGTCATGTCGAATTGCCGTCTCACCGGACTATGAGAGTGAAGGAACAGCGAGTGCACCTGTGTTTGCGCACACACTTGTGCACTATAATATCTCCTGCGCAGACGGCTAATCCTCGTTGAGATTGGCCGCCGTGACCGATATCGGTTCTTAGGAGGGCATTATTTTATTTTATTAATTGATTTTCTGCCTGACTATCCATTTACATCACAAAACTAATTTAATTTATTAGTTATTAACTAAATATTACTATACCGTTAGTTGATATTTTATTCAGAAATCCCATATTTTTAACCGACTTAAAAAAAAGAAGGAGGTTCTCAAATCGACTGGAAGTTTTTTTTTGTATATACGAGTACATATGTTACTCGATATCTCTGAGAATTGTAAACCGATTTTCAAAATTTTTCATATTGTACTGACCTGGCCGGCTCTGAAGAATATCTTGGTGGCTCCGAACTGGTACTTGTCGGGGTCCTTCAAGTGCTTTGCCAGGATCCGCCCGCAGGTCTTCCTGATGTCTCCTCGGTCGATCTCTTTGTGGAGACAAAGGAGGCGGTACCTGGTGAAGATTATAACATTTACATACCCATACTGCAGGGTTTTTACTCTGTTTAAAATCACGCATCATGTTTAAATGTATAATGTATTACAATCCAAAACTTACATACATACATGACATCACGGCCATAATTCCCGAAGGGGTAGGCAAAGGGGCAGCAAGCCCATTTAACCACATTCAGCTAAAAATCCAAAACATTTTTCGAAAAAACGTTTAATTGACAAAATTATCTTCCTTAGAGTGTCTAGTTGCCATGGTATTTTCTTCGTACTATTAAAACATTTACTAACAGGAGTGTGGTAGCTCAATGGTACGGATCTTTTAACCGAGGGGTGCAGGTTCATGCCCGGGCACGTACCTCTAAATTTTTCAAATCTAATTCCCCAACTAAGCACGGGACATAACGCTAGGAGGATGATGAAGATATTTACTAATACAAAATAGGAATTTAATATTGCCAGCCGGCTATGCGCTCGCGGCAAACAGCTCTTTTTTCGACATTAAATAAAAAGTATTAATAATATAAATCAAGTTGCGGGCGACAATTAAATATTAAAAAAAAAATTACTGTTTAAGAATCCGCCTTAGAAATTTCTTTAATTTAAAACTTTTACAATCTATGTGTGAATTTCAGTTTTAACCAAGCTTTTTTTTAGAAGTCCTAACGAATCAAACGAGGTAGGTATTACACGTACTATAATTGGCAACAGCAACAATTAACAAGTTGTTAACTTATAGGCTAGATTTATCGAGAAAAATTTTAGTAACAAACTACTGTTATATTAATTTTTTTTCCCGTTTTTCTGTTCTATTATATATATCTTTAACATATAATGTAAAAAGTATAGCCTGTGAATTATCTGTATTACAAGTAACCACAGTCAATTACTAGATGGTTGTTAATGAGTGTGAACTCTGCGAGATCACTGACTTTCATAACACAGGGTATCCTAGCTTGAAAGTCAGGGGAACTTCATTTTGCCGCAAACTATAACAGCCTTGTAATTCTTTCATATGTAATATTGTATTCTACAACGAGAACTGTAAACTGTATCATGGCTACACAATAAATTTTATTATTATTATTATTTGTTCTATTAAATAAAGGGGTATTTTGACATACCTGTAGAAGAAATCTTGGTAAAGCCATCTCGAAGGGAAGCCCGCTGCCGATATTCTGATGGTCTCCAATACACCACATGCTCTGTAAAAAGTGAAAAGTATTTAGAGTCTTATGAAGATACACATAGGCATTTAACTAACTAACTAAACTTCACGCCACTTCCCTAGCGGGGTAGGCAGAGAGAACTGAACGCCATACGGCACGATCCTTACACACCTCACTCGCCTCTTCAACATTCATGATCGTTTTCGTACAAGCTCTACGGTTTTTATGACTCCTAACATCACCTTCTGTTAATACACGACCAATCTGCTCGTGGTAGGTGAGCCTGGGGCCTTCCGCGGCTCCTACATCCTTCCGTCTACTCAAAATACCTTTGGTAAGACTTTTGGTCATTTTAAAAGACCACTGGTCTTTTTAAGAGACCATTGGTCTTTTCAAAAGACCATTGGTCTTTTCAAAAGACCTTTAGCTTTTTTTATAAAACTTGTTCTACTCAAAATACCGCTGGTCTCTCAAATAGACCATCGGTCTACTCAGTAGACCGAGCCACAACCGCATGCACCCACCTCAGCTGGTGCACGGCCCTCGCCGGGTCGAATCTGAACGCGTCCTTGGTGTCGTTCGGCTTGATGCAGCGCACGTAGTGCGGCGTGGTGGCCGACAGGGTCGCCATCAGCGCGGAGAGCGACACGCGGAACTGCGAGCCGACCGTTTGCTTCTGTCCCGACGCGCGGCGAGCCGGTTGCTATGAAATTAGAAAAAAATATATATAAAAGAATTAAAAAAGTAAAGTTTTTGGATAGAAGAATTATGTGATACAGGAATACGGTAGATTTTTGGGAAGGTTATACGAAAGTATTAACAATGATTTTTAGTTATTTGTTAGGCGACAGCTGCTGACTGTCCTGACACACTACTGAGTAGACCATCCGGTGTACTGCGAAGGCTATCCGAATAGACCTCCAGTCTACTGCATAGACCACTCAGTCTACTGAGAAGACCACCCGGTCTACTGAGTAGACCAACCCTCTACGGAGTAGATCATCCAGTCTACTGAGTGGACCACTCATAAAAAGTAAGGACTCACAGTTAGACTCGCCAGCGGCACCGAGGGCGTGGTCCTCCGCCGGGACGGGGGCGGCAGCGTCGACGTCTGGTCCACGGGCCTCTCCGACTCGAGGATGGTGTGTATGAGACGGCAGCTGGTTGCTGTCCTGACGCACTCCAGCTGTTCTTCCGATACTGTGTCTCTGTTCTTCTCTAGGAAGCCGCCGGCTTGGTATTCTACGTTGTCCGCGAAGTGTTTGATTATGAAGGCTGAAAGAAAAATGATTATAAGAAATCTTAATATATATAAATTACGCGTCACGTTGTTTGTCCGCGATGGACTCCGAAACTACTTAACCGATTTTAATAAAATTTGCACACCGTGTGCAGTTTGATCCAACTTGAAAGATAGGATAGCTTACATATCAATTAATTTACAAATAAATAAATAAATAAATTCTCCAGACTGACACACCAATTCCCTAGTTCTAAACTAAGCTTATGCTTGTGCTATGGATACTACGTGAACGGATAGACATACTTAAATACGTTTATAAACACCCATGACTCGAGTACAAATGTCCATGTTCATCACACGAAACATTTGCCCCTAGCGGGATTCGAACCACTCGACCAACGGGCCAGTCTACTATGAAGAAACTATTTTATATGTATTGCACGTGGCTCCATAAGCGTTATAGAGGCTTTATCGTGTGTTGTAGGATTTTCAGGAGATATGCCGTCATGCTGCTTCTCAGGGTTCTTCAAATGTTTCTTTCTTTAGCCATGCACTCACCAGCAGCCCCGAAGCGCGGCTTCATGAAGTGCGGGTACTTGGCGCACTTCTCGTGCAGTTTAGCGGCGAAGCCCTGGTCGGAGCCCTGCGGTACGCGGCACTCCTCGTCCAGCAGCGCCAGCACGCCTAGCCGGTCCTCGATCAGGTCGATGCACGGCTGGTTGTCATAGAAGTCGATCATCTTCCACGAGATTTCCTCCTGGTAAACAAAGAAAATTGATTTTTCTATCATATTTTTGAGGTAATTGATATTGGATAAAAGGCGAACTAAGCCATAATGCATTCTCGAAAATGACGAACTCAGAACTGCAGATGAGGAGCGAGTTCGCTTTTCTCTTTTTCGACCACATCGAACTCATAAATGGAAAGGCACGAACTCCGACCTAGTATTTATATTGTAATGTCAGCTCGTGTAAGAGTGTATTGTCATTTGTTACTCTAATACATTCTCGAACGTATCAATCACAAACTCCTATTTTGACTTCTCGACCACATCGAACTTAGAACCAGAGACAAACCTCCACTTCTCGACAACATAGAACTCAACAGCAACGAACCTTGATATACTCATCCTGCTCCAGCTTGAAGACGTGCGAGTTGAACTGCTGTTGTAACTTCTCGTTCGCGTAGTTGATGCAGAACTGCTCGAACGAGTTGATCTCGAACGTCTCGAAGCCGTAGATGTCCAACACGCCTAGAAGTGAGTGGGGATATTTTAGCATTTCGTGTAGTATACAATTCGTGGTTGAACGCTGAGTAAAATTATTTGCAGTCGTGAAAACTTCGACCAATTTCGAGTAGAGAATTTACATTTGTTTTTTGTTTAATGCGAACATATACTTATGTTATTTTTATCAAATAGGCCGCTTTCTCTAAGCTCGATCGTGTCTCTCTCGAGGTCGAGGGCTGACTAACAGTGTTGGTTTATTGTATGTAGTTAGTGGCGACAATAACTGGTCAATTAGAGCCAGCTGCACACGCTTACTGACACTAAAGTCTTGTCTGTGAAGTAGTAGCTTGAGGTATATGTATATAGATATCGCCACAGTAGTTGTTCAATATGCGTCATATCCTAAGTTAGCGCTCCCAGCGCCTGCGCGCCTGCGCAGGTGACGTCACAGCAACACACTCACCGATGAAGTGCCTCTCGGCGGGCGCGGTCGCCAGCGGGCGGTTGACGGCGCGCACGAGCCACGCGAACAGCTCGCCGTACAGCCGCTTGGCGAGCGCGTCGCGCGCGAACAGCGCCCGCGAGCGCTGCACGCGCAGGTGACGTCACAGCAACACACTCACCGATGAAGTGCCTCTCGGCGGGCGCGGTCGCCAGCGGGCGGTTGACGGCGCGCACGAGCCACGCGAACAGCTCGCCGTACAGCCGCTTGGCGAGCGCGTCGCGCGCGAACAGCGCCCGCGAGCGCTGCACGCGCAGGTGACGTCACAGCAACACACTCACCGATGAAGTGCCTCTCGGCGGGCGCGGTCGCCAGCGGGCGGTTGACGGCGCGCACGAGCCACGCGAACAGCTCGCCGTACAGCCGCTTGGCGAGCGCGTCGCGCGCGAACAGCGCCCGCGAGCGCTGCACGCGCAGGTGACGTCACAGCAACACACTCACCGATGAAGTGCCTCTCGGCGGGCGCGGTCGCCAGCGGGCGGTTGACGGCGCGCACGAGCCACGCGAACAGCTCGCCGTACAGCCGCTTGGCGAGCGCGTCGCGCGCGAACAGCGCCCGCGAGCGCTGCACGCGCGCGACGATCACCTCGTGCGCGGACGCGATGCGCCGGTGGGTCAGCCAGCGGGACAGCTCGGGCTTGGACAGGCCCAGCAGCGCGCAGAATACTGATAGGTGCTTGTCGTTTGGCTGCCAAAAGATACAACGACTTGCATTAATGATTCGAGGAGGGAAGGGAAGAATGCGGGGTACTCGCTCCCCTTCCCCTTAAAGGAAATCGCCGCTGGACGGAAATACCTCGGTACTTCTGACCATATCCACGGTCATCTCTCCTCCGAGCCAAAAGAATGGGAAGTATTAGAGGCATTGGCATAGGTTAAGTGCCCGTCGAAGCTGAACAGCGCCGCGCGACTTAGTGTGCGCCCTCATACCAGAGACGAAAGAAGACACACAAAATCTTACACGTTCCTCTATTCCCCAAGGACAACCTTTTGGATAGATAGGGAGAGAAATAGTTGATACAGTTGTTATTAGCTGGTATCTAAACATTATCTGATAGATATGTTATTTTTCTCATAACTGCCCCTAAGAGTGGGGGAAACAGCAACTACCCAACCCACTCTCCTCTCTTTAATAAAGAAATATAATAAATAAATATCAGACTACATCACATACATTGATCTGACTCCGAGATAAGTAGCTTAAGCACTTGTGTTACGGATATCAGAATCAACAGTGGTATTACAAATATATACTTAAATATTGGCTATTAACACCCAGACACAGAACAAACACAAGTATTCATCATACGAATATTTGTCCTGGGTGGGGATCGAACCCACAACTCTTGGCGCATGGGGCAGGGTCACTACCGAATGCGCCAACGAGCTTGACAATATCACCAGTATTCAGATATACTCACATTAATATAAGCTCCTTCCTCGCACTCCTGACCCGGGGCTAACGTAGGGTCTGAGTCGTAGAACTCAACATTGCCCAGGTGCAGTATGGACGCCAAGATGGTGAACATGTTCTGTTGTTCTGTATCTGACACACCTGCGTAGAAGGCCAAAACAATATTATTTCTACACCAACATACATTATCACGCCCATACTCCCCTAAGGGGTAGGCAGAGTCAAAGGAGCACCTACTAGCTAGCTCGTCGCCTACACAATCACACACCCAAAACCCGATATACCATTAGTCGCCTTTTACGACATGCTAGGCAAGGAATACAGTTGGCACATTATTTTTAAGTCCCAGACCAACAGGGACCAGCACTAATAATAATATTAAGGATGTAGACACCATTTTTATTAAATTTTTAACCGACTTCAAAAAAAGGAGGAGGTTCTCAATTCGACTGTTGATTTTTTTTTATATTAATTCCGTAAAAGAAAGTATCGTAAAACCATATTGATTTGGAATTATATTGCGTCCACGATTTTTATTATAAAAAAACTGCTTAATATTTAGTCAGTTCATCATCTTCCTAGCGTTATGTCCCGTGCTTAGAGGGATCCGCTTAGAAATAGATTTGACCATGATCCAGGATTTAGCGAGTCTGGTAATTACATTGAAGCGACTGCCGGTCTGACCTTCGTAACCCTAAGATCCCTATCTTAGGGTTACGAAGGTAGTAAGTAAGTTAGAATCAGACAATTTTTGGATCATGGTTACAAATTCAAAGTTGTTTGAATTTGCAGGTTTCATCACGATGTTTTCCTTTACCGCCAAACTAGTGGTATATATACGTACATAGATTTGAAAAATCCAGAGATACGTGCCCGGGTTTGAAACCGCACTCCTCGGTTAAGAGGCGCGTATCCTTACCATTGAACTACCACCACTCTCACCACTGCTTAATATTTAGTCAGTTGACTAGACAAATTAGTGACGTCATAACCTGACAAGCCCATACAAAATCTATAAAGTGATTTGACAGCTTTTAAAAAGTATCTAAATAGACTTGCCAGTCAACATCCCTATTGACTTATAAGATTGTCAAATACGACTTACCCAGTATGGTGAGCGCGTTCCTGGTCTCGTTGAACTCCTTGAGGTCGTCGACCCCGTCGATGTCGGGGCTGCCGCCCTGGTTCAGGTAGTGGAACGAGTCTTGGTGGTCTGAAACAGAGGGTTGGGTTAATAGATGCTGTCCCTCTTAATTCATGGACGAAGGTAATATTCGTCTATGGTCGAGCAAAAAACGGAATATATATACCATTAGGCTACTTTTTTTTTTTTACTTCTCCAGACTGACACACCAGTTCCCTAGTTCCAAACTAAGCTTATGTATGCTTGTGCTATGGATACTAGGTGACCGGATAGACATACTTAAATACGTTTAATAACATCCATGACTCGAGTACAAATGTCCATGTTCATCACACGAAACATTTTCCCCTAGCGGTATTCGAAGCCGCGACCCTTGGTTTCGTCGCCAGGGTCTCTAACCTCTCGACCAACGGGCCAATCAAAAAAGAATATCACGCTATCAAGAAGATTTTTACTTGTGTCTCTGTCAGCCTATGGCCCTATGAAGTGCCCTGGATATACCTTTGGATGGAAACCCTGGAACTACGCCCAGGCTACCTCCATGACCCTGAAGCTCACCTAGTCTCAACTCTGGCATATGCCCAGCCGCGGCGCACAGCTGGTAGAAGATATGGTAGTTCCTCTCGCCCGCGCTCTGGTACACCACGCGGGACTTCTCCAGCAGGTAGGTGCGCATCGACGCGCCGGATATCCGGTACTGGCTGTCGAAGTGGATCTCGATGAACTTGCCGAAGCGGGAGGAGTTGTCGTTACGGGTGGTTTTTGCGTTGCCTATGGCCTGGGGGGTGAAATACGTACATTTGTAGTTGCAGAATGAAGGTTATAGCGGAAGGCACTTACCGCGACCAAATCGGCACAGATAAATCTATGGCTCTAATTAGCGATAAATATTTACACTAGGTACGCGAATTCTCAAACGGGCGAATTGGGATATTGACACCATTTATAGGTATTTAATTTAGAAATATCAATTCTGAAAACGAAAGTATCGTAGTATGCTGTTAAGCCTTATTGATTTTCAATCATATTGAGTTTAATATTTTTGATTTTATAAAAACTGCTTAATATTAAGTCAGTTGACTATACAAACTAGTGACGTCACACGTTGACAAGCCCATACAAAATCTATAAAGTGATTTCGTTTTGACAGCTCTTAAAAAGTATCTCAATTGACTAGCCAGTCAACATCTCTATTGACAAGTGCGCGAATCTATAGATATATGTATATATCTAATATATAAAATACTCGTGTCGCGGTGTTTGTTATTTAATGAAATTATATATGTATATTCGGTAGGTCTGAGAATCAGTTGTAATCTATTTTTCATACCCCTAAGTGATAAGGGTGGTCCACCCCAAAGCTATAACTTGAGAACGGCTTTACCGATTTTGCTAATTCTTTTTTAATTTAATTTGTTATTGTCTAGTAAAGGTTCTTATGATAGAAGAAAAAAAAACAGTTGTGCATTAAATAAAAAAAATGGGTATTTCAAATCCGAGAACGAGGCGTTACGAATTGCGCCGGGACAGCTAGTATTGTAATAAAAACCAATGTAATCGGTAAAGGCAGAGAAAGAGTGACTTAATGTCGTGAAAGGAATGTCGTCTTTATTTGTACATGTTACTAGTAATCTTATTGACGGACTCAATATATTTTAAGTCAAGTCTGTCCTCGTCATCATCAGTACCACTTACCTCCATAATAGGACTGGAAGCCAACACTTTCTTCTCAACTTGCGTCTCGCTCGCGTTCCCACCCACCGCGGCGAAGTAGCGCATCGCGTATTTAGCAGACACCGTCTTGCCGGCGCCCGACTCGCCGCTCACTGTAACGGGGGGTAATGAGACACAATAGTACAAAATGGGGCAATATGAGCCAAATATGAGAAAACTAGGAAAAATGGGAAAAAACGAGACAAACTCACTAAGTAAACTTAACGCCACTTCCCTAGCGGGGTAGGCAGAGAGAACTGAACGTCATATGGCACGATCCTTACACACCTCACTCGCCTCTTCAACATTCATAATCGTTTTCGTACAAGCTCTACGGTTTTTATGACTCCTAACATCACCTTCTGTTAGTAAAACGAGACAAAAGGGGACAAAAGTGGCTAAAGGGGTTATAATAAGGGTAAAACAGTGACAAACTTTCACAATAGGGTGACAAAATCAGTAAAACGGTGATGGCAGCAAGTGTGACAAAAGAAGACTATACACAACGGGATAAAACCTGGCCCAGTAAATCGTGATAAAACTTAAAGGGAATAAAATAAAAAAAATGAAAATAAAAAATCACAAGAACAATATGTAGGATTGATAGATGATGTATGACAGATACGTAGAACGGAATAATATGAAGTGTGTAAGAAGGAACGTAGTAGAGTAAGAGACGGAAGAGATTTGAAAGAGGAATGTGAGACGAATGGCGGACGACGGATAGTGAAAGACGTGTGGAAGAAAATATTTTATTCTTTAAAAGCTTAGAGATTAGAGAAGAATAAATCAAGTGTTAGTACTAGGAATCGTATTTAATTTGCTGTGAGTCAACCGCGGACATATTCTGCACACTACAAATATGTAGCATGGCAAAGCAGCTTAAGCAATTTTATTATGAAAATTAGAGATCACAAAAAATACCGACTTCAAAATGAAAACTAATAAATTTACTTAGGTCAAAGTATTACGTATTTTAATACTGATAAATTTGAAGTCATTTGAAAAGCTATTTCATCAACAACTATTTGTCCCGGGAATCAAACCTGCTCCCCTTGTCTATTGTCAATCCAATTTAAATCAATAAATCCCAGTTACATCTTCTGTATACCCATTAACAGCTTAATAAGTACGTACCTATGATACTCTGGTCCCTCCTCTCCCTCTCCAGTTTAGTGTACGCCTCCTCGGAGACCGCAAATATGTGAGGGTCGAGGTCACCCATCGATTGACCTCGGTACGCCATGATGGTCTCATCTCCTGCGAATCAATGGAATAGTCAGTTATTATCCATTTCCTAAGATACATACATACATAACATCACGCCCATAATCCCCGAATGGTTAAGCAGAGTCAAGTACCTAAGATATTACATTTTTAAACGAAGGGTATACGGAATTAGAAGGAAATAAGTTTGGTAACTAATAAAATTGAACGAACGTTTTATGGAATAAGTTTATTAACGAAAACGTGTGGGTATTAAAAACCTGGCATACATTATTTATGTTAAAAAAAATAATGAAACTCAGATGTCCAAAGTTATGGAGGCTAAAAAAAACCGTTTGCGAATATGAAGTTCTGCGTCAAAACCATTTGGTCGAAAAAGCGTTTCGTTAATGTACTCCGTGGTTAATCTATGATTTTGGTTATAGTTCTTTGCGTAAATTTCAAGTTACTTTTGGTTAAAAAGTATTGAGGAGGATATAAATCCTTACGAGGCGGCGTGTGTGCTAGCCAGCTCACTCCCCTGGGACCTTGACGCGAGAGCCCTCTCGGCGGTGTTTCGCTGTCGGGAGGAGGCGCGTCGGGCCTCAGTCCACGGGGTGACGTCACGCGAGGTGAGCGCCTTGTTGGTAGAGTTCCGCACACTTGCTGTGGAGCTCTGGGACGTGCGACTGGCTGATCCCGGAGCCGGTCTTCGGACCGTCTCGGCGATCCGGCCTGTCTTAGCTGCATGGTTGAACAGGACCCATGGCGCGGTAACCTTCCATCTGGCTCAGGTGCTCTCGGGGCATGGATGCTTCGGGAAGTACCTGTGTCGGATCGGTCGGGAGGCGACCGGGTCCTGTCATCACTGCGGCTCCGTTGAGGACAGTGCTGAGCACACGTTGGAGGAGTGTCCGGCTTTTGCCGTAGAGCGCAATGCGCTATCCGCCGTTGTTGGGCAGGACCTCTCTCTATCGACCGTGGTGTCTGCCATGGTGAGTAGTGAGGAGTCTTGGGACGCGGTGCTCTCCTTCTGCGGCAGTGTCATGTCGCAGAAGGAGAGCGCCGAGCGCCAGCGCGAGCTGGACGATCCCGCCCGACGTCGTAGGCGAGGCCGCCGTGGCGATGGTGTCTAGCCCGGCGGCGCCCTGCAGGGGGGGCTCCGAATACTCCTGAGGTATCCCTGCCTGTCGTAGGAGGCGACTAAAAGGGCCTTTGGGGTCGTGGGGGTTAGGGGATGGGTCCTCTGGCCCTCAATCGTCCCCGGAGAAGCCGACTGCAGGTGTTACACCCGGTCCGTCAGGATAGGGTACACAGCTGTCTATGTGGTCGTGAAACACCACCCTAGGTGTTCTGGGGGAGAATACCACTCCCTCGAGATGGGCCGCCAGGCGGCAGCGCGCGCTGCGTAGACTTTACGAGATGAATCCCGCGTTTTGCGTTAGCGCCCGAAGAACGACAGCCTTGAGGTTTAGTCGGTAGGGTCTCTGGAGTTTGCTACCGGTTTCGAGCCCGACTCACCCTTATAGGTCCACCCAGGACTCTGTTTGGATGGTGCGTAAATGCATTCCTCAAGTATAAAAAAAAAAAAGGATATAAATCCTACTAATATTATAAATGCTAAAGTTTGTATGTATGGATAGATGTTTGTTACTCTTTCACAAAAAGACTACTGAATGGATTTTAATGAAACTTTAGAATAATATAGCTCAAACATCCTAATAACATACAGGCTCATGTGGTACATCGACGAAACATCGTCGATGTAGCACATGAGCGAAGCCGCGGGCAGAGGCTATATTAAATATATATATTTTTGTGAGTGGGGCTTCTTAACCCTCTTTAGATACGGAAAATATACAGATTGTTTAAGTTTTAAGAATTTTTTTGATATGCTAGCCATATTGACCATAAACATGTACCTATTCAAATGAATTAAAAGAAAAAAGACAGCAAAAAATCTCAGAAGAAAAAACGTTTTTTTTTTAATTATATTTGCTACAACCAAAATATCTTTGTTTTGTTATAGTTTATTTGTAGTCTGTGCCGCATTTCCGCACGTAGTAAAATATAGCACGTATCGCACGTACGAGATAAACCATGATCAAGCATTTACTAACAGATAGAGTGATATATAAACTGTAATACAACGTTAAATAAATCAGTCATCTTCAGTTACCTACAGACATCTATTAACCCGTGTCTCATTCCACACCAATCCTATACGCGGTGATATTTGGCGGCGAACCCAACGTAATGGGGTAGTTGAGACTTATACCAACTGTTGTCTCAATTACCCCAGTCCTATACCCGGTTAAATAGTCCACTCGTTCCCACAGGTACTTACCGTAAATTGGTAAATCATAGTAAGGATTGATAGCCACCAGCACGATACCGCAGTATGTGTAGATGGCGTTACGGTCGCAGAATCTGAAAACAAAAACACATTAAGTACACATGTTTAAGTTTAGTTAGTTAGTTAATATATATACCACTATTAGGGGTGAGAGCTTCCCGCTCCCCCGCCAGCCCGGTAGGCAGTTAAAGTTAAAAAAAAAACAAAGGTTAGTGAGGGCGAACTATCTAACTATAGATGACTATCTAACTCATGGTGTCACACCATGATCTAATTTGACTGGTTCCCCTATCTGGTAAAGGAACTTTAATTTTATCCAGATTCGCTAATTCCAGAATCATGGTTAATAATCATATTATTTTGATTTTTCATTTTGTATTTTTTGTATTTATGTGTGCCTGTTGGTTGCAAATAATTCTTTTACTTACTTACTTACTATGGTTCAGCAGACTATAACCAGAAACAGGACACAAAGGAAGAAGGACTAAAGTCTCCAACTGTTATTCTATCCGCTTCTGATAAACTCATTACTAGAACAACTTCGCATTACTTAACACTTGTTCAAATATATTCTTGTACATACATTGATGTAAGCGGGTCTATGTATATAATGTTATATCAGTGATATGTAGGTACTCCGTGCTTTTTCTCAGGTTCAACAATTTTTTTTTGCACGGAACCCTAATTTGTACTTTAAAAGCCTTAGATACTCTTTGTGAACACTTGCATCTAGCGGTTAAATTCTAGCAAAATCGGTTCAACCGTTTTAGAGATAAGCGAATCAGACAGATTTATTATACAGACAAATACTTTTTTTGTTATTATTAGTACGTTAGTATTAAATTGTACAATGAAGGGTACGTGTCACAAAAAAAAATAGTTTCATATGCATTTATTATTTATATATAAAACTAGCTGTCCCGGCGAACTTCGTATCGCCCAGTAAATGAAAATTGACATTGATTTGTCGATTGACATTTAACATTGACAGATACGAATCCCACCGTTTTATATGAGTAATTACTTTTGCTTTTATTTTGTTTTATCGTCAATTTTTCAATGTTTTTAATAGTTATTCTGTTATTCTGGACGAAGACAAACCCAACAAATCAAAAACAATGTAAATCGGTTCAGCCGTTCTCGACTTATAAGTGGTGTAACAAACACGACTTTGTTTTATTTATATAGATTTATATAGATGTTATTTATGTAAATATGCAAATAGATGTATAAATTCCATAGCTAATGTATAAAAGATGGAATTAACACTACAAAACGAGATATTATCTAAACCGACCATTTCACAGCCACTGAAGCGCGCATCGCTATAATTATCTAATTAGCGAGCCGGTACGACGCGGATGCTGACGTCATAGTACTCATAGTCCAGTATATCAGTGATTCAATTAACTAAATGCTTATGCACATTGTTTGTACCGTTTCGACTGTTATAATTGCAATAATTATCTTATGTTCAGTGGCGTAACTACCTAACAGAAAGGCGGTCACTCCCCGGGAATCCCAAGCTAAGCAAAACCTGATTAGACAATTTATATTTTTTTAGTCCTATATTGACCGGGAACTAAAAAAGAATGTGCGAACTGCGGTTCTTGCCTAGCATGTCGTAAAAGGCGACTAATGGTATATAGGGTTTTGGGTATTGTGTAGGCGACAAGCTCGCCACTTGTCACAATTTTTTCACAATTTACCATCTAACCCATCCCATTGTCCCATGTTGGTCTGGGACTTAAAAAGAATGTGCGAACTGTGGTTCTTGCCTAGCATGTCGTAAAATATGACTAATTGTATATCGGGTCTTGGGTATGTGATTGTGTAGGCGACAAGCTGGCCACTTGTCACTATTTGTTCATAATTTTCCATCTAACCCAGCCTTTTTGTTTTTGGCTGAATGTGGTTAAAGGGGCCTGCTGCCCCTTTGACTCTGCCTACCCCTTCGGGGATTATGGGCATGATGGGTTTGTATGTATATTTTTTGCCCCAGGGTCAGAATACGCCACCGGTGTTACACACTGTCATACACACACACGGTCGGGGTACTCAAACCATGATATAACTAGTTATTTTGTACGTTGAAGCGACTGCCATTCTAACATCGTAACCCTTAGTTAAGGGAATTAGATAATTGGAATCATGGTTAAGTTAAACATCCTTTGACAAGCTCGATGGCGCATTCGGTAGTGACCCTGCCCCATGCGCCAAGAGTTGTGGGTTCGATCCCCACCCAGGACAAATATTCGTATGATGAATACTTGTGTTTGTTCTGTGTCTGGGTGTTAATATCCAATATTTAAGTATATATTTGTAATACCACTGTTGATTCTGATATCCGTAACACAAGTGCTTAAGCTACTTACCTCGGAGTCAGATCAATGTATGTGATGTCGTCGGATATTTATCCGTCGTTGTTTGAGTGTGCAGGTTTTATCACGATGTTTTCTCCCACCGCTGAGCTAGTGGTATAAATACGTACATATGTAGATTTGAACAATCCAGATGTACGCGCCCAGGTTTGAACCAGCACTCCTCGGATATGGCACGTGTTCTTACTATACTCAGCGACCACTCTACTCACCTAACTTTGAGGTTGTGTAGCACAGCCGGTTCGTGAAGGTACGAGAGTGATGTGAGGTCGTTCTGTCCGATCAGTAGAGAGGGGTTGCGAAGAGGGGGCATCTGCTTCTCATCTGTGATCTGCGGATAAATATGTATATCAGATATCATGAAAGGGATTTTGGAGGTCTGTATATGTGGAATGATATCAGGAAACACTGCATCTATTAAAGAACAAAACTTGTACCATTTCAACCCTATGTTTAGGTTATTTGCACATATTTCAAAAACTCTTTTAACCACTTCGACTTTTTTAACCCCTTAATCGTTCCCCTGAGATTAAGAGGAATATAATAAAATAATAAATAAATAAATATCCGACGACATCACATACATTGATCCGACTCCAAGTAAGTAGCTTAAGCACTTGTGTTACGGATATCAGAAACAGTGGTATTACAAACATATATCTACTTGAATATTGGATATTACCACCCACACACAGAACAAACACAAGTGTTCATCACACAAATGTTTGTCCTGGGTGGGGATCGAACCGACAACTCTTGGCGCGTGGGGCAGGGTCACTGCCGAATGCGCCATCGATCCAGTCAAATCAGCGGGATCTGTACGATTTCCAGGGCTATCAGTAGACACCTTGCCACTTTTAGAGTGGTAGACGGGGTATATCTACTAAATATATACCTACTTCCACACTATAGGACAACGACCTTTATAGACGACGATGGAATTTCCATCGTATTTATTCATTAACAACCATTGATATAAAAAACCCCAATGTTAACGTGTATCGGACATACATCAGGAGCAAATAAGTAACCCCTTAACCCCCATGTGAATTGTGCTTTTTATATTTTTTGGCCAATATGGAAATAAAACTAAACTTACTAAACGCCACGCCACTTCCCTAACGGGGTACGCAGAGGACACCGAACGCCATATTTTTTAGTTATAAAAATATTTATTAGAATTAGAAATATTAAAAGTATAAGTTCATTTATTGTTTTAATGTCTTTAAGATTATCACTGAATCTACTCCTTAAATTGAGACTTCTGAATAATTTATTCTGGCATTCATTCTACTCTTAGATTTCTGCATCATTAGTTCTGGTAACCCAAATTATTTTCTAAGAAAAAATATACGGTCGAATTGAGAACCTCCTCCTTTTTTGAAGTCGGTTGAAAAGGAGATCTTATCATAGTCATAGCGATCATACCCCTAGCGTTATGTCCCGTGCTTGGTCGGGGTGCGTTTAGAGTTCACGGTGGTTAATTGATGCGCGATCCTGTAAACGTCTTATAATAAAGGCGTAATCGGTACGTCCTAGGGGTTCAGTCGGTATACCCCGCCCACTACCACCTTGGGCGGAGCAGGGTCCTCCTATCATCTCGAGGGCGAGGGCTCCGGGAGTCCACCACACCCCGCTGATTCCCCCCGGTTTTAGCGGGACGGTGCGTAAAGCATTCCACTGGGTCAACGAAAAAAAAGGGGGTCCGTTTAGATGATTCATGGTCCATAAATTGAAGCGGCTGTCCCTCGTAACCTATAGATTGGGGAACCAGAACATTTTTGATTTATTTTTACCTTATAAGACAATAAAAAATAAAATAGTCAGCAAATCTGATCCCTAGGGCAGATTGGATATAAATAAACGAAAAAAAAAAATTTTACTTTTATCTGCTTGATGACGCCAGATTGGTCCAGTTTGACAATGAGTACCCCGGACCGGTAGTCCGCCGTGACCGTGGCGCTCTCCCACACCGTCTCCGGATGCTCCACCCATATCCGGGCATCCTGGGGAACAGAAAGTAGTCATTGTATGTTGTCATACATACCTACCATCTCGCCAGTAATGTTTGACGAGTAGGCAGAGCACAAAGAGCGAAAAAGTGCTTTTCTCTGCTCAAAATTTGTGAATGACCTAGTTTGCGAAAGTAACGATTTGTGAACATTACCAATTGAGAAATTGACCTCTAATTTCAAATATGTATGCTCTAAGCGAAAGTGCGATCTGCGTAAATACAAAATAAGTAGGTATATTATAACAAATTTGTTTTAAATATTAGCATAGAAAAAATTTAATAAATAGGTACTAGAAGTTTGTCAGCATATCCTAAAATTTTTTTTTAAATTCAAGCAAATAGTTAGACCTGTACAATAGATACATTATAGTCTAACATACTTATTTATTATTAGGTTAGGTTCTACTTCCCAGTTGATTTTTAGTCAGACTAGCACAACAGTACTCTGGCTCCAAAATAAAATATATGCTATATGTACTATAGGTACTAACCACAAAGAACACTACTAAGTACACTAGGATAGTAATAAGTATGTGTTTACAAACTTCCATAAATCATTTACAAATGGTCATGTCCATCACACAAATATTTACCCCTACTTTAAGATTCAAATCTGCAGGTTTTGGTGTTGAAATGAGGGTCTCCGATAACTTCATCAAATTACCTGTTATGTTTGAAGAGGTCATAATGTCTCCAATATTAGCTGATAGAAGGATATTGAAAAAAAAATTTTACCTGTCACTTTTTGGTTTTCAATACATAATAATTTAATCAAATATTAAACATGCCTATATCAATGTTTAGTACTTAAACATTTTAGATACTTAAATAAAAAGCAATTTATTATAAAATTGTATAATTTAAAATTGAAACCCAAAGTGAAGCATATTTATTTAAAAAATAAATAGGTATGCATTAATCATACAGCTCAATTAGTAAGTACTTATATTATACACTTATAAGGTTATTTACCTAAAGTAATTATATGTCTCTCGCTATCTTACTCTAAACAAGTAAAACAAAACATTATTATGTACTAGGCACTATGTATTTTAAATAGTTTTTTCATGTAATTTTTTTTGTATTAGATCATTATTAAAATTTGAGAACGATAATGCCAAGGTCCTTACAAATAAAACCAGTTTTAAATGCATTTTATCTTTGTATATTGTTTAGGTATGTTTGATACAATCATAAAGATATGGTTATGAATTAAATGATGCAACCATTTATACGCCCCATATTGACATGAATGACATACAAACCATGATCTAATAAATGAGTAAACAACATTATTAGATGGTCAAGAATTGAATGTTTAATCATCCAAAAAGTTACATGACCTAATAATTGAACCCGAGATGATATATCTATTTTATTATTTTACAGTGAAATGACTATGTACTACTATTAGTTAAATATTAATATTAATTTGGCTGGCCATTATAATCACAATAAATTCATAAGCATGCAAGTTTATTTTTAAATTATTCATGAAGCGGGCAAAGTAATTCTTCAAGCATAATGACATAGATAGTAAAAGTACTCCAAACGTTTTGATTTTGCATAATTATATCATTCCTTTGACGAAGAGAGTGAGTATGCTTGATAAAAAACAAACGTGCTTCCGAATTCCAAATTCAAAAGCCAGCTAATTAGAGGCTAGGGAAACAAAATACAATCAAAACATAAGTGTGTTAAAATTTTACCTTCGTATAAAGTTCTTTTGTAGTCATTTTGTTTGTTTTATACTGCAATTAAATATCCAAATCAAAATTGTTAATGCACATTATTTCACCACGAGCTCAGAACTTAAAAAATACATTTTAGAAACAAGGTAGATTCGAAATCGCTAATTTTTCAACGCGAAACGTCACTGATTGTTATTGACATTTTAGGACAGTGTTATCAGCTGATGTATCAATAGTCATTTTTCTGGTTGAATGATGACTATTATTAATTCGTTCTCGATACAAATATTTTCCTGGTTCCGACTAGGAAGTGGGATTCTAACAAGAAACGTAGATGATCATAAAAACCTTTAAACAATACGGAAAGTAGGGAAAGTGCTTATCATAAAATTCCCACGGGTGTTGCCATGATGAAATATGTCAATATAGGTCAAAGCTACGTTTCGTTTTACGTGAAATCGTATTTGAACTTTGACGGAAATATTTAAATGGAAAAATTATTTCCAACAAGATTTTCCCTTTGAGTGTCTTCTTGGAAATTTATTACGCTGTTTAAGAAATACTGGAAAGAATAACGACAGAGAAAAATAACTCTTTTTTTTCTTCATTACTTAGAAGCTTTGTGTTTGTTTTATAAAATACTTTCAGGCGGCAACGTATTGAACATACTACGTTTGTGAGGGTTTAGGAACATTTATTGTCCTACTTCTTTTTAATATTGACGCGAAATTTTGAATGAATGTATGTATGTAATTCTTTCACTCTCTGTCACGCAAAAATAGACTGAATGGATTTTAGTGAAATTGTACAATAATATAGCTCATACATCAGAATATCACATAGGCTATGTTTTATCACAGTTCTGCGCAAGCGCAGCCGATGGCAGTACTTCTACCTCGTCACCTAAAAGTAATGTATTTTCGCAACAAAAAGCGGCACTATACAAATATACGAATATTTTTTTTAATTGTTTAACTGAATATTTTATTCCATATATGTTATTCAACGCTTATTAATTGGTAAGCAGAAGCTATGTAGTAAATTAGTTTGAAAATATAAAAAGTCTAAGTATATCGTAATATTCTGTTGTATTAATGGCATTAGTCGATATTGATACATAGAAATAAATGTCACCCTTTAGATTTGTCCTTTGCACAGTTCTGTAAATAGAGAACAGCGTTGAATAATTTTACCCCATCAGGAATTTAATTGATTCGCTTGTTTTGTGACCATTGTGGTACTTAACCTTCGATACAAAGTAGACTCTCATTTCTATATTTTGCTGGTTCATTCAGAATTCCAAAGTCTTAGGACAAATAGAAATAGATTTTAGGTCAGCTTTTCTCTTGGTGTGGTATTATCATTTTTATTTTGGGTACTACTATATTATAGTAGGTACATATATAAATAATATCTATACCTAATTCCATGGAGAAATATAAAAAAAAACGCAATGTCGGTAGTCAATAATACTTTTATTCCACTACTTTTATACAAGTGTCCAGCCTTTACATTTTATTACATAACTCAAATAAACAAAAGCCATTAAATCTTAACAGAGGTTGAATCAGTTACAATTCCGTGGTTCCTTTTTTCTCGCTAAATGGTCTGCTCCATGCGTTGATCTAAAGGTTGTGACAATTCACTTGTTCTCTTGGGAGGGAAACCAGGCTTGGCAGGCTTCTGTGGCGATCTCGCAGAGGGCGGTGAAGGTCTTGCCTCTGGAATCGTAGTCTGTAAAAATATTTGTAGTATAATCCTTAGGTAGGTGTAGGGACTGATATTAAAAATGCGTTGGTAACTTTTTACGCGGCTAAAACTGCGTTACAAGAAATCATGCTTAGTGCAACCTCTGGTAGATATAAGACAAAATGCTAATGTGTTTTGTCTCTCTCTCTCTGTCTGTCATGTCGTTATTGCCTAAATTACTCAACATAATTTTAATGAAATATGCCACGCTGGAAGTTTTTACCCTGGAAAAGGGTATACATAATATCCCGGAACAATTGATAGATCCCACAGAACACATAAAGTATAAAGTATCTGTATAAAAGACAGAATTTTAAGCGGGTTAAGCTGCGGACAAAACTAGTAAATTACTTTGTTTAGGCGCGTTTGGTCCAATTCGGTTTTATAAGTTGGCCAATCTAAACCAATAAACAGGTGGGCAATGCACCTTAGAGAGGTGATATAACAAGCCCTGGCTTGTTAATTCAAGTTCAAGTTCAAGCCCTGGCTTAAGGCCATGGCCTTAGATCTTCCTTAAACTTAAGGACGACGGTGCATGCCACGACGAACTCTATTATAGCTACTTCACATCTCTGGCTACGGCTGCTCACCAGAGGGCCCCCTCTTGCCGAACATGATGCCGTTCATGGGCGCGTTCTTGTAGTTGGCCTCGCTGGACCGTACCAGCGCCAGCAGCACCACCAGTGCGCACACCACGGCGACGGTCATTCTCATTGTGTTTCCGCTCATCTGAGAACAAGTAACGGGACTTAATACCTAAACATGTGCTGACAAAGTTATAGGACTTAGTAGGTTATTTGGTTTTGAACTCAAGTATTGATGCGATACTCCAGATATCAGTGGGCAATCTGGGCACGTGCCCAGTTTTACATTACTAATAGATCACCGTTATTTATTATTGAATGACATATTAATTTCCTAATGTGCCCAGTGCCTCCAATAGGTTAAAAACGACTCTGGATGTTGTTACGGTTGGTTTGAAATAGTAAGTATCAGTTCATTTGCTTTTCGATATCCATACGTTTAGAGGTTTGGATTTGTTTGTGGGTAAAAAACGTAAGCTTTTGATTCGGCTAGGTTTGAAAATTGAATTATGTTTAAAAATCAACTAGCTTTTATTCTCTTCTCTCTCTTTTATTTCTGATTACAGAGGTAAGAAAAATTTGCAAACTATGTGATTATAAAAACAAAGTTAAAAGGAACCATGGAAAATACCGTATCATAAAAAAATACTGAATTTAAGGTCCTTATAAATAACAAACGAATGTTTTTAGTGTTAAATAAGACACAAAAACATGTAATTTTATAAGAGTGAATTAAAAAAATTGCGATCTTGAATTACAGTTTAATGTTGCGTACCTTTTTGTTAGTTTTGTTTGGAGCTGGTATCCCTGTCGAAGGCGGGCTGTCAACTGATGTCACAGTAGGATTTTCGCGCTATTTTATACCGGGAATCTCAAAATGGCGGATGCCCGGTCAATTATTGGATTATTGGATGCTGACCGCATATTGACATGATAGAGCTGGGACCAGGGGGATTATAACTTGGTTAGTGCATAAGATTAGCGATATTGCCAATAAGGGCTCATCTGAACTACTTACGTACGCATAATCATGTTCACATGAAACTAAACTATCTTACCTACCTACTGAGAAATTAAAGCAAACTTAATTGGTTTATCGATTAGCTCGATGGCGCATTCGGTAGTGAAGTTGAAGTGAGAGTTTGGGTTCGATCCTCACCCAGGACAAACATTCGTGTGATGAATACTTGTGTTTGTTCTGTGTCTGGGTGTTAATATCCAATACCTATTTATGTAGGCGCCTAAACATATATTTGGTATCACAGTTGATTCTTATATCCGTAACACAAGTGCTTAAACTACTTACCTCGGAGTCAGATCTATGTATGTGATGTGAATTTATGCTTTCAAAAACTTTGGTAAGCAGTTACCCATGCTGTTTCAATTAAGTCAATTGATCCGAAACCTTCTCTTTTAATGACTTTTGTCTATGGCCCTCTACTTTTATCGTCAACGGTGATGAGACGAAATAAAACAGACCGATGTGCTTGCAATTTTTTTTTTTTAATTAGGAGTCCAAGATATGAAATGTATGGTTTACGGGTTATTTTTGGTTATTATCTAGTGCCCGCTATAAACGCACGAGTAGATACTAGCTTATGGTTTTTGGGTGTGTGATTGTGTAGAAGACAAGCTAGCCACTTGTCACTACTTTTCACAATTTTCGTCTAACCCAGCACAGTTTTATTTTTGGCTGAATGTGGTTAAAGGCGCCTGCTGCCCTTATGATCCTGCCTTTCCCCTTCGGGGATTATGGGCGTGATGTTAAGTATGTAGATACTGGCTAGCTTGGTCAGTGAACCAATTTGCAGTTATCAGATGCGAAACGTAAGTAAAAATATTTTTCGCTTAACTTATATTAATTCTAACTAACTGTACAGCTCCATAGTAAATATGGTTCCGCAACGCTGTCAATAGATGGCGCTGCGTGTATCTTAGATCGCGCAGGCGAAACGTTTCTCCGGATCTATATATAGTCTTAACCCTTTCCTACCTGCATACCGAAATTATTTAAATTTCGAAATCTTTTTGATTAATTCTGAATATTGATTTTTAAATGAAACACATATATTTTTTTTAGATTTTTATTGTGTCTAGAACTAGGTTTTTCAGTACCTAGACATATCTGTACCGTCAGCAATTTTATGTATAAATATATATGTATGTATGTAGGAACTTCGTTATAATTATTTGGAACTTTTTAGATAACTTTGTCAACAAATAATATTAAAATAATGAATAGTAGTAACAAATGAGACCTAAACCTCGCGATAAATAATCCACGAAACATTTAGATCAATGAGGAAATAAATATATGTATACATCCATGACGTCAAAAATCAACAAAATTAATAAAATTTTAAAGGTGTGACAAAATGAAACATTAACCTCGTGGTACTCTACAAAACATTTTTTTTATCATTTAGATATAAATGAATATTACAGTGGGAACATTTGATATAAGGTTTCGACTATATAGGCCTCATGCTGCAGACATTCACATCTTCATCTTCTCTCTGAAGCAGTTGGCCAGTGTATCCCCCTGTTACCTAAACGCACATTTTTCAAAGTAGATTCTCGCCTCTTGAATAGTCCGGCATTGAAGAAGTTATCTGGTGAAGTTCTCCTATTCTGACAAGCATCTTTATTAGTCATCAGTCCTTGACCAATAGATCGCCAGAAGCTCTTCCTTCTTTAGATTCAATATCTTACGTTTTTGGGTAGCAAAAAGGCTGCTTTGGTATACCTACAATATTTTCAAATAATCCATCTATCAACACAAGAAAGATGTGGTGGGTGGTGTGAAGTTGACAAAACATTCTTCTACTACTTCTGTGTTTGTATCCAGAAGAACTATCTCCTACTCCCCGCTTTTTCCACTTACAATTCGGATCGGGAACAGGTTTTGAATGGGCAGGTGTTAGCGCAGTTCTTGACATGGACCCACTCGTTGAAGGTTGAACATTATAAGGGGTTCTTGACATGGACCCATACTTTGAAGGTTGAACATTACAACAAATATCAGGGACGGGGCTAGGAACTGGAGATACTTGGTCAATTGGAGATGGTGGGCGTGATGATAATCCCATTTCATTTAGGGCCTAGCATAGCTTCCTCAAAAACGTCATTGAAGTCTCTTGGGGCTCCCGGTGCGGGTAGATGAACATTATGCTCATTTTCTTCATCAGACGTATCCACCTCCGAAACATCGCCGAAGTTTGGAACTTCTTCAAGCAATATTGCTTCGATTAGGGCCGTATCCTTTGCGATATATATGTATTTGGACACCAAAAATAAAAAAAGTATAATTTTATTATAAAGTACCTAATGAAATAATAAAAATAAACTACCCTCTTTGTCTACGCACACCATACAAAACACATACCCAAAGTGACTGTCGGTACTTTTTAGTACGCGCCAGTCTTAGGAACATTTAGGCACGAAATAATGCAAAATAATACCATACAATAATCTTTACACAATCTTTATTACATAATCTATGGTAATGATAACATAAAAGGCCACTTACCTACGATAAACAATTTTTAAAACAATTTACAAATGAAGCTTCAATCACTTCGTCAAGTCTGCGACAAGTTGTAACTTGCAAATCACATTGATTGGCCGTTTACCGCGGGATTTGGATGAAGCGCTCTGATTGGCCTAGGAAGTGATCCGAGAAAGTAACGTCAGTATTTTCGAGGCGCTGCTTGCTTGCGTTTCCGATATATTAGACGAAATGCGAGTGAGTTGTTGTCAACCACGTGTTTTTGTTAATGAGAACTATCTAATAAACCCGTGAGTGCATAAATTAGTGGGATTTTAATTTTAATTAGTACCACGGGTTGCGACCTTAACCAGGCGGTTATTCACTAACTAAACTAATTAAACTTCCACACCATAATTCTGATTATATTGCTTTTCATATATGTTGAGTAGGATACTACTACACATTAACATTTCATATTGCTAAACCTTTTCCGTCAGTAACTTCCACCAGACTCTTTCAGCTCCTGAAAGACGGCATTACATGGACGTACCCACAGCAGGCAAGGTGGAACAGTTGCCCCACCCTGCTATCTGAAGCTTAGACTTTTTAGGCAAAATGAATAGGTATAATGATAAAATTAAATATTAATTACATGCTGAGAATGTAAGAAAGAGAGTTGGTCTGAAGGACAGCGTCAGAGTCAAGGTAAGAAGAGGCATGCTCCGGTGGTTCGGACATGTGGAAAGAATGGATGACGAAAGATTGACTAAACAGATATACAATGCGAATGTGGAAGGATATAGGAGCCGCGGAAGGACCAGGCTCACCTACCACGACCAGATTGGTCGTGTATTAAAAGAAGGTGATGTTAGGAGTCATAAAAATCGTAGAGCTTGTATGAAAAGGATTATGAATGTTGAAGAGGCGAGTGAGGTGTGTAAGAATCGTGCCATATGGCGTTCGGTTCTCTCTGCCTACCCCGCTAGGGAAGTGGCGTGAAGTTTAGTTAGTTAGTTAGTTAGTAATTACATGCTTACCAGTTTAAATATTAAATTACATATTTATCCGTCGATAAATCAAGCGCGCATCCACAAAGCTCGCCTACTACAAAAATGCTGGGTACGTCCATGCGTCTTTAACATACATAACATCACGCCCATAATCCCCGAAGGGGTAGGCAGAGTCAAAGGGGCAGCATGCCCACTCAACCACATTCAGCCAAAAATGAAGTCGGGCTGGGTTAGATGGAAAAGCTGTGACAAGCGGCTAACCTGTCGCCTTCACAATCACACACCCAAAACCCGATATACCATTAGTCGTCTTTTACGACATGCTAGGCAAGAACCACATTAGGTATATTCTTTTTAAGTCCCAAACCAACTGCGTCTTCAATTGGTATGAAATTTGCATACACATAGGCAGACGTATGTACCTAAATTTTTTTTTATATATATAAGTAAGCAATAGGCTGTTATGTTCCCGAACGGTACAAAATCTGAAAACAAAAGCTATAAAAGAAAAAAAAAACATGCCGTCCATCTTCTAAGAATCTCATTTTATTCCTCCCCTATACTCTTAAATCATAAGGATGCAATAACCAAATTAGAAACCACTCAGCCACCAATCAGAGCTTGTCTCCTGGGAGGCTGCGGACGAAATAGGTTGATATAAAAACGCGCAGTTTCAGAAATTTTGCACCAGTTCTTCAGCGACCATTCAACAGTTTCAACACTTTTCTTAATATTAAAACAGGTTTGAATTTATGTAGTACCTAAATTTTAACTATAAGTTGTCGAAACTCGACCATAATTCCCATTTTTTTTTTTTTACTTAATGTAACCTATTTCTGAATGCATTATTTATTAAAATATTAGCTTTAACTGTGCCAAATCGCAGACTCCTCCGTCCGCGTAATTTTCGTAAAAAGTGTACAAAATTTTTGCTTCACGTATTTATACATTTTGATATGCGTCTTCTTACTAGTAAGATGATATCTGAGACGGTATAATCTGTTAGTATCTATAGCCAAGTCTACGTGGCCCCGTATCAAATGTGGTGAAAAGTCCTTTCTAATATTTAAGAATATGTTATCCAGGATAACTTCTGCTATTTGTCGCTAACAAATGTTGAGGGGCCTTATGAAAATAGCTTGGCATATCCATCCACCATACGAATCTCAGGGGCAGAGTCCTTCGCTGGAAGTGCTTTGGAAGCAGAATTGTCCCCATGGCGCTTCCACTTGAGCGAGGTGTACCGCGGGGTTTAGTGGGTATACCCCGACCACTTACCATCTTTGGCCGGAGAGGGGCCACTGATCGAGAGGCCCCTGGGAGTCCCACACACCACTCTGCCCCCCGGGGTAGAGTGAAGGAGCGTAACGCATTACAAGTGAAAAAAAAAAAATGGCAGAGTCCTTCTTTGGCACTCGCCGCACGTCCAGGCAAGCATTTGCGTATTCACGATTACTGACTAGAACTAGCCCTGAGTCATGACCCCAATGACCACTCTCCCCATTGGGGCTAAACCCCTTCATAAGAATGCTGATGCTTAATAACTAACCGTTTTTGTATCAATTCTAGAGACTAATAACCAAAATGCGTGCTGTCTTCGCCATCTTCCTCGTCGCCATGGTGTTGTATCTGATCCAGTCTACCGAAGCCAACTATAGGAAGCCTCCGTTCAACGGCTCCATCTTCGGGAAGAGAGGAACCGTCGGTTAGTACCTTGATCTATACATATACAATACTAGCGGCCTGCCCCGGCTTCGCACGGGTGGTCATTAATTTTCTAACCGAATTTCTCAATATATTCTATAGCCTATGTTAATCAGGAATAATGTAGCATTCTAATGGTGAAAGTATTTTTGAAATCGGTCCAGTAGTTTTTGAGTTTAATAACATACATCAAATCTTTCTTTTTTATAATAATAGTGAGCCGCGGAAGGTCCAGCCTCACCTACCACGACCAGATTGGTCGTGTATTAAGAGAAGGTGATGTTAGGAGTCATAAAAAAAAAATCTGTCGAATTGAGAACCTCCTCCTTTTTTTTAAGTCCTCCTTTTGTTTAAAAACCGTAAAGCTTTTTTCTTACTTCCAGAATATGACTCCACTGGCAAGGCGTTGTCAGCTCTCTGCGAGATCGCTTCAGAAACCTGCCAAGCCTGGTACCAGACCCTTGAGAAGTAAGCAGCATCAGACAACTTGGTAGCCCCGTCTCTCTCACACCTACACACCTCTATATAACAATAATCTTCACTTATCATTCATCTTGTAATTACTTATCTCATTTCAATGTAAATTTCTATGTCTATTCCCATCATATGTATTCATGTTAATAATAATTACTTACGTAGTTTATAAGTTGCATGTAAATATATAATCAATAAATACGTACAAATTTATCTTTCTATCTTTATTTTAATGACTAGCTGTGCCAGCGATGTCACCCGCGTTTATGGTTAATATTATAAAGACTATTTCCGTCATACATGATTTCTATGTAATTTAACCATTAAGGCTGCACACGCGACGGAAGCTTAAAAAATGGAGAAACTTCTCCCGTTTTCCCAACATTTCCCTTCACTACTCTGCTCCTATTGATTGTAGCGTGATGAAAAGTATACTATAACCTGCCCAGGAGTATGAAGAATAATTGTACCAAATTTCGTCGAGTAGTTTTTGTTTCTATAAGGACATACAGACAGACAGACAGACAAAAATTTTACTGATTGCATTTTTAGCATCAGTATCGATCACTAATCACCCCCTGATAGTTATTTTGAAAATATATTTCATGTACAGAATTGACCTCTCTACAGATTTATTATAAGTATAGATATGCCTAGCGTTTAGAGAGTTCAGTTATGAAATTAAATAAATATAAATATCCGACAAACAACATCACCTACTTTGATCTGACTCCGAGGTAAGTAGCTTAAGCACTAAGCTCATCACACGAATGTTTGTCCTGGGTGGGATCGAACCCACAACTCTTGGCGCATAGGGCAGGGTCACTACACCTAATGCGCCATCGATCCAGTCAAAGACTACTACTTCTGTTTTATGTTAAGTCTTGTTCTTCATTGAGTTCAGTACTTAACTCAATGAAGACTAGATAGACTTAGATTGTCGAAACTATTAAGATATAAGAGCTGGACAAATTGGATCATGGTTACACATCCAAAATAATTGAAATGTGGTTTCTTCCCAATATATTCAACGCTGAGCTAATGGTAGAAATACAACTATAGTAGATTTGACACTATTTTTAACCGACTTCAAAAAATAAGGAGAAGGTTCTCAATTCGACTGTTTTTATTTTTATTTTTATTTTGGCTAATGTGGTTTTACAAGCTTATTTCTTCTTGGAATCTGCCCAACCCTTCGGGGATTACCTACAGTGGTCATGATTTGTAAGTAAGTACTTAAAAACACGATTTTATCAAGCGTAAAATAATATTAAATTAATTAATCACCTCAATTAACCTAAACACACAACATACGATATTGAACCGCTTCACATAGAGTAATTGGTTTTGATTGCTTTGGGAGTTCAGTGTGTGTAGGGATTATCTCTGTTAATGGACTGTCTGTGTGTATGTAAGTACTTATATACATATACCCCCTAAGTAATGGGTTAAAGGTGTTGGCGACGAAACTAGGGATCCAACCATTGCTTCGCATACATCACATATATCAGAGGTGGCAAACCTTTAAACAAGTGTGCCAAAGCTTAAGAGTGTCAATCAATATAATAAGGCTTTTGAAGTGCCCGGATAGCGGGTTACATAATCGATGTAACCCGCTATGTGTATTAGTGATGCTGATCGATAGTTGATTATCGATAGTCTATCGATAGTTAACGTCATATTAATAGTATCGATAGCTTAGATCCAGGCAATACTATTGCATGAAGTATTGTTGGTCACGATGAATAAACTATCGATACTATCGATAGTATCGATAATTTTAAACTATCGATAGTCGTTTTATTTTCGATACTATTGTTTAGAAATTATTGGTTCAATGGTCACTAGTACGTGTAGGTTTTTTACGGTAATTAATTATTAAGACTTCATTACTTATCTAACGGTAATGCTGTATAATTTAGTTTAACCTAAAACTATAAGTAATACTATCGAAAAATAAGGAACTATCGATAGCTTAAAATTATTGATAGTATCGATACTACCAATACTATCGATATTTTACTCGCTATGAACAATAATAGTATCGATAGTATCGATACTATCGATAGTTTGGTGATATCTAGCCATAATACTATCGATCCTATCGATAGTATTGCAAGTCATCAATAGTACTATTAGCTTGTTGCGTACACAATCACACACCCAAAACCCGATAAACCATTAGTCGCCTTTTACAACATGCTAGGCGAGAAACACAGTTGGCACATTCTTTTAAAGTCCCAGACTAACATGAGACAAGGGCTGGGTTAGATGGAAAATTGCGAAAAAGTAGTAATAAGTCACTAGCTCGTCGCTTACACAATCACTTACCTACCCAAAACCCTATTTTACATTAGTCGCCTTTAACATTATTTTTAAGTGCCAGACCAACTTGGGACAATGGGCTGGGTTAGATGGAATATAAAATTAACATTACTTTAATTTAAATATATAATAAGTAAGTATGTTGCAATTGTATGTAATATAATCTAAATAAACGTGCCGTCCGATTCATGTATAAGTGTACAATCGTATCATTTAATTAGTACGTAATTATTCAGTATTCCTTGATCCCTATAATCACCTTATTTACCTTTATGATGTGTAATTATGCGCGCACACAACACAGTTGGAAAATTGATAACTTTATAAAACATATGTGTTAAATCTTTATTACATGCCTAACACTAAAAAGACAATCTTTTATTTCTATTTTTGAAACGACTAAAATAAATGAAATATGTTATTACATGCTTTTTTAAATACCCAGTGAAACTTTTGTTTTATGAAATTTTTAGTAAACATCTTTTGCATTTGACAGATAACATAGTAATGTGTACTGCGTGGACCGGAACGCACAAGTCAGTCTGTTTTCTCAAAGCAAGCGTATACTAGCATTGCGGTAAGAGATGCGTATCTTATTGGTGGATAAGGTACTATCGCGGTTGTAAGCCCATTTTAGCCAATAAGAAGTAATGTCACCGCGACCATGCTTTGAAAATCAAAACTAGACTATCACTAATGGCTGCTTTTCTATCAGTGATTTACGTGTTGAGAAATACAACAATTAAACAATTTTTACTTTAAATTCCTGTGTTTTGGTGCTCCAAAGTTATTTTCAAAGCCCAATTTGCTAATTGCGACCTGAGTAAGACAAATCTATGGCTGAATAACACTCAGTTACGGTGAAGGAGTCTAAGGTAAATTTTCCATTAATTCTCTGATTTTCACGCACATTTTATCGTTGTAACGAATCGGTACATTTAGATTCACGTTAGTTGTACCCTAACACGTGCGGTACGTTCAATTTTTTACTCATTAGGGCTCAGTAATGAATGCTAAAAAGATGTCGTTGGGAAGGTCGTCATCACTTGAGAATAATCATCAATTTTGTGTCAACAAAGCACATAAATGGATTGTAACTATTACTTAAGTACTCAAGAAGAACATACATAGTGATAATATACGATTTCGAACTCAACCTTTCAAACTCGAGTGCATAATCAGTGCATTTTCAATTTCCTGTGCATAAGTGTGTTTTTAGCCAAGTTATTAACAAATAAATTGTTTATTGTGCAATTCTGTAGACTAGTTCAAACGTCTGGTTTCCCTATAACGTCAATTCGATTAAGTAAGTAGTAGTTGTGGTGAATTACTTACGTATAATAATGGTTATAGAAACATGTTTATAAAAACATTCAAAACATACCTACATTGTTGTTATTCTATACCTAACTACCTTTAGGTAATCATTTGAGCGTATTCGGCATTTATACTAAAACATTCAATGTGTTGACTCCAATTGTTAGAATTAATTAGCACATCTAAAAGTAAAATTAACAAGTACTTTAGAAATTCACATAGAAAAGGAGACATTATGATTATTACAAAATAAAGAGCTTTTAAAAAAACATGACATATTGCAATAAAGGAATCATCATTTGATATGTGGCACAGATAAAAAAATACAAACATTTGTTCCTAACAACCAACCATATTGGAGGGAAATTTAAAATCTTTTAAATTCCTTAAAGTTATTATTGTGATGAAGTGATTTTTGTGGAAGTGACAAGATCTACATTGTGTGTAATGAAATAGTGGTGTTGTTTGTCTCTTTTCAGCATGATACAGAAGACAGAGTAAGCAGGATATATGGTCCAACGTTTTAATGTAACAAAAGACTTTTAACGAGTTTGACTAACAATTATGTCATTGGACTTGGATTCTGGAGAAATACCCATGAAACGTCAGAAACGGAACGATGGAACATCATCTGCAGATGATTTATTATCACAATATGTGAACAAAATTATGAATTCTAAAGAAAATTTGAAATTGGTGTTGGCAGATGAGTATGCCAATCCGGTTCCGTTGACGCAAGCATATGTTGGCTATATAAAGGATGTTAAAAAGATTTCTAGTACGATGAAGGTGTTGAATGAAAAATTGCCATTAAAGGAATTAATTCACCTGAAAAGAGTTTGTGCACCCAACATACTTATAAGTCACGTGAATGATTTCAGCACAACGTCGAATATACAAGAATTAATTGATAGCAAAGTACCAGAATTAGCAAATGTGTTCGAGTTTTTCCGAGAAATCGATGTCCCTGCTTACATGCCCAAGTTGAAGTGGCAATACGCAGAAGTCTGCCGGAAATGGACCTGTAACTTTCATCCGGACGTCTATTTGGAAAGATTGTACAGCGGTGAAGTTTTGGCTGGCAATCTTAATTTGCACCGTACATTTATGGTTATGAACTTCGAAACTGTGAAATGGTATTGCAAAGATCAGAACATAGATGTCAATGAAGATGTTTTAAAGTCTGTTAATGCGTCTGTGGTTGTTGACCCATCCAATTACTCAGTCGTAGCTGTATCATTTGACCATCGATTAGAGCATCCCGTACAACATTCTGCGATGTTAGCCATAGACAATGTGGCTAAAACGCAAGGTGGTGGCGCATGGTCCGCTGGTGAGTCGGAAGATACGATTTTTAGTGGCATAGACAAGAAACTATTGGAATATTTGAAAGAATGCTTTCCCAATGTCAAGTTTGGTGCGAAAAAGTGCTTCAATAAGAATAACATAGACAGTGATACAGGAAAGGATTACAATGGCCCTTATTTGTGTACAAATTATTACATTTATATGCTTAGAGAGCCTTGTATTATGTGTTCAATGGGGCTGACTCATGCGAGGGTGAAACGAGTTTTCTTCTGTTTTGAGAACAAGGAACTCGGAGGGCTATCGTCTCGAGCCAAATTGCATACGGTCCCATATCTGAATCATCGTTATGAAGTCTTTACAGGATTTTTATAATTTTTTATTTATAAGGTTAAGTGAAATTTTGATTATGTTTTAATAAATTTTATTTTATTCATTACTCAGTGTTTATTTATTTTCAGTTGGAATAATTGTTATAATATTGAATTGCCTATGTCAATGTTTTTCAATCTGTGGGTCGCGTCTCACAGGGGGGTCGCGAAGCCTTACTCGGGGGGTCGACGTCACACATATACTATATACATTCTGTCTGACCTAAGGGGGTTGCGACAATTTTTAACCTGTAAAGGGGTCGCGTATTCAAAAAGATAGAAAACACTGGCCTATGTTAAATTCTTAATAGAGATATAAATAAATAAATAAAATAAATTCTCCAGACTGACACACCAATTACCTAGTTCCAAACTAAGCTTAAGCTTGCACTATGGATACTAGGCGAACGGATTGACATACTTGAATACGTTTATAAATTATAATTATTACAACGTCGAGTACAAATGTCCATGTTCATCACATGAAACATTTGCACTTAGCGGGTTTGAACCCGCGACCCTTGGTTTCGTAGCCAGGGTCTCTGATCACTCGACCAACGGGCCAGTCCATGAAATGCCAGACCTTATTATATTCCCATTTCAACTCTTTTGTACACTCGTCTCTTTTTAACCGACTTCAAAAAAAAGAAGGAAGTTCTCAATTCGACTGAATTTTTAGATTATCGCAATATAATATACTAGCTTTTTCCCGCGGCTTCGTGTACCTGGACTTCGGAATTGGGTTCCAGAGATTTGGCGACCAACCGGCCGGCAGCGTCATTTATCGATTGTCACGTTCATACAAAATGCAACTAGTAGGCCGTGTTTTACGGAGTTTTACACGGAATTTCGGGATAAATTATGGCCTATATGTTATTCGGATAAGCTACATTATTGTAAAGTTTTTGCGTGAAAGAGTAGTTAACAAACATCCCTACATACATCCATACAAACGCGTTTATAACTTTAGTAGGATTATTGCGTGAAAGAGTAGCAATCCACACATACAGTCATCCATCAATACAAACTTTCGCGATTTTAATATTAGTAGGTACGACTTGTAGGATACGAGGTTATATTTATTCCGGTGTTGCCAATTAAATAGAATCATTGTGTGTGTTGCCAACCTCTTCTTTATCTCATTCCAAGTACATCATACCTACTAATACTACTAATATTATAACTAACTAAACTTCACGCCACTTCCCTAGCGGGGTAGGCAGAGAGAACCGAACACCATATGGCACGATCCTTACACACCTCACTCGCCTCTTCAACATTCATGACTCTTTTCATACAAGCTCTACGGTTTTTATGACTCCTAACATTACCTTCACCACTAATATTATCATCCTCCTGGCGTTATGTTCCGTTCTTAGACGGCGTCCGCTTAGACCATGATCCAAGGATATAGCGAGTCTGGTTAATTACATTGAAGCTGCTGCCGATCTGACCTTCGTAACCCTAAGATAGGAAAACCAGTCAATTTTTGGATCATGGTTACAAATCCAAAGTTGTTTGAATTTGCAGGTTTCATCACGATGTTTTCCCTCACCGTCGAGCTAGTGGTATAAATACGTACATTGATTTGAAAAATCCAGAGGTACTTGCCCGGGTTTGAACCCGCACACCTCGGTTAAAAGGCGCGTGTCCTTACCATTGAGCTACCACCACTAATATTATAAAGAGGAAAGATTTGATTCTTTGAATGGAATAGGCTCCGAAACTACTGAACCGATTTGAAATATTCTTTCACCAAAGAAAAGCTACTTTATCAGCGAGTAACATAGGCTATATTTTATTCTCACGGGAACTGTTAGTCATAAGTAGATATATATATGGGTATACTATCACACGCGTTAGATACGACCTTCCAGGTCTTATTAATCTTGCCTGGTTAGCCATGGACTCTTCAATAGGGTCATTGTGATCGTCACCAACCTTGGTGACCTCATGGTATTCACGAGCCCATAATGAAGGGTGCAGCCTAATTCACCAATTGATTCGACGAATTACGAATACCATTGTGGAGTTTTACGACTTTATTGCAAAACTAGCGACCTGCCCCGGCTTCGCACGGTGAGCACAAAACTATATGAAGCTATTACATATGAACCTTCCTCTTGAGGCACTACATCTATTGTTAAAAACTGCATCCCCGCCTCTTTCCCCTAACCACATTCAGCCAAAAATAAATCTGGGCTGGGTTAGATGGAAAATTGTGAAAAAGTAGTGACAAGTGGCTAGCTCGTCGCCTACACATTCACATATACCCCAAACCCCATGTACCATTAGTCGCCTTTTACGACATGCTAGGCAAGGAGCACAGTAGGCACATTCTTTTTAATTCCCAAACCAACATGAAATAATGGGCTGGGTTAGATGGACAATTGTGGTACTTAGTTAAAATTACCTTGGTATAGTTGAACATTTAGTTGTCCAAAAGAAACTCTTTCAGCGTTTAAGCCATGGCTCTGGTTTTCAGTGCGCAGTTTTATTTGAGGCTGAAAGTGGTTAAGGAAGCTAGCAGTCCCTTTGACCTTTATACGCGTTTTGTCTAATTCGCGTTAGGTACAATCCACCTAAATCGCGGTTAGTCCAATTCGCGTATAGTTCAATTCGCGGTTAGTCCAATTCGCGTATGGTTCAATTCGCGGTTAGTCCAATTCGCGTATGGTTCAATTCGCGTTTGGTCCAATTTGCAATTTGTCCAATTCGCGGTTGGTCCAATTCGCAATTTGTCCAATTCGCGGTTCGTGACCTCCATTAATCTAACGGTTTGAGTGCTGGACTACTATGCCGAAGATCATGGGTTTGAACATTGGTCCTGCACAGGACAAACATTTAGTTAAGTGATGAACATAGACTGCCTACCACGGGATTACGGGCGTGGCGAATGTATCTATGCACAGAACAACGCCGATCGCGTGTAAGGCTCGCGTTCTCCATTGACCAGTCAATCAATTATTGCTAAAAGGATTATGTATGTGAAGTATTAATACGTTTCTACTTTAGATACGTTGTGATACGGCTTCCTGAACGCATAATAGGTATTTGTGTGCGTGTGTGTGTGACCTTGTATGTTGGATGTGTGAGATCGATTCCTTTGTTTATAAACAATAATAATGTAATATGTTTTACTAATATCATTTTCCATTTTTCGAAAGCACGTGATGGAATAAGTTAATCTTCAACACACTTTTATTACATAAACTTTAGATGTCTAGCATGGCGTAAAAGGCGACTATAGTATATGTGGTTTTGGGTATGTGATTGTGTAGGCGACGAGCTAGCCACTTGTCGCTACTTTTTCATAATTTTCCATCTAACTCAGCCTAGTTTTATTTTTGGCTGAATGTGGTTAAAGGGGCTTGCTGCTCCTTTGACTTTGCCTACCCCTTCGGGGATTATGGGACCCAATTTTTCTAGTCCCCTTGTCTAAGGATTACAAAAGACACGCAGTTGCTTGAATGTAATAACTAGAATCGCTAAATCCAGGATCATAATAAATAAATACAATCTCCAGACTGACACACCAATTCCCTGATTCCAAACTAAGCTTTAAGCATGTCCTATGGATACTAGGTGAACGGATAGACATACTTAAATACGTTTATAAACATCCATGACTTGAGTATACATCCATGTTCATGTTCACACGAAACATTTGCCCCTAGCGGTATTCAAACGCGCGACCCTCGGTTTCGTGGCCAGGGTCTCTGACCACTCGACCAACGGGCCTGTCATCATGTCTAAGCAGACCTGGATTAAGCACGTCATGTAACGATATTAAGTGTGTCTTTTAAAATCTTATCGCTAACTAGGTATATATTCTAATGTTCCTACTATCTATATCTAATGTTAAATAAACACTTGTCCATTTGTTCGGACTTCTTCGACAATAAGTGATGTCAACATTGCTATATGTACGGTATACAGCGACCGATTTGTCTTGATACTTTAGTCTAAAAAGTTTTGAAGTAATAAACATGACTAGCTGTGCCCGCGGTTCCACCCATGCTTATGGTTAATAATAATTAGACTCATGTTGAATTGTGTTTGTGTAGGCGTCGAGCTAACCATTATTTTGTCAATTGTTTATCTCAATTTTATTTTGGCTAACACTGATAAGACTACAGTTCCTTGGACTTTGTCTACCCCTTCGGGGATTGGGCCGCGTTAATATGTGTATATATGTTTACTATTGTATATATGTGTATATATTGTTGCACCGTAGTAATTAATTCGTCCCATGTTGGTCTGGGACTTTAAAAGCATGTGCCAACTCTGGTTCTAGCATTATTCTTTCCTAGCATGTCGTAGGAGACGGCTAATGGTGTATCGGGTTTTAGGTATGTGATTGTGTGGGCGACAGACTAGCCGCTTGTCACTACTTTTTTAAAATTTTCTATCTAACCCAGCTCAGTTTTGTTTTTGGCTGAATGTGGTTAAAAGGCCGCCGCCCCTTTGCCTCTGCCTACCCCTTCGGGGATTATGGGCGTAATGTTATGTTTGTAGTAATTAAACTGCTAGTGCGATTTTGATGATTTATTTTGGTCCAGTTAATATAGTCTACGTTTTAGGGAGCGGTGGTAGCTCAATGGTAAGGACACGCGCCTCTTAACCGAGGAGTGCGGGTTCAAACCCGGGCACGTACCTCTGCATTTTTCAAGTCTATGTACGTATTTATACCACTAGCTCAATCGTGACGGAAAACATCTGTTGAAACCTACAAATTCAAAAAAAACTTTGAATTTGTAACCATGATTCAAAAATTGTCTGGTTCCCCTATCTTAGGGTTACGAAGGGCAGACGGGCAGTCGCTTCAATGTAATTACCAGACTCGCTAAATCCTGGATCATGGTCTAAGCGGACCCTGTCTAAGCACGGGACAACGCTAGGAAGATGATAATATAGTCTACGTTTTAACTGACTTTAAAGAGAGTCAGTTTTCGCAGGCAGTGTTTAAAAGCCTTTATTTAACTTGCGATATTTGTACGTCTGTATGTTTAGGTTAAACCTTACAAGGAATATTTAAACCATCTCCTGGTTGTTAGTATTATTCCAAAGAAATCGGTTGGATCGATATTTGATGGTCTAGCCGTCAAGAGTTCGATCACCACCCAGTACAAAAATTCGTATGATGAACGTTCTTGTGTTCGGTTTGTGTGTGGGTATTAATATCTAATACTTAAGTGTATTTATAAGACCACTGTTAAATCTTATATCCGTAACACAAGTGCCGATTCCGACTTAAGTAGCTTACTTAACTCGGAATCAGATCTTAATCTATCCTTATAATAAATCTGTAGAGAGGTCAACTCTGTACATGAAATATATTTTCAAAATAACTATTAGGGGGTGATTAGTGATCGATACTGATGCCAAAAAAGCAATCAGTAAAATTTTTGTCTGTGTGTCTGTATGTTCCTTATAGAAACAAAAACTACTCGACGGATTTTAGCGAAATTTGGTACAATTATTCTTCATATTCCTGGGCAGGTTATAGTATACTTTTCATCACGCTACAATCAATAGGAGCAGAGTAGTGAAGGGAAATGTTGGGAAAACGGGAGAAGTTACTCCATTTTTTAAGCTTCCGTCGCGTGTGCAGCCTTAATGGTTAAAGTTACATAGAAATCATGTATGACGGAAATAGTCTTTACTAGCTGTGCCAGCGGTGTCACCCGCGTTTATGGTTAATATTATAAAGAATATAAGTATAGATAATATTAACCATAAACGCGGGTGACACCGCTGGCACAGCTAGTACTAAATAATAATGTCCTCCTAACCGATATCGATCACGGCGGCCAATCTCAACGGGGATTAGCCAACTGCGCAGGATATATTATAGTGCACAAGTGTGCGCAAACACAGGTGCACTCTCTGTTCCTTCACTCTCATAGTCCGGTGAGACGGCACCGACATGACCGGAGATAGGTCAGGCGCAGGACCAACGACTTAACGTGCTTTCCGAGGCACGGGAGTGATTAAACCGCCAACTTCCTGACTCCGATCTGTTACTTAGTAATTTCGATATTGTAATACCCAGCCACAAATTTTTAGCCCGACCCGGTATATGAACCCTGTTAATACTATAAATAAAATAAATGTGGCACGGCGTTTGTGGTTAAACTTTTCCGAAACTGCTCGACCAATTTCAATGTTTTTTTTTTGTATATTTGGTAGGTATGATAATAGGTAGGCCCTCTTACCCCTGTCCGCCATTTTTTATCGAGAACAGGTACGAAGGTCGTCGGGACAACTAGTTAATGTATATGTGATCGTGTCCGATATTTATTTAAAAGATTCAAGTTCTTTTCTTCCATTCTTCCGCGCATTTTCGCAGATTCGTCGCACTTTTGCCTCGTGACGAATTGAGCACCGTGAGTTATTTTAATGGGTGGTAATGTGGCATTGCTAATTCTTTTGGAATATAGACACTATGGTACCTGAACAGAAATCTTTTTGCCAACTTGCGCTTGCCAGTGACTCAGGCGCAGCTACTTTTTTTTTGTCGCGGGGAAATGCGTTACGCCCACCACCCTGCCCGGGGAGGGCAGGGTGGTGTGTGGGACTCACGGGTGCTTCTGGAATTAAAGGCCCCTGCTCCGACCAAGATGATAGCGGCCGGGGTATACCCACTAAAACCCCGCGGTACCCCTCATCGCTCGAGTGGAGGGACGTTGGGGGTATGGCTGAGGCGCAGCCACCTGGTTGTTTGAGTTAACCCTTGTAATTTTCTTTCTTTCTTCTTCTTTATAGATCTATCCAGCCCCGGGCTGGTTAGACCCTAATCCTGGATTTGTTTATTACATTGCGAGTCTGGTCATTACATTGAAGCCATTTCTGGTAGGGGTTTTTTTACTCTTAGATAAGGAAACTATACAAATTGCATCAATTCATAACTTTATGAAAATGCAGGTTTCTTCAAGATGTATTCCCTCACTCTCTAGAAGTGCTGTAAATCCGTATTTAGCTTTGAAAAATCTAGAATTGTACCCGGTTTTGAACCAGCATTCCTCGCGTGTGAGGTGCATGTCGCTACCATAGAACTATCTCCGTTCTTGAAATTTTGCAAATGTCTTTAAACAAATCCATTACTTTTCCGCTAGCAACATACTTCTAGTATGCATATATTTTAATCAGTCCTTCACAATTACTATTGCCTCTTATCGCTCAAGACTTCAAGAGGCTCTCACATGTCAAGTCTACAGCAGTTTGAACCAGCTGATTCCATTATAATACCATAAAATGGGGAAGTAGTTAGCAACGAGGATCCTGTTTACAAAGACAACCTTGGATCCTTATCCGAATTTAGGATCTTGAAATGCTTGGCTGAGACGATGTACAGCGATGTGGTATCCGGAGCTCATGTGTGTGTCTGTAAAGCGATTTCTGAAGTGAGTGTATCGGGTTCTTTGAAAACCAAGGTTCTGTTTATCAATGAAGAAATGATAGGACGATGGAAATAACAATTTTCTTAGTCTGTGGTCTTGTAGATATTTTTTCGGATCCGAGCGCCACATGACACGGTCTTTATTCTGGGTCCTTATTCTACGACTATTCGAGGGTGTTGAGTTGGTGCCTTCCACCTGCAACCTTCCTCACATTGTAAATATCGTTTATACTAGTTTGGTAAATTTTTCATATTTTTTTTCTTTTGAGTTTTGACATGTCCAAACTACCAGTGCATGCCTATTCTAATCTTGATTCTTTTTTCCCTTGCTTGTATAATATTTACATTCTATCACACTCGCAATCCACGAAAGGGTTGGTAGAATCCAGGAAAGATAAGCTACTTAAACGTTTAGCTTAATGTAACATAGCATTCGAGTTCTACAAGGAAAAAAGTGACAATTGGCTAACTTGTTGCCTATGTATTCACAAACCCAATACCCAGTACACAATTAATCGCATTTTACGACATGCTAAATAAGGACCATAGTAGGTACATTCTCTATGAGTTCCAGATCAACATGAGACATGTTTTCATTAATTTTATTAATAAACCTTCCCAGATTTTACTGAATAATACTGGCCATTTTGACATCAAATAGTTTCAAAGTTCTTTCTTTTTTAATAGCTGCAGTTAAAAGTTCTTTTTTCGAACTCGATCAAGATCCCTCATCAAATTACACAATCATGAGCGTCGACCACCGAAACTGCACCGAGCCTACTATTAAGCGGTCATTCTATCTGTTCCCAATTGTACTCCCCTTCATTGTGACAATTTAGCCGGCACTGCAATCCTGGCTGCTGTAGGATTTGTACGCGTCGCCTCCCACATTAAAACTTTGTGGTCCAACCTCTTTTCTGGATTATTGTATAAAAGTTTTCGAATTTCGATTATGGAACTGAAAACGGGTGTTCGCGGGGTTCTCGCCGCGCGCGATGCGTTCTGGTGAGTTTTTCTTTTTTAATTTTGTGTTTTAAAATGGCGAAGTTACGTAATTTTGCTGTGGGAATATATTATTTTTCTGTATTTTATTAATTACTGGATTTGTTAAGTTTTCTATGATCAAATTATTAATTCGTTACGTACGTACGTTTAATAATGAGCTATATTTTGATATTTTACTTTTTGTTTTATTCTGACATACCAGTTTTTCTTTTACTTGTTGTGAGCCAATTTCCCATAACTTTTTAATTGAGTTATATTGATAGAAAGGGCTAAAAATGCAATTGCATTCACTTTAATATTATATCTGTAGATAACGTCTTTTTCTTTCCGATCGACATCTATAAGTCTTCACTTGTTGATAAGTATGGGATTTTTTAACTTTTATATTAGCTACTAACATTATACGTTAACCATCAAAATGCCACTTAATATGATCGAAGTATTTAATGTTGTTTTTTAATTGACCAATACATTTGTATCATTTGTACTTCTGACGGCATCTTCTTCATTTCCCGTGCCAAGGCTATGTGCTGGTCCAATCCAGATTGTTCCTGCTTTCTATGATCAGGAATGTCTGCAGTCTACGAGATGCTTTAATGGCTGTCAAAACATAGTTCATAGATTTTGTGGGACTGCTTGGTTGTAGTGGTGTAGTTGGTGTTTTATGATTGGATAGATTTCGTGAGTAATGGTGGTTTTTGATAGATTGTGATATCTTAAAAATCGTGTATGACACTGATGTCCAATAAGTAGATTTTCTTTATTTTGATATAGACCCAGGACCATACATTTAGGTCTTGACCTGGTCAAGTCCAGAATATACGATTGCCAAAAATATTTTTACTATACCAGTATAGCAATTGTCATGACTGATTTGTACACGATAAAAAATTTGTTAACGTCGAAATATTCATGTAAAAGAATTTTGAAGGACATTAATTCTCTATAAATTTTGCATTGAACGACATTAGGCGGTACGCAGTGTCAGGTCGACTGGTTTATCATTAATCGACATGGATTTAACTATTTATCAAATTAGAGTCGAATCTAGACTCTTCAAAGCCTTATCAATGCATCAAACTAGTGTCAAATCTAGACTCCTCAAATCCCTATCTATTTATCAAACTAGTGTCCAGCTTAGACTCTAAAAAGGTATCCTTTAGAATCCCACCTTGGTCAGGGTTTCCAAATAATGTTCCAACCGTGTTTCGCTTAGCATGTTGTAAAGACAACTAATGTTGTTTAGGGCTTTGTGATTATGTAAACTACGAACTGTCACATTTCTTCACACTTATCATTAGATCCAAACCAATTCGATTTTGAATAAAAATTGTTGAAGATTATAGCTCCTTAAACTCTGCGTACCTACCCTTCGAGGATTGCAGGCGTGATTGTGTGTTAACATTACGTGTATTAGTCCCATGTTGGTCTGGGACTTAAAAAAGAATGTGCCAACAGTGTTTCTTGCCTAGCATGTCGTAAAAGGCGACTAATGGTATATCGGGTTTTGGGTGGTAGGCGACGAGCTAGCCACTTGTCACTACTTTTTCACAGTTTTCCATCTAACCCAGCCCAGTTTTGTTTTTTTTTGCTGAATGTGATTGAGTGGGTTAGCTGCCCCTTTGACTCTGCTTACCTCTTCGGAGACACCGGACGTGATATGTATGTATGTATTCTTCAGATTAGGTTTGAACCTAGTGATGACTGTTCTAGCTTGTCTAGTGTTTGTTATTGATGTAATCGGTGAACTTTGTCAAGTGTTAGGGTTCAGGCAACCTTGAGACTTATCTAGTATGTTATCTTATAGATAAATTAGATAGGCTCATTTTCTTCTTAACGACTTTTTAATGAGACCAGTGATATTAAAGATTAATTTTATAATTTAGCTAATTAATTCCTAAAATTGCAATTAGTTGGTATTAATTTTTTTTTAACATGTTAATAAATAAAAGCTCTGGTCGCTTAATGCTCTTTAAATGTGTGATATATAAAACAAAATGAATGCTGTAGTTCTATGAAATTATTTGATTATTAAAGAAATTTAATAAATTTAATAAAATAAATGTAAATAAAAAAGACTTTTATATTTCCACATTTTAACTTTTTTAGATAATACAAATGAAGACTTGCCTCGGATTTTCACCCTTTCAGCCATCGGTGCCGTTGCAAAAATAAAAATAATAATATCTCAACCTTTTTTTATTCCCGCCAAACTATCTAGATCCTAGACCGTTTCATACTACAACCGACTTGCAAACTCCAGTTTGAACTGACTTCTACTACTATAAATCTTAATTTAAGAGAGCCACACTTGACGATATCCGTTGGTCGTCATTAGCCTCTATTTCAGAGTGATAAGGTTCATTTTTCTAGTCACTGTGTCTGCAGATAAGTCGTATGCTGATTTGGCTCTTATTGTGTGGCATTAGGGATCAGTTTGTGTCGTTCATTGTTGATTGGTCACCGACCAATTGTAAAACAAGAGACATCCCTTCACGTGGCGTTGATTTTCACTTGAGATAGTGTTATTTGTCATGCAATATGGTTTGTTATACAAATACTACATAGTATTGTGCCAGCGATCCCCGAAGGGGTAGTCGGAGTCCATGAAGCTGTAAGCTTGTTTAACCACATTTAAATAATAAAAAACATTCCTAAATACATATAATTATAACATAACATAACCTAACATAGCATCACGCCCGTAACCCCCGAAGGGGTAGCCAGAGCCAAAAGGGCAGCAGGTCCCTTTAACCATATTCAGCCAAAAATAAAACTGGGCTGGGTTAGATGGAAAATTGTGAAAAAGTAGTGACAAGTGGCTAGCTTGTCGCCTACACAATCACATACACAAAACCCGATATACCATTAGTCGCCTTTTACTTGCGTCCTCATCTTCCTAGCGTTATGTCCCGTGCTTAGACGGGGTCCGCTTAGACCATGATACAGGATTTAGCGAGTCTGGTAATTACATTGAAGCGACTGCCGATCTGACCTTCGTAACCCTAAGATAGGGGAACCAGACAATTTTTGGATCATGGTTACAAATTTAAAGTTGTTTGAATTTGCAGGTTTCATCACGATGTTTTCCCTCACCGTCGAGCTAGTGGTATAAATATGTACATCGATTTGAAAAATCTAGAGGTACATGCCCGGGTTTGAACCCGCACTCCTCGGTTAAGAGGCGCGTGTCCTTACCATTGCGCTACCACCGTTCCCTCACACAAGTGGTATGAGTCAAATCCAATCCAAAGGCACATGCCCAGGTTTGAATCGGCACCTCATCGGATATGAGGCGCGTATCGTCCACCGCTCATATAATGAACTAAGTTGTATGCATTTTAAATGGAATTTTTTCATTACTTTTCAGACAAAGAATCACCAATCCCGTCCACTTAGTGCCTTGGACAGAGACGGAGCGATCCAGCCATCTCTCAGCTCATCAGTGTGATAGAGACAGCAGTACTTTTGTGCAGTCCTGTTGAAGTGTCTTTAATGGAAATAGTCGTCTCTGAGAATCCTATGTTGGTGATGAAGATTACTTTTACCAAGCTGAAGATACTCTCCTGAGAGATTTGGTGACTCGAAGCTTGTACCGTTAATGGTATGTATGTTTGATATCATTTTTTAGATTTCCTTTGTTGATAAGGAATTGGAAAGGAATCCTACTAATATTATAACCGCGACCCTTGGTTTCGTGGCCAGGTTCTCTGACCATTCGACCAACGTATCTGTCTAAAATTTTAATAATATTTTTTGTCGCCTTTTTCAACTGAATATTAAAACTTGTAAAGGAATATATACTTTATTCTTTGTAGAGGTCTATAGTCAAAGTCAAAGTCAAAATACTCTTATATAGGTTTGAAACAAACACTTATAAATCGTCAAATCAACAAAGAAATCAATATGAATCTACCACCGGTTCGGAACGTCGCTTCTACCGAGAAGACAATAAACGTCATAAAATTCACATTTATCTTCTGGTCCTTTGTAGATTTTGATAGCTAGCTTGTTCTTTATAGAGGTCCGTTGCAAAATGTACATATCTCTAGTTGTATTATGTACAGGTCCATTTTGCTGCTTAGTTATTTCTTTTCTTGTTCTTAATAAAGGTCTATTACTTAAAAATGTACATGTTAATCGTGTTTTCTCGTTGGTTGTACAACGCGAATCGCCTAATTGCACCCAATAAATATCAATTAAAACATCCGAACGACGTCGCGGGAGCATCACATCTGATTGCTGCTAATTGTTGAGAAGACGATGGCGATTTGAGAATCGCGTGCGAACCAATTTAGAGTTTCGGCTTGATGTGCTTTACGTAGGACAGTGACGTCATTGTGCACAGTTGAGGGTCTTATCTTGCGGAAGAAGGTTGGTTAATGTTTTTCTGAGAAAAATGAATATTCTTCGGCCATTTCATCAATCTATTATATATCAATATATATAAAAATCAATGCCACTTTTCGTTGTTATTTTATAATTCAAGAACGGGCTCACCTATCTAAACCATAATGTTTAGGCTTTGTTCGGACTATTTAGTAGATGGTTTATGTGAAGTTTGCACAAAATCGGTAGAGCGGTTCTTCATTTATCACTTTATACGTAGCGAGACACGTACCGGGCCGCTAGTTAATTATAAATATCAATATCAAGTTCATATTGTTGTTATAGTCAACATCTTTGGCTTTGCAGCTTTCTGATCCCCTATTATTCATTCTTCAATAGAATAAATTAGATGTTGGTGCAAGCTGGAACGGGTTCCCAATGTTAATTTGTTTGTTGACTTGACACGAATTAGCACACGTGCTTATGACAAATGTAATTGAGAATATGGTGATGCAGTACTAGGAAATATTACTCTATTTGGATTTTGAATAACACTATCAATTACGAAGAGGATACTATATCAGCACATAAATTTATTAGTTTCATCATCATCTTCTTAGCGTCCTGTGTTTAGACGGGGTCCGCATAGACCATGATCCAGGATTTAGTGAGTCTGGTAATTACATTGAAGCGACTGCCGATCTGACCTTCGTAACCTTAAGGTAGGAGAACCAGACAATTTTTGGATCATGGTTACAAATCCAAAGTTGTTTTCATCACGATGTTTTCCTTCACCGTCGAGATAGTGGTATAAATACGTACATAGACTTGAAAAATCCAGAGGTACCTGCCCGGGTTTGAACTCGCACTCCTCGGTTAAAAGGCGCGTGTCCTTACCATTGAGCTACCACCGTTCTAAATTTCTTAGTTCCATAATAAGCATATATTTGCTTGTGCTATGGATACTACACTAAAACTAAACTAGCTTTACGCCATTTCCCTAGCAGGATAGGCAGAGAGAACCGAACGCCATACGGCACGATCCATACACATCCCACTCGCTTCTATAACATACAGAATGGATACTAGGTAACAGTTATAAACCCATGTTGGTCTAGGACTCGAAAATAATGTACTATCTGTATTATTTGCCAAGCATGTCGTAGAAGGCGACTAATGGTGAATTGGGATTATAGCAGCGCCCCGCGGTTTCACTCGCGTAGTTCCCGTTCCCGTAAGAATACAGGGATAAAATATAGCCTATGTTAACTAACTAAATAACTAAACTTCACGCCACTTCCCTAGCGGGGTAGGCAGAGAGAACCGAACGCCATATGGCACGATCCTTACACACCTCACTCGCCTCGTCAACATTCATAATCCTTTTCATACAAGCTCTACGGTTTTTATGACTCCTAACATTACCTTATGTTAATACACGACCAATCTGGTCGTGGTAGGTGAGCCTGGGTCTTCCGCGGCTCCTACATCCTTCCACTTTTGCATTGTATATCTGTTTAGTCAATCTTTCGTCATCCATTATTTCCACATGTCCGAACCACCGGAGCATGCCTCTTCTTACTTTGACTCCGATGCTGTCCTTCAGATAGCCTATGTTACTCGCTAAAGCAGCTTTCTATTGGTGAAAGAATTTTTCAAATCGGTCCAGTAGTTTCGGAGCCTATTTAATGCAAACGAACAAACAAACAATTAATCAAAATCCTCTTTATAATATTAGTAAGGGTCGTAGGTAGCGAGAGCTGTCTGTTCAAATCGGGCATTATGTACATCTGTATTGTTTGAATCGAAATACTTTTTTATACCACTAGCTCCGCGAGAGAAAAGATTAATAAAACTGTGGTTTTGGTGGACAAGTGTCAGATTTATTTATTGTTTTAGCTCTAAGCGCTTAGTATAGGTTCATGGCACAAAGTGCTAGGAATATGATAAAGTAAGATGTTATAGCACTTAAAAAGAATGTCCGAACTGTGTTTCTTGCTTGGCACATCGTAAAAGGTATATGGGGTTTTGGGTATGTGATTGTGTAGGCGACAAGTTCGCCACTTATCACTACTGTTTCACAATTTTCCATCTGACCCAGCCCTGTTTTATTTTTGACTGAATGTGGTTAAAGCGGCTTGCTGCCCCTTTGACTCTGCCTACCCCTTTCAGGGATTATGGGGGTGATGTTATGTATGTATAATGTACATGCCCATTAATTACTGGTGAATGTATATATTCAAAGAATAAATAGTTTTTTAAATCTTTAATTTAGGTAAAATTTATTTTGGGAAACCATAATATTAGTGGTTACACTTTCTGCCTATTATATCTGCTTATATTCCCTAGTCGCCATATTTATTTGTAGTGGATCCTCTGGGAATACCACGCGAGTCTCCGTAATTATTCTCGCTCCCAAAAGCTATTTGGCGCCAAATTGCCATTAAATCGATTTCAATTAAACCTCTACTCGCTTGAGGAATATTCCTTACAGCTCTTTATTGTTTTATTCGTAGTATTTGTTGTGTCAACACTTAAAACACTTGTAGTAATATGTTTTAAGAAACGGACGGATAAATATTTGAATACATCACATACATTGATCTGACTCCGAGGTAAGTAGTTTAAGCACTTGCATTCCGGATATCAGAAGCAACTGAACAGTGGTATTACAATTAAGTACTTAAATATTGGATATCAACACCCAGACACAGAACAAACACAAGTATTCATCACACGAATGTTTGTCCTGGGTGGGGATCGAACCCACAACTCTGTGAGCATGGGGTAGGGTCACTACCGAATGCGCCATCGAGCCAGTCGAATAAAGTCGAGCCAGTCGGATAAAAGAGCTAATGCATACATAAAACATAATAAGAATTTAACTAAATTAAAGGACGGTATGCATTATGAAGTGTAGAATATGTATATGAATTTTAATCCCGCTTTTCGTTTTGTATCTGTAATGCAATGTGAAAGTTATAAGTCTTTGGTTATTCCTTATAGTCGAAAGCTAAACATACTCACCTTTTGGTAATTATTACATTGAAGCGACTACCAATCTGAATTTCATAATCCTCTAAGGGAATCAGACAATTTGGACCACTATCCAAAGTTATTTTGGATGTATGAAAAACACCTGCACGTTTTTCGCCAATGACGTGGTATAATTCTTTGTGCTTGCCAGAGTTTGAACCACCATCACTCGTGTATGAGGCATGGTGAGATCAATCAAAATATCTAACACCTGCGTAGCTCCTGTTCCCGTGGGAATACGGGGATAAAATATATATAGCCTATGTTACTCGCTGATAAAATAGCTTTCTATTGGTGAAATAATTTTTCAAAACGTTCCAGTAGTTTCAGCGCCTATTCAATGCAAACAAACAATCAAATCTTTTCTCTTTATAATATTAGTATGATTGAATGATTGAATATTTTAATGACTTGTTAGTTTTCTATATTACGATATCATGAAATTTGTTTAATATTTAAGTTGCGTGTTTAGATTTAAAATACATCGTATGTTTCTATGACAAATTAGGAAGAACTGATTTAGTATCGTTCCACGTGAACGTAATGCGTAATCTCAAAAACTACAGAACCACTACTTAGCCCACGGTACCCAACTACGTCTTGACCCGTCCATTACATGACCCTGCAAGCCAAGTGGTCCCAATTCACTACATCCACAACGACGCCGTCCACGTACGCGATTGGCTGGCGAATTAACAACAATATTGCGTACTTATTCATTTGACCGTCTCGGTAGCATCAATTTAGCCGATTGCCAGTGCCTCCCATGCTCCTCCGCCGCGATACTCGCCCACAACTCCCTTGTTGAAGTTTCGCACCGGACATTTGCATTTGGCGATAACCGCGCGCTAAATCCAAAATGGTCGATTAGGCCGGAATGTACTTGAAGGATGGGGACGGCTGGATCATGGCTGTCTTGATGTGGTTGTTCGCCAACACGGCTCTCGTCTGCTAATTGTGACGATTATTGGAACTTTTTTTTGTGATACTCGTTTTGTGCTGTGTCTGGACTCGTTTAAGGTGAGATTGGTGATGCGGTATTTCAATGGCTTTGCTTTGCAACTACTGGTATTTCTTTTTATTTCTTTCTTTACTTAGTATTGTCTATGTAAGTGGCTGATGTTATAAATAAGATTATCGGTCTTGGAGGAAGCGTTGTACTACGCATTTTTGCATTGAACTGTAAAAGAGGTATAGCCATCTTTCTTTCGTATCTTTTGCGTTACTATGTCAAAATTGTGCAATGACTGGTTTCACTTCTTTTTTAATTCCTGGGACTAGAAGCTATGTAAAGATAAATACAAAAAACGTTTATGTTAAGTCTTTTTTTTTTCTGTTACTTTTACTTTTAATTCTGTAAAATTGGTTTCACGTCCACTGCTCTGTCTAATATCAAGTCGGTAAAGTTTCTTGCTAATGGTAACTAAACATGTTTGTTAAAAAAAACCGTTTAATTAGACGCATTTTTTGTGCTATACGTCACTTAAAACTAGTTTATAATGTTAGCCGGTATTTCCAAAAACTAAAAATTAACCTAAGTCTAAGTCTTGACACAGACATGGATGTACCTGGATACACATATTTTAAATATTTTGTCCTTTCTGGACAAAAAAATCAATATGAATTGTGGTTTTAATTTTATATTCATGTGAACTAATTTAGTTCTACAAAGAAATGTTCTATATAGAACTTTTTACAAACTGCAATAATTTACGATTTTCATACTTTGAAGCAACATACTTTTACTTCACATGAGCTGTCAAGTATCTATGAATAATTTCTTTTCCTATTTAAATAAGAATTATAATAGATTTTTATGATTTAATCACATTATTAGTCAGTTATTTACGCGGTATTACGATAATACATTTCAAGAAAGATTATAAAAATTTATTACTGTCTCCCAACTGGAATACTTTTAATTAATCTCCCAACTACAATAGTTATGATAAACACGAAAATTTAACTCTAAAATGGAATCTTTTTTATTAATTGCTTAATTCCATTGTATGACAAATGCCGAAATTCAGCGCGCGTCGCTTTTAAAATCACGTAAAACTAATCTACCAATCTAGTAATTGTTTCCCTCGGGTTCGGTTAACTGGAGTATGACGCATTTTGCGACGCCACTGTGTTAATTAAACACAATCGTTCTGTTCCTCTTTATTCGACTTTGTTTTAACTAGGTAATGTGGAAATCTGATCCCTTTTTACATTAAGGACTGACATAGCCCTACTCTCTTATCTGCTTATATTTTTCCAGGGATTACACATTTTCCGGAATAAAATGGTTCTTGGTTAGAAATGATTCCTTAGCCGCCCGCAAATTTGTCTGCTTAGATTATAGCCTCCTAGCAGCGCCCCCCGGTTTCACCCGCGTAGTTCATGTTCCCGAGGGAATACGGGTATAAAATATAGCCCATGTTTCTAGCTGATAAGGTAGCTGACCATTGGTGAAAGAGTTTTTAAAATCAGCTTAATGGTTTAGGTATGAAACAATCAAAATCACAATCGAATTTATAACATTGGTTAGAGTTTTTTGTGTACTATACACGGCGGCATATCATAGACTACGATCATCCCCACCATAGACTACGATCGCTTACAACAACAGAGGTGTCCCCTTCTCACTACCGCCCTCTAAAACTCCATTACCTTTCCTGTTTCCTGTTGGTAGTGGACCTTTTAAAAACTCATTAACTCCTATCCTGATAGCGTAGTACCAGTGTCTAAAGACGTAAACTCAAACAAGACTTCAGGGTCACCGGCAGTACCCAATTCAGGAACAATTACCTAGGTTCACGGACGATTATGTGAAACCTGACTGAGGTCCGGTTATCGTTGTAACAACCGGTTTTTGTGTAGGGAATGTTCCCTGATTCCCCTTAGGGGATTGTGGTGATATATCTATACTAATATTATAAAGAGAAAGATTTTATTGTTTGTTTGTTTGCATTGAATAGGCGCCGAAACTACTGGACCGATTTGAATAAATCTTTAACCAATGAAAAGCTTATTGCTCAGCGATGAACATAAACTATATTTTATCCCCGTATTCCTCCGCATACAGCTCATTTATTGGACAAGCTTTATCAATTTATTAGCTTACGCCCCGATCTGTTCTTTATTGTGCGCCTTGCGCGATCTATCTATATTCCCGGAAAAGAAAATAAAACAGAAGTTATAAGAGTAGCAGACGGCAGAGTTAGTTTTGAAAAAAGTCCTCTGAGAAAACAACTACGCGGTGTGCGATCTTATTTCTTAAAATGAAGTGAAATATAAATCCCTTACTCATCATTACGAAACATTTAATACATCACGATCGAGGATCTACTCGACCTACTTTTACTTTACTACCAGTAACGTTGGGTTAGCTCGCGAGCCAATGGTTCGCTACCCCTGACGTAGTGATGTAGAGCATCAGCGCAGAGCGTGCTCCGATTGAAACCAATTGTGAGTTGATTGCGCGATTGTGACGGCTGATTACTGCGCTGTCAGGTGCGGTCTGACAGACCGTACTGCAATGTACTGGTAGTGTGTATGAAATACATACTCATCGGCCAGTAGGGATCAAAATGAACCATTAAATTTCTAAACATGTCAAAAAAATATCAATTTTTTTTGTAAAGAGCTGAAAGCTAATTTAAACACTTTTACCAAACAATTAAATTGAACTAGGTTAGATGGAAAATTGTGCAAAAGTTGTCACAAGAGGCTAGCTCTTCGCTTACCTAATCACAGACCTAGTTCACCATTAGTCGCCTTTTATGACATAATACACAAGAAACACAGTTTGATTCAGATTGCAAGTCCCAGCTCAACATGGAAAGGTCATGATGCCACTTTTGCGCATATTTCTTTTTTAATGCGCGGAATGCATTTGCGCATCTTCACACCGCTCCGAAGCGTATGAAATTTACCCGCCGTTTAATGAATAGAAGGACTAGCCACTGAATCTCGCGGCGCTCCTGATCGCTGGAGTGGTGGGAACCGTGGTTATCTTAATACGTCAGTAGCGACACCAGCGATCGGCTGTCTACATAACTGGCACCATATACCTTCCGCCCTCAATCCCTGAAGAAGTATGCAAGGAACAATAAGCTCCTTAAACCAAGCTTTGCCAATTTTTCTGGAATAAATAATTTTCTTTAGTAAGTAATGAATAATATTCTTTATTTTAATATTCTCGTTTCCGTTAATTTCCAGGAGCCGTAGCATCACCCAGTAGACAGACTGAGCTCACCTGCCGCGCGCTTGCTGCCTCATGGAGACCATCATCAACCAGCCGACGTATTTTATCGGAAGCCGCTTCACCAGCAAGATATTCCCTGGACTGTTCCCGCACATACAGGTTAGTACCGAACCAAGAGTAGAGATATTTTAATGTTAGACTTACACTGAAGCGCATACTACTCTCACACACATACTGGGTCACCCACAAATAGAGATGTTCTGTTCCTACCGCACCCATACCGTAGCCCATACTATACCCACACACTTACTGGCTACTCGCTGTTGGGAAAACACCCACAAATACAGTATATTGTTATTGCACCCACAGCAAAGCGCATAATATACCCACACACATACTAGGTCACATACAAATAGAGTACTAACTAACTAACCCACTCCGAAGCGCATACTTAGTGATGTTTTTAACTACACCCACAAATGTAAATATTCTCACTGAACCCACACTGAAACGCATACGACATCCAGACACTTATTGGCTACTAGCTGTTTCCCTACTGCACACACAAAAAGAGTATATTCATACTACACCTACACCGAAGCGCATACTAAAACAACACACATATTGGTTACGGGGTCACTCGCAAATAGAGTACTTACTACTTACCGAAGCGCATACGTAGAGATTTCTAACTGCACTTACAAATGTAGATATTATTACTAAACTCACACCGAAGCGCATACTATACCCACACACTTACTGACGGGGTCACCCACAAATAGAGATGTTATTACTGAACTCACACAGGAGCGCATACTATACCCACACACTTACTGACGGGGTCACCCACAAATAGAGATGTTATTACTGAACTCACACAGGAGCGCATACTATACCCACACACTTACTGACCGGGTCACCCACAAATAGAGATGTTATTACTGAACTCACATAGGAGCGCATACTATACCCACACACTTACTGACGGGGTCACCCACAAATAGAGATGTTATTACTGAACTCACACAGGAGCGCATACTATATCCACACATATACTGTCAACTGGTTGCTGTCTCTACTGCATCCACAAATGAAGATGTTCTTATTGAATTCACACCGAAGCCCTTTCTACACCCCACTCATGCTGGCTACAGGGTCACCCACAAACATTTTTTTTTAACTGTACCCACACCGTAGCGCATATCATACCCACAAATGTAATGGGTTCTGGGTCACCCATAAATAGAGATGCTCTTGATGCACCCAGACCGAGGTTGGTTAGACGTACTAAATCCTGGATCATGGGCTAGCCAGACCCTGACAAAGCACGCGCTAGAAAGATAGTGATAAAGTTTCTTATGTAATGACGTCCGGTATTTATATATGTATTTCCCTCTGTTTCCAGTACCACCTCTGCCGTTACAGCACCAATATGCTCTTGAGGATCGAAAACGAACTTCTTCAAAGCCACCGTCAACGAGAAACAACCGGAATAAAGAAACTATACAATTCATTCTTCGTTCTGTTTTAACCGACTCGTTCACTGAGCGAAACTATCATCTCATTCATTCATTCATTCAAAGACTTTGTGCGGGGCCATGCCCCAGTGATGGAGAGTGATTCAAGTATGCATGAGTGCCGGAAGGAGGATCCTTTCACTTGGGAGTCGTCGGTGCGGTTGACCTTGGTTGGGAGGGAAGAGGACTTTGGGATGTATCTGGAGGAGAGGGAAGGGAGGAAGCGGAAGTGGCACGAGGGGGGGAAGATGATGCGGAGGGAGGATGGGGAGGATAAGGAGCAGAGGAAGGTGCCGCCTAAGAAGGTTATGGGTGAGTTGGTTTTCTTTTTTTTTTCTTATTTTATATTTCCCTAAGGTCTGAAAGCAGTTGAGGTTGAAGGAAGAGTTTTACCAGTCTATGTTTTTTTTATATATAAGAAGTGGCAAACGAGCATAAGGGTCACCTGATGGTAAGTGATCACCTTAGCTCATGGACACCTGCAATACCAGGGGAATCGCAAGTGCGTTGCCGGCCTTTAAGAAATTTGTAGGCTCTTTTCTTGAGGGTCCCCGAATCGTATCCGCTCGAAAATACCGCTGATGGAAGTTGATTCCTCAGAACTGTCGTGAGTGGTAAAAAGTTCCGTAAGAAACGCACGGTGGTAGATCGCCAACTATCAAGATGGTAGGGGTGGTATTTTTGGTTGGTACGAGAACATACCCCCTTACATGTCGGTATGTATGGGGGTCTTCTTCCCCTTTAGTGACATAATTTACGGAGGGCTCTTACTTATACATTAAAGCTTATTTTATATTTATCCATTATAGAGTCTAAAAAGGGTTAATATTCTCCTAGGGTGGGTAGGGGGTATTGACTTACGATGTATCAATGGTGTATTTTACTCAAAAAAAGTTTACAGTCTATAAGCTAGATTATCAAAAAATATTGAATAGTACGTATTTTTTCTTTATCTAATACTCAAAACAAAATTACAAAGATACAGCGCTTCAAAGATCCGAAATTGATCGCTATACGTCACTCGGACGGTCAAACTGTACACACCTAGTGACGTCATGCGGTACTTAAACGCGATGCATCATCATTTTTAGTTTGCTGAACAAAATAAATACGTAAGCAAAATTTTTTGGAAACTTAATAGTGGACTATACAGTTTATTTTTTGTAAAATAGCCTTTGTTTTCCTTCCCCTTAGTGACATAATGTACAGATGACTTTCTCTCTCTATCTCTGTCAGCATATCTGCGTCCACTGCTGGACATATGCCTCTTGCATGGATCTCCACAAACTTCTCGATGCGGCGTCGCAGATGACTATCCATACACAATATATAGATTATTTCATGTCTTCAACAAAGTCAAAGGGATGGTTATGATGATTCTAGCAGTCTATGTACGTTTCGCCATAGCACCTAAACTATTTATCTGATTTCAATGGTTGAGGCATTACAACAAACGTGATTTTAAAGCCGTTTTTTGCTCGATATTAATAACGGCAACAGGTAGATACTTGAAATATTCACAGAACATTTAGTTGTATATTAATCTCAAAAATAAATAATTTTGTGAAAATATTTTTTTTGCCAAATATTGGTACAGAACCCTTAGTGCGCGAGTCCAGCTCGCACTTGGCCGGTTTTTTCTATTTTGTACATCAGTATTTATTATTTTAACAAGTCGCAAGCGGGCGGTAGGGGCAATTGATATTTAGCCATGCGCTTATCATAAAATGTTAAAAACAGAGGCGGAGATTTCATAGCGTGAATTTTTCATTGTTAGGACTATAACAAGTCCCATGTTGGTCTGAGACTTAAAAATAATGTGTCAACTGTGTTTCTTGCCGTGAAAGGTAGGTAAGTGTGTAGTTGCCGTCATGTCGTAATGCGACTAATGGTAAATAGGGTTTTGTGTATGTGATTGTGTGGCTGAAAAAGTGAAAAAGCGTCAAAAAAAAAAAAAATAAAGGGGAAGACGTCCCGGTACACAGGGATCGTCTCCCAGACAGGCGGAACCGTGCAATGCGGGTAATCCTCTCCTGCCTCGACCATTGAGCTATTATTACTACGTAAGCATGGACTGAGCGTGTTTCAGCATTTGCAGCGCTAAAATTGACAATTGTCTAATTAAGCTATTAAAACACGCAGCGCTAGATCGCTCATAGAGTGCATTTTTCTTGCGACCAAAACGTCGTAAACGCCGTGAATTTCATGGCGCTTACGCGTGAACGTAGGCGAGTGACTAAACGAGCTGTTGCCGGTCGGCAACAACGCATGGCGCAAAACACTTGTTCGCTGCGTCGGTTCCATACGCTAGTAATAATAGTTCAATGGCCTCGGCCACAGATAACCTCCAATAGATACCACATTAAGAGGATTGACGTGCGCCCATGCATCTATGCTATTACATAAATAAGTAGTTGCCATACACGCGCATCTTCAGTGCCGACTAAGAGACAGATCTGCGCGTCAGCCTTTACGGAGACACTTTTATTTACATTTAATAAGTATTTATGCATAAATAAACGTTAAAATGGCCTTCTGTTCCGTAAAATGGTGTGGGAAGAATTCCAGGACATCAAAATTTAAAAAAGATGGCATAACTTTTCATTGGTAAGTAAAATAATTACCTATTTTATTCTAGA